>CM035152.1:5900206-6327706 GCA_020205615.1 Panax quinquefolius
AAGTTTTATCAATATTCGCAATGAAATAATAATTCATGTAAGAGTTACGTAGAGAATGCAAACTACTATCTTCTATGTATGAATTTAAAAGTTCATCGCTCATCTTTTATCCTCAGAACATCAATCAATATACATCCGGAATCAAATATTCATCTTTACACTACAGCCAAAGATATTCATCACTGGTCATGTTCATTTAAACACTGCTCATCTTCAGACTACTAGCCAAAGATATTCTTCAGAAATCATTCATCTTTGCACTACATGTGCCAAAGATATTCTTAAGAAATCATTCATCTTTTGCACCATGTGCCAAAGATATTCCATAATATCATCATTTAAGACCGAGGATGATGAAAAATATATTTTTTTAAAGAAACGAATCCAAAGGAAACAAAATGACAAGGATTAAGGATTAAGGATTGCATTTGGTTTTATCCACGCCCAAAATACCTCAAAAATAATCATAGTGGTGTAAAATTCAAGAATGATCAAAACACGGATACAATCGAAGTTAGATCCGTAATATATATTTTGGATTTAAAAGAAGAAATTTTATTTTTCTATGAATATTACCAGATACGTGAATAAGGTCAGATATTTGCGAAAGGTCAGAAAGGTGAATAAGGCCGTATACGTGAATAGTAATCCGACACCAAAAGATAGAAATTCCACAAAACATCTTCACGCTTTCATTTAATAAGACTTTGAATAAGAATCGTGAATAAGAATCATTAATAAGAATCGTGAATGAATAAGAACTCATGAATAAGAACTCCATTAATAAGAATCTGACATGAAAAAGTTCCAAATTTGATAAAACTTCAGATCAATATTTCAAAGATAATGATATCAAGAAATAATATCATTACTTAAAAAAATAATATCCCTTACCTCGAAAGATCAAGATTTCTAAAGGAAACACCTGATGAAGCATGCGAATGACTTGCAATCAGATAAGCAATACTCAAAGTATACTCAAAATACTCACAAGAATACCGATAATATAGAGAGAGAAAACTTCGCTTCTGTGTGATTTTCAATTCTAACCCAAGACCCTATTTATAGAAATCGCTAACACCAAAGTTAGTAAAATTTAATAAATTAATAATATAATTATATTATTTTCTACACATGTCTAGAATCTGATTTCAGCCATCAAACACATGCCACCTTCTAGAAAAAAAATAAAAAAACATTTTCTAATTTTAAATATTTTAAACTTCCAAAAATCAATTATTTTGAGTTTCTAACTTCAATAATTCATAATAAATAGCCCTTTCATCATCAAAAATTCGAACTCATGAGTTTTTATAGGAAATTCAATTTCTACAACTTTGCAGAAGAAAGTTTTTCCAAATTCCAAATAGAAATTGACCAAATCCACAAACAACGATTTTACAAAGCTATAATCAAATTTCATAATAAATGGGGTCCAATTTACATGTTTAACATGTTTTAAACATTTATTGTAAATAAAAATACTCTTCCTCCTCAGATACTCATATATCCCACATTCGTTGTAAAATATCACCATTAATATATTATTAAAATAATATATTTAAAAACGAATTATTTTATCGTAAAAGATAAAATATTAATTTTCAACAATTGTCATTTTAAAAATTTTCCATCTATATCCACATAAAATCAATATTTTCCTCATCATATAAATCAATAATTAATTATTCACAAATAATATTACGTAATCACAATATCGACAACCGCAAAGCCTCAGAAAGAGGGGCTTCCAATAAGAATTTCTTCATCAAGCGCCGCAATTAGGTGACCAAACTCTCCCAGATGTAACTTTCTAGACATTGCCAATAATGTTATCTAATAATATTATTCAGATAATATGAATTATCGCTTCGATAAAGAAAATATCACAGAATGACAATTATCAAACAACAAAATATAAAAACCAAGCAAAGAATTATTAAATCAATAAAAATAATCTAAATAAGAATTATCAGAACCATTATCGAGTAGTGCCTTTCACGTAAGAATCAATAATTGGTGCAATACCGCAGTAGCAATCGCTTCAACAACGCCAGACAGTGTGTTTTAACCACCGTATTCCAACAAGATAATCTGTGAATAACTACGCCCGTTATTTTTAAACCACTTATATTTGTCTGCTTTCTTCATCCAATCGCTTCCACATGGGCTCCACACACGGTCGCTAGGCCGTCGCATTTAATATTCTCGACAAGATTTAATATTCCACAACCAAACTAATATTCCCCACGATAATGAATATTTTATAACCATCTGCTTAATTTGAAATATTTGCATATTTAACCCTTAACTATCCACATTAATCAAATCAACCCTTACTATTTCAAAATAATAAATAAAGGAAATTCCTTTTATTTAAAAAATTTCTGGTCTCACAACCTCCTTCCTTATGAAATTTCGCCCTCTAAATCGACGACGCATTCTGTGTTTCAAAAGGTGAGGATACTCGCTTTCATTTCCGCTTCCAATTCCTGTGTCATTTCTCTATAAAGACGATTCCTCCACAAAACTTTAACTTGTGGTATGACTTTCATACAGTAGGACATGCTCCTTCCTATCCAAAATCTTGACATGTACCTCCTCACACGCTAAGTCTTCTGGCTATCTCGTCCTGTTCTAACTCTATAACGTGGTTCGGCCTTTCACATATTTATTTAAGTATGATACGTGAAACACATTACGAACACGTAGACATACCTTGAGGTAACGCAAGTCTATAGGCTACATTTCCTACTGGCCAAGAATTTGAAATGGACCGATAAATCGTGGATCGAGCTTTCCTCTTCCCAAATCTTGTAACTCCCTTCAACGGAGCAACTCGCAACAATACATGATCCCCTTACATTAAATTCCACGCCCTTTCGGCGAAGATCCGCGATAACTCTTTTTGTCGATCTTGTGCCGCTTTGTATACGCTTGTCGAATCATTCGATCTTTTCAGAGAGTCATACGCATTTCTAACTCTGTCCCAACAATGTTGCTTCACCCACCTCATCCCAACATATCGGGAGAACCACATTTTCGCCCATATAATGCTCGAATGGAACCACGCCTATATTTGTTTAATAACTATTATCAGATGAGGATTCCACCAATGGCAAGTACTTATCCCAACTTCCTTTTGAAATCTAGGACACGTAGTTTTAATATATCTTCAAGAGTTCGAGTAGTTCTTCGATTGCTCATCCGCTTGAGGATGGTATGCCAACCTCAATCAGTAAATTGCGCCCATAGCTTTCTAACCCAAAATCTTGAAGTGAATTGGGTCACGATCTAAAACTATGGATACCGGCATGCCATGCAATCTCACAATCTCATTTACGACATACTAAAGAAAGACGCTCAAGGAATAAGTCTCTCAGACGCAGAAGAAATGAGCAGACTTGGTTAATCTATCAACAATAACCCAAATAAGATTGACGCTCGAGAAACCGTAGGAAGACCCAGAATCTAAATCCATAGTAATGTGTTCCCACTTCCATTCCTAATCTCAAGTGGTTGCAATTTAACCTTTAGTACAAGATGTTCCGCCTTTTACACGCCGGGGCAAGTTAAACACATCGAGATAAACTTTGCAATCTCTCTCTTCATATTGTTCCACCAAAATGTATGTCAAGATCACGATACATTTTAGTACTTCCGTGATGGATTGCAAATGGCATATCAGGTGCCTCCATCATAATCTTGTACTTCAAATCGAAGTCGCATAGAACACAAAGTCTCAGAGTGGACTCAAGTATTCCTTCTTCATCAATTCTCGCTCCGAATAGCTCCTTCAGTACTTTCTTCTTCATAATGATCATCTCCGGCCTATGGCTCGAGCAACCTTAACTTTTTCTATTAAAGTTGGTTCTACGCCAGATACTTGACATCATCGCACTCGCTCTCGTGATACGATCTTCTACTCACCGCCACCTACCACGCTCGCTTCCAGATGGCACGATCGTAATATGTGTAATAAATGAGTCTCCCTCGAAGTTCTTCAAGCTCTTCCCACATTCCTCGCTTCCATTCGAATTTTATATCTCTACGAGTCACCATAAGAATGGAATAGCGATTCGAGAATATCCTTCAACTAATCTCCGATAATAACCAACTAAGCTTCAGTAAAAGCTACGATTTCGACATCGACTTAGGTTGCTCTCAACCGCGACTATATCCCAATCTTCGATAAGACGTCACAATGACACCTATCGCTTTACTATCGCATCTAATACGACGCCCCCACAGAGAGTTCCGCTTAGTGAATTCCACAAAGGAAGTCACAAAATAAAGGCTCGTGTACCAAATTTATAGTTGAATTTTTAACTCCTCAAGTTCAATAGAGCCATTCGACATGAGATTTTAGAAATGAGTTTTCAGATCCGGTTCAAAGTCGATACAAAATTTAATATCAAGCTTTGGGAGTAAGCCAAGAAATTCTTCAGAAATACGCCAGAAAAATCAATCAATAACAACAGAATATTATTCAAATCGACGTTGTCTTTATTCAAATCCATAACATGGACTAAGAAAACTCGACATCCGTGAATAAACGAACGACTTCATGGCTTGATATGAAAATGTTTGATTACAATGGTTTGATTGTTTGAATTGAATAACAAAGTTGCTTAGAATATGAAAACTAACAACCTTACGGTAAAAAGCAATCAATTTTGTACGATTATGAGTAGTTAACCTTAAAATCACATCAAAAGCAAATATCTCTATGTAAATAAGGTTAATGTAATGTGATAAAGGCCAACTCGAATCAAGCAAGATTTTTAAACAACGGATGTAATGAAAGTTTCTCCTAACGGATTCTCCATAAATAAAGTCAAAGTCTAATTTCTCCGTAGTCAAGTTCAAACGCTGAGCGCAAAGTTAAAGAGAGATAAAAGAACGGGTAGAACCAATATTCAAGTAAGGTATATACTTCGCAAGAATTTATAATTAACTAACCTGCTAACTTCGCTCGTTCCTCGATTTTGACCGATCACGACAAACGCCTTCCAAGAACCGCTGACTTTCGATTTTTTCGGGACATCCTTTCGAGTCACCATTCTCACTGGATCGATTTCGATATCGCATAATCTCGAGCGATATGTCCTTCTTTCCACAATTATAAGATACCTTAAACCTGCTAGGGCGCTTAATGATATGTCCCTCTTCCCGTGATTTGTAACATATAACGGTGGTCGCTTCTCTCCCTTAAAACTAGTTGCACATCAATACCGACGCCTTCACATGGTCGCTGTTGAATCTCCTCTTTAAAATCTCCTCCCGACTCGCTTCTTCTATTTTCACGGCCACGATTACCACCGTAGTGGTTACCATTTTCAGATTCTTCTTTTCTCCGCCGTTATCGTTATTCTCGATGATCGCTATCTTCTAGATGATCCTCGGTTATGGTCCCTCATTGAACGCATTTCGCTATCTCGCCTAACAAATCGAGCCCCGCTGACAACATCCAATAGAGAGAAAATTTACGAGAAATGAGATATCGACGACGCCGTGTTTCAAACCTCTCGTAAACATCCGCCATACGCTCCTCATTCTCCACCAAATGAGGTGCAAACCTCGATAACTCCGCAAACTTCGCCATACCGGGACACCGCCATGTTATTTCGCTTCTAGTCTAATAAACTCCACTTCCTTCATACGATTTAATACTTTCAGGAAGTATTTGTCATTGAACTTTTTCTCAAACGCCTCCCACGACACGCTAAGGTAAATTGGACGGGTACGCTTCACGATTCCCACCAAGAATCATCGCCACATTTTAACATAAAAGTAAAGCGAATGAAACTTTTCGTTTCCTCCACGATCCCAAGACATCGAATATCTTGTAATTTGTTCGACCCACGCCTCCGCCTTTAATCGGATCCGCGCTCCCTGCACTCGTGGTCCCAACTTCGAATCGCTTGGGTCGTGGACCAACCCGTGAATTGCTATCATTTCTTCCTCAGATTTTGAACACGAAGTCTCCTCGTCTCGATTTTGCATTAACCGCAAAAAGCTTCTAAACATCCCCTCGCTCATCATCTCGCTTCTGGTGTTGTTTCACAGTGAGGAATATTACCAAATGTCAGACGCTTCTCCTCGCTGCAGAAGACAAGCATCTCCACTGGCCTCATTTGCTTCCATCATTAATATTCTCAACGACATTCTCAAAACATCGCCATAAAATAAGGGTTAATTAAGGAAATCAATATATCACATAATATCCCTATATATCGACTCAACTAACAAATAAGCTAGTAGACACACTAAATAAGGATTTACCTGCTCTCCCTCCTAGTTTTATTCCCCGATCTCCGCCAGTAGATCATATCCCTAAGCTCGATATTAACCGTGACGCGCCCAAAATAGTATACACAACACCCATTCTCGAGTCGCCAAATACACGGTACAAGAAGCAACTACAACTTCAATAATACAAATGTCGTGGTGAAATACGCACAATATATAATGTGAGTTTAAATATAATATTGTCTTCTAGATAATATCCACACGCAAATAATCCCATCATCATAATTATCGATTCATTATTTTACAAAAATGGTGAGGACTACTAAACAACTCTCTCTGTAACCTTCATTCCATACCCTCGACTAAGACTTCGCCACATTCTCGCCTCCCCGAGAAAAAATGGAACAACAAGGAAAAAGGGTGAGCTAACTAGCCCAAGAAGAATATTACGACTAAGATAATATACAACAAATTATCGTTAGTCTTCAACAGGAAAAAATGATAATACAATAGACAACAAGTTTCAGCATCAATATTCTAATGAATAATAATTCATGTAAGAGTTACGAGAGAATGCAAACTACTATCTTCTATGTATGAATTTAAAAGTTCATCGCTCATCTTTTATCCCCGTAACATCAATCAATATACATCGAATCAAATATTCATCTGCACTACGTGCCAAAAGATATTCATCACTGGTCATGCTCATTTAAACACCTGCTCATCTGCACTACCACGGCCAAAGATTGTAAGACCCTCAATTTTTATAAATAAAGATGAATTTTCTATAAATATTATTTTGAATATTATGGAATAATTTGATATAATGTTAAATATGGGTTTATTTATAAATTTTAATCTATGTGTAAAGTTGGTTATATTATATTCGATCGGCTCTGGGAATATTCGGCTTAGCAGGAATACATAACTACCAATCATCAGTGGACCCCACAATGTAATTATCATTTGGTCGAGAAAAGACAAAAATATTTTATTAAGACGAAGTTTTACCGCTGATACGCTGAACTAACTTCTAAGTAAAAGTAAAGAATACCATGGTCGCAGAAGTCACACATTGATTCGATTATCGATGCATGGAAGTCACCATGATTCCATTATCATATGCATTAATTATGAATTATTATAATGATAACGACTTTTTGTTTTATTCAGATTATTAACGTAATAAAATGTAAACATCTTTTTATATAAAATGTAATACTTTATTAAAGTTATTTTATAAATAAAATATATTATATTTTATTATTATGTCAGATAGTTATTTGCATAAATTTTCAGTATATAATTGCATAAGGTTTGCATAAGTAAAATGTTTTTATATAAATATAATATATTATATTTTATTTAAAAGATTTTGCTTTTAAATATGGACCGCCGATTAAAGTAAATCAATCTGGACTGCTCATGGATTAGTTACTACGCATTCCATTTTCCTATAAATAAGCTCATTCCTTCATTATTTTCATTTAATTCATCAAACTCTAGAGAGAGAAATTATGTAGAGAAGTTATAGAGAGAAAGTTATAGTAGTTCAAGAAGATTATTCTCGCTACTTCACTACTTCTATATTCATTTTTTTACTTGTAGTGGGTGTTATTCTTTCTTCGAAGAGAACTTCGTTATTCCATTCACTATTATTTCGTTGAATAACTCGTAAAAGTGGCATACCCTATACATAACCGATACGCCAAGAGATACCCTATATGGTGAAATCCTTACGTTATTCCATCGCTTATTATCTCTGTTGAATAACTCAGATACGCCAGAAACCCTATACTGGTGAAATCCTTTATGTTATTCCATCGCTTATTATTCTCGCTGAATAACTCAGATACGCTTATTACCCTATACTTGGTGACATTCTTCTATTATTCTCGTTGGAACATCCCGCTCACAGTGTTTTACACCGACCGGTTCCGCTTTTTTATTATTATTCGCTGAACATCCCGTCTCAGTAGTGTTTTACACCGACCGGTTCCGCCTTTTTATCATTCTCGCTGAATATCCTATCTCGTGTGTTTTACACCGGATCTCGGTTCCATCTTTATTATTCTCGTTGAACATCCCGCTTGTGTGAATTTCACCCGACCGTTCCGTTATTATTATTCTCGCTGAATAACTCGCTTCATGGCGCAAGTACCGCATGCACGGTGATTTCTTTTGTTATTCCATTCTTTATTATACCCAAATGGTTAAAATTTCGACTTCTATACTCCATGAAATTAGTAGAATATCCTCGATATTTCGCTTCATCCAAAGAGATCTTTTCATGGAAATATTCTTCCGATCATTCTTGAATTTTACTCTACAAAGCAAAGATTCACGTCGATAATTTGACGTTAATAATTCCTCGGATAAAATAATTTTGAACTTGTTTTATCAATTCTTATATCATTGTCATCATCCTCATGTTTATATTTTTTTAAAGTCATCCGTGGGCCCGTAGAGGATGGATGGACTTGGTATGATTGATTACGATTGTGGATTATTCTTGTAATCACGACCGTAATGTTACAAATGATGTGGTAAAAATCCTCAAAGGGTCAGAGAGTGCATCGATGGATGCTTGTTGGTATGATCATGACTATTAATGAATACACAACTATTCTCGCCCGTAGCAGTGTGAATAATTGTGGTCGCGATACTAAAGAATATCCTCGTCAGAAAAGTGGGTGATTCGATGATGTGGATTATTTATTAAAGTCGAGTCTCGCCTATAATAAAAGTTGATGAAAACCTTTTAAATCATAAAAGATAGTAGATTTTATTTTCTACTGACTTTTTAATGGATCAGATATTCACCGCAGCTTAAACCTTGTTGTTTATTGTATTTTATCGCTTAACATTGTCAAGACTATTGATAATTTATTTCGCATTATCTTAGTCATAATATTTCATCGGGCTAGTTGAGCTCACCCTTTCTTTCACCGTTTCTTCGTGAAATGAGAATATAGCCGGGATTTAGCCTGGGAAACGAGTGATGGTCCCAAGATAAGATTAGTAGTCCTCACTATTCTCGTGAAATAGTGTGATAATAATTGTAATGAGGACTTTTTGTTCGAGTTTCAGATAATATCTAGTAGATTTATATTGTATTTAAACTCACGCTTTTATGTCAGATTGCATACAAGACGCTTATGTTAATAAGTCAGATTTAAATTTGCACTACGTAAGTGGCGCACCCAAGACGGGTGATGTATACCTAATTTTGGGGGGCGCCACTTGGTATCGTAGCTAAGTGGATACGATCCTCGCTAAGATGTGAGAAAAGTACTAGAGGGGAGAGACGGGAATACCTTTCGCTAGTATTGACCTACCTAAGTTTACGTGCTATTTTATCGGGTTACTGGTCGTAATATAAAGATAATTGTTATACGTCAATTAATCTTTTGTTTTGTGGCAAGATTCAAAATGACATCCGAGAATGTTGAGAATAAGAATGGAGCACAAAGCATCGCTGATTCACCACATATCAATAATCGTGATAATGTGCATCGTGAAGGCGATAATCCTCACGCAAACAACAACACCGATCAAATGATGAACGATCAAATGTTCAGAGGTTTTACGCAATTTATGCAACAAAGAAAGTAGAGCGAACTCGCCCAAAACGTAGGTGGAACACACGGAAACTCTCTGCAAGGCCACCGCTAAACAATTCAAGGAGCCGGGACCAATTTGAGTTTAAGGGAGAGCCAAAACCACTTCGCTAAGCATGGATAAAGCAGACACCAAGATATTTGATGTCTGGGATGCTCCGAGGAGCAAAAGGTTCCTTTCACGCTTTTTACGTCATGCGAGAGAGGCAGACATCGTGGGAATTCCAGAAACGACTCAACTCCGCCAGATCAAGAGATATCTCGGGAGAAGTTCCAGAGTCGTTTCAACGACAAATACTTTCCCGAAAGTATTCGCCACACGAAGGAGGTAGAGTTTATCAAGTCGAACAAAATAATACGACCGTGTCGCAATACGAGGCAAAAATTTATGAGTTATCACCGCCAAGGCCCCACTGGTGGATAATGAAGAGAGAATGGCGCTAATGTTTTTAAGAGGTTTGAAGTTTCGAGATACGCCAACATCTTATTTCTCATAAACCGTGGTTTGTATTCAGATGTTGTAAATAGGCTCGCTTAGTGGAGCGCGATAACGAGTCAACGAACTAAAAGAGAGCAAATGCAAAAGTTATAATACCAAATGAGAGTAGTCATCAAGCTTGGACAACAAGCGTGGAGGGAATCAATGTGCCAGATATGGTAACCACTTGGTGGTAATCGTACAAAACAATAAGAATGGACATTTCAAGAAACGGAGATTCAACAATGATGGAAAGACGCCAAGATCAAAGACCCGTTGTTAAGGAAGGAGAAAGACCACCTATCATATGCTTCAAATGCGAGAAGAGGGACACATCACCGAATCGTGCTACGCCATCCAAAGCATGTTATAATTGTGGAAGAGAAGGTCACTTAGCTCGATTTTGTTGCCATCAAGACAAATTCAACTAGGATGGAGGCACCAAAGGTCATTCCCGTAAAAGTCAAACCCAGAGCTGCAAGGGAGAGCGCTTTGTTGTGACTCTCCCAGAGAGCAAGGAACCCGAATGAGGTCATCACATGTAAGCTTATCATAAACTCTAATGAAGTCTACACTTTATTTGATACCGGTTTACCCATTCTTTATTTCTCCTACTTGGCGCCATCGATTAAATTTGACCGAGAAATTAGACTTCGACTTATCTCGTGGAAACTCCGCTGGGAGAAACCTTCATTACATCCATCGCTTATAAGTCTTGTTTGGTTCAAATCGCACTCTCACATTACTCGTCGATCTTATTTCATTAAAAATACTCAGATTTGACGTGATTCTGTGGATTGATCGTTAACTACTTATCATGCAAAAATTGATTGTTTTCGTAAGGTGTTAGCTTTCATATTCCTAATCAACCTATTATGCTAATTCAAACGACCAAACCATTAAAATTAATCACGGCCATCTCAAGCCATAAAGCTATTCGCTTATTGAAAAATGGATGTCAAGCTTTCTTAGCTCATGTCACGATTTAAAACAAAATACGCCGCTTTTGAGCGATATTTCTATTGTTAATAAATTTCCGACGATTTCTCAAGAACTTCCCCGCCTACCCCTCAGAGCGTGAAATTGAATTTGTATCGACTCAACCCGGCATAAAACCTATTTCCAAAGCCCCATATCGAATGGTTCTATTAAACTTCGTGGAGTTAAAGACCCAACCGCAGAATTGTTAGACATCGGTTTTTATTCGCCCTAGTACTTCTCCTCGGGGTGCCCTGCTCTATTCGTGAAGAAGAAAGATGGGAGTATGCGATTTCAGATTGATTATCTGGAGTCAATCATGTCACCATCAAAATAGTATCCATTGCCACGATCGATGACCTGCTTCAACCTACCGTAAGGAGCCAAATTCTTTTCAAAGATCGATCTTCGTCCTTGATATCACCAATTGAAGATTAGAATCGCCGACATTCCAAAGACGGCCGTAACTCTGCAGACGGCATTATGAATTCCTAGCCATGTCCTTTGATCGACTAATGCCCCGCCGCTTTCATGGATATGATGAACCGAGTATTCAAGGAATATTTAGATCACTTTGTGGTCGCCTTTATCGATGACATCCTTATTTATTCCAAAAGCCGTGAAGATCATGAGCAACACTTGAGGTCGACACTCCAAAAGCTTCGTGAATATAAGCTTTATGCCAAGTCAAGAAATGCGAAGTTCGTCAAGAAGTAGCAGATTCTGGGCACGTGGTATCAAGTCATGGAATATCCGCTGACCCAAAGAAAGATCAAGTTATTCAAAGTCGGGAACAACCTAAATCGCTGATCAAGACGAGCTTTCTGCTTAGCCGGTTATTATCTGAGATTCGTGGAAAGGATTTTCTAATCGCTACTCCATCGACTCAAATTGATTTTCAAAAAAGATACAAAGTTCTATTGAGCGAAGAATGTGAGAAGAGTTTTCAAGAACTCAAGAAGAGACTTATTTCAAAGACTGCTCGACAATACCATCCGCCTTGAGGATTTGTCATTCATGTTGATGCTTCGAGCAAAGGGTCGGGATGTGTTCTTATGCAACATGGAAAAGTTATAGTTTACGCCTCGCGATAACTCAAAGAATATGAGAGGAATTATCCTACTCATGATCCGAGTCGGCAACCGTTGTTTTCAGACTTAAAATTTGGAGGCATTACTTGTATGGGGAGAAAGTGGAGATCTTTACTTGATCATAAAAGCCTCAAATATTTCTTCACTCAAAAGGAACTCAACACGCGATAAACGACGCTGGTTTGAACTGCTGAAAGATTATGATCATACCATCCAATACCATCCCGAAAAGCTTAACGTGGTAGCCGATGATCGAAAGTAAGATCGATGCAAGCACGAAAAGCGTTATTGTCAACACAAAGGCCCATTTTGTGTGACTTGCAAAGGATGGAGATAGAGTTAAAGACTCCTGTGACGCATGTGATGATAAATAATATACGAGTAGAACCGATTTTAATCGATAAAGTTAAAGTCGCCAAGCTACGACCGGAGCCGGCGCGATGAGGAAGAAAGTGCAAGAGGGTGCTACGCCGAAGCAAGAATCGGCGAAGAAGGAATACTTCGAGTCAACTCTGCATTTCAGGTTCCTAACTAACCCGATTTAAAGTATAATATCACGATGGAGGCGCACAACACACCATTTGTAATCCATCTCGGGAGTACCAAATGTATCACGATATTCGGCTATACATTTTGGTGGAGCAATAATGAAAGAGAGATATAATACTGCTTATCTCAAGGTGTCTAACTTGTCAACGAAGTTAAAGCGAGCATCAAGTACCAAAAGGTCCATCAGAACCACTTGAAATTCCGTAACGGAAGTGGGGAGCACATTACCATGGATTCAAACATCGGCCTTCCTAAGGTTTCTCAAGGCATCGATGCGATTTTTGGGTCATTGTTGATAGATCGACCAAGTCCGCTTCATTTTTACCGATACGAGAAACTTATACACTTGAACGCCTCGTCAGATGACATAAACGAGATCAGAAGATCGCATGGTACGCCAAGATCCATAGTTTTCGATCGAGACCCAAGATTCACTTCACGATTTTGGGTTAGTTTGCAAAAAGCTACGGGCACAGATTTCACGATTTAGCTCTTAAGATATCATCCTCGCATTTGACGGACGACAATGGAGAGGACTATTCAAACTCTCAAGATCTATTAAGACTCAGGTTCTTGATTTCAAGGGAGTGGGACAAGTTTTTACCATCGTGGAGTTTTCCTACAACAACAGCTTATCAAGCAAGTATCGCATGGCTCCATTCAAGCGCCAGATGGAAGAAAGTGTCGCTCTCCAAAGATGCCGGGACGAGGTGGGTGAAGCAACGTTGTTGGGACCGTGAGTTGTACGTACGTATGACTACTAAAAGATTCAAACGATCCGACAACGATAAAAAACCTCACAAAATCGATAAAAGAGTTATGCCGATCTTCATCGAAAGGACGGAATTTGATATAGAGATCATGTGTGTTAAGAGTCGCTTCCATGGAAAGGAGTTACAAGATTTGGAAAGAGAGGAAAACTTAATCCTCGATTCATCTGGCCCATTTTAATCCTCGATCGAGTAGGAATCGTGGCCTATAGACTCGCCATCGCCAAATATGTCTCGTGTTCATAACGCTTTTCACATATCCATGTTACGTAAATATGTGAAAGACCCAACCATATTATCGAAAGTTAAGAACCGATTTAAATAAATGGAAGATTTGACGTACGAAGAGGTTCCCGCTCAAATTTTGATAAGAAGGAACATATTCTACGCCCAAGGTTATACCTCAAGTCAAAGTTTTCATGGAGGAACCACGATGTCGAGGAAACGACTGGGAGTTAGAATCAAATGAAATCAAGGTATCCTTACCTCTTCAACACTGTGTAACGCATTCTAATTTCGAGGGCTAAATTTCATGTTAAGGGAGGTCAGAAGACCCCAACTTTTATAAATAAAGATGAATTTTCTATAAATATTATTTTGAATATTATGGAATAATTTGATATAATGTTATAGTCAGGGTAATATTTATAAATTTTGCAAAGTATGCAAGTGGTTATATTATATTCGATTGGTCTGGGAATATTCTTGCTTAGCAGGAATATTCGCATAACTACCAATCATCTGGTGGACCCCACAATGTAATTATCATCATTTGATCGAGAAAAGACAAAAATATTTTATAAAATAACTACGAAGTTTTACCGCTGACATCGCTGAACTACTCTTTAGTAAAAAAAAAGTAGAAAGAATACGTGGTCGCATAAGAAGACACCAGATCGATTATCGATGCTTATGTGAGAAGTCACCATTGATTCCATTATCATTTAATTATTTATAATGATAACGACTTTTTGTTTTATTCAGATTATTAACGTAATAAAATGTAAACATCTTTTATATAAAATGTAATACTTTATTAAAGTTATTTTATAAATAAAATATATTATATTTTATTACGATAAGGTCGCATAAGTATTTTGCATGTTGTTTTTATAAGATGTTGTTTACATAAGTAAAATGTTTTTATATAAATAGAATATATTATATTTTATTTAAAAGATTTTGCTTTTAAATACGGACCGCCGATTAAAGTAAATCAACTGACCGCTCATGGATTAGTTACTACGCATTCCATTTTCCTATAAATAAGCTCATTCCTTCATTATTTTCATTTAATTCATCAAACTCTAGAGAGAGAAATTATGTAGAGAAAGTTATAGAGAGAAAGTTAAGAAGATTAGAAGCTATTCACTACTTCTACTTCACTACTTCTATATTCTTTTTTACTTCGTGGAGGTGTTATTATTCTTCTGAATAAAGAGAACTTCGTTATTCCATTCATTATTATTCTCGCTGAATAACTTGTTATTCCATTGCTTATACCCTATACATAACCTCAGATAATGCAGACATACCCTATACTTGGTGAAATCCTTATGTTATTCCATCGCTTATTATTCGTTGAATAACTCAGATACGCCGTTTACCCTATACTTGGTGACATTCTTCTATTATTATTCGTTGAACATCCTGCTCAGGTGTTTTTTTACACCGACCGGTTGACATTTTTATTATTATTCTCGCTGAACATCCGTCAGGTGTTTTACACCGGACCGGTTCATTCTTTATCATTCTCGCTGAATATCCTATCTGTCGCGTGTTTTACACCGGATCCGGGTTCCATCTTTATTATTCTCGTTGAACATCCCGCTTGCGTGAATTTCACCCGACCGTTCCGTTATTATTATTCTCGTTGAATAACTCGCCTATGCCAAGTACCGCATGCACGGTGATTTCTTTTGTTATTCCATTCTTTATTATACCCATTGGTTAAAACTTTCGACTTCTATACTCCATAAAATTAGTAGAATATCCTCGATATTCAAGGTTTCATCCAAAGATCTTTCACGGAAATATTCTTCCGATCATTCTGAATTTTACTCTACAAAGCAAAGATTACGTCGACAATTTGACGTTAATAATTCCTCGGATAAAATAATTCTTGAACTTGTTTTATCAATTCTTATATTTTATCATCCTCATGTTTATATTTTTTTAAAGTCATCCGTATTCGTAGAGAGCATGGATGGACTTGGTATGATTACGACTGTGGATTATTCTTGTAATCATAACCGTAATGTTACAAATGATGTGGTAAAAATCCTCAGCCGTCAGAGTGTATCGATGGATGCTTGTTGGTACGATCATGACTATTAATGAATACACAACTATTCTCGCCCGAAAAGGTGAATAATTGTGGTCGCGATACTAAAGAATATCCTCGCCAGAAAAGTGTGGGTGATTCGATGATGTGGATTATTTATTAAAGCCGAGTCTCAAATTTATAATGTTGATGAAAAACCTTTTAAATCATAAAAGATAGTAGATTTTATTTTCTACTCGACTTTTTTAATGGATCAGATATTCACCGCAGCTTAAACCTGGTTGCCTATTGTATTTTATCGCTTAATATTGTCAAGACTATTGATAATTTATTCTCGCATTATCTTAGTCATAATATTTTTACCGGGCTAGTTGAGCTCACCCTTTCTTTCACCGTTTCTTCTGTGAAATGAGAATATAGCTGGGATTTAGTTGGGGAACGAGTGATGGTCCTCAAGATAAGATTAGTAGTCCTCACTATTCGTGAAATAAAGGTGATAATAATTGTAATGAGGACTTTTGTTCGAAGTTTCAGATAATATCTAGTATTTATATTTGTATTTAAACTCACGCTTATGTCGATTACAAGATGCTTATGTTAATAAGTCAGATTTAAATTTGCATCATGTACGAAGTGGCGACCCAAGATGGGTGATGTATACCTAATTTTGGGGCGCCACAAAGATATTCTTCAGAAATCATTCATCTTGCACTACGGTGCCAAAGATATTCTTAAGAAATCATTCATCTTGACTACATGTGCCAAAGATATTCCATAATATCATCATTTAAGATCGAGGATGATGAAAATATTTTTAAAGAAACGAATCCAAAGGAAACAAAAATGACAAGTGATTAAGGATTAAGGATTCCAGACTTGGTTTTATCCACGCCCAAAAAATACCTCAAAATAATCATAGTGGTGTAAAATTCAAGAATGATCAAAACACGGATACAATCGAAGTTTAATAAGATCCTAATATATATGTTTTGGAATAAAAGAAGAAATTTTATTTTCTATGAATAAGACCGTGATAATCGTGAATAAGGCCAAGATAACGTGAATAAAGTAAAGATACGTGAATAAGAACTCCGACACCAAAAGATAGAAATTCCACAAAAACATCTTCACGCTTCATGAATAATACTGATGAATAAGAATCAGTGAATAAGAATCAGAATACAGAATCGTGTGAATAAGAACCCATTAATAAGAACTCATAAATAATAACTCCGACATTAAAAAGTTCCAAATTTGATAAAAACTTCAGATCAACATTTCAAGATAATGATATTGAAGATTTAGTCAAAATAATATTATCATTAAAAAAATAATATCCCTTACACTCGAAAAAGATCAAGATTTTAAATTAAACAACCGGATATAAAGCATGACTTGACTTCAGACCGTGATAAGCAATATATACAAAGTATAATCAAAATACTCACAAGAATACGCCGATAATATAATAGAGAGAAACTTCGGCTTTTCGGTGTGATTTTCAATTCTAACCCAAGACCCTATTTATAGAAATTGCTGTAACACCAAAGTTAGTAAAAATTTAATAAATTAATAATATAATTATATTATTTTCTACACATGTCTAGAATCTGATTTCAGCCATCAAACACATGCCACCTTCTAGAAAAAAATAAGAAAAACGTTTTTCTAATTTTAAATATTTTAAACTTCCAAAATCAATTATTTCTTGAGCTTCGAACTTCAATAATTCATAATAAATAGCCCTTTATCAGAAAAATTCGAATCTCATGCGAGTTTTTATAGGAAATTCAATTTCTACAACTTTGCAGAAGAAAGTTTTTCCAAATTCCAAATAGAAATTGACCGAAATCCACAAACCACGATTTTACAAAAGTTATAATCAAATTTCACCAATAAATGGGGTCCAACCGACATGTTTAACATGTTTTAAACATTTATTGCAACAAAAATACTCTTCCTCCTCAGATACTCATATATCCTACATTCGTTGTAAAATATCACCGTTAATATATTATTAAAATAATATATTTAAACGAATTATTTTATCGTAAAAGATAAAATATTAATTTTCAACAATTGTCATTTTAAAATTTTCCATCTATATCCACATAAAATCAATATTTTCCTCATCATATAAATCAATAATTAATTATTCACAAATAATATTACGTAATCACAATATCGACAACTGTGCGCCTCCCTGTGAAAGCAGGGGCTTTCCAATAAGAATTTCTTCATGGCGTGCAATTAGGTGACCAAACTCTCCTTAGATGTAACTTTCTAGACATTGCCAATAATGTTATCTAATAATATTATTCAGATAATATGAATTATCGCTTTCGATAAAGAAAAATACCGTAGAATGACAATTATTAAAAACAACAAAGAAGAATTATTAACTCAATAAAATATCGAATAAGAATTAATCGTAACCATTATCGGTAGTGCCTTTCACGTAAGAATCAATAATTGGTGCAATACCGGTGCAATCGCTTCAACAACGCAGATTAGTGTGTTTTATCCACCGGTATTCCAACAAGATTAATTCAGTAATAACTACGCCTGTTATTTTTAAACCACTTATATTTGTCGTTTTTTCATCCAATCGCTCACATGGGGCCCACACATGGTCGTCATAGGTTGTCATTTAATATTCCCGACAAAGCATTTAATATTCCACGACCAAACTAATATTCCCCGACGATAATGAATATTTTATAACCACTGCTTAATTTGAAATATTTGCATATTTAACCCTTAACTATCCACATTAATCAAATCAACCCTTACTATTTCAAAATAATAAATAAAGGAAATTCCTTTTATTTAAAAAATTTGGGGTCTTACAACCTCCCTCCTTATGAAATTTCGTCCTCTAAATCGACGACGCATTCTGGTGTTTCAAAAAGGTGAGGATACCTCACTTTCATTTCCGCTTCCAATTCCTGTGTCATTTCTATAAAGATGATTCCTCCACAAAACTTTAACTTGTGGTATGACCTTTCATAGGCAGTAGGACATGCTCCTTCCTATCCAAAATCTTCGACAGTACCTCCTCATACGTTAAGTCTTCACTATTATCTCGTCTGTTCTAACTCTATAACGTGGTTCGGGTCTTTCACATATTTAAAATGGTACGATATACGTGAAACACATTACTGAACACGAGACATACTGAGGTAACGCAAGTCTACATAGGCTACATTTCCTACTCGGTCAAGAATTTGAAATGGACCAATAAATCGTGGATCGAGCTTTCTCTCTTCCCAAATCTTGTAACACCCTTCCATGGAGCAACTCGAAGACCCTCCTATAAACTTTTTAAATAAAAAGATAATCAGGTATTCCTTTATTTATTATTATTGAAATAAGATAAGTGGTCATGATTTGATTAATGTGGATAGTTAATGGTTAAATAAGCAAATATTTTAAAATAAGCAAGTGGTTATAAAATATTCATTATAAGGGTTAAATCGCAAATATTTCAAATTAAGTTAAAGTGGTTATAAAATATTCATTATCGCTTGGGAATATTCGCTTCGTCGTGGAATATTCAGATCGCTTGGGGAATATTCGCATTTACGGCCACAAAACCATGTGGGCCCCATAACTGGAAAGCGATTGGATGAAGAAAACGACAAATATAAGTTATTTTTAAATAACTACAGAAGTTGTTACTGCTATCATCGCTGAATACCCGTGGTTAAAACACACTAATACGCTGCTTGTTGAACAAGCAATAAGATACCAGATTGCACCAATTATCGATTCTTACGTAAGAAGGCACTACTCAATAATGGTTACAAAGAATTATCGCTCAAGATTTTATCGAAGTTAATAATTGTCATATTGATATTTTATATCATCGTTGTTTCAATAATTGTCATTACACAAGATTTTTCATTATCGGCAATAATTCATATTATCTCGAATAATATTATTAGATAACATTATTGGCAATGTCTAGAAAGTTCTCGCTTCAAGGAGAGGTTTGGTCACCTAATCATGGCCAAGAAGAAGAAATTTTATCGAAAGCCCCTCTTCCTTTGAACCGCCTCGTCACAATATCAGGATTCTCAGAATATTATTTGTGAATAATTAATTATTGATTTATATGATGAGGAAAATATTGATTTTATGTGGATATAGATGGAGAAAATTTTTAAATGACAATTGTTGAAAATTAATATTTTATCTTTTTCTCGATAAAATAATTCATTTAAATATATTATTTTAATAATATATTAACTAAGTGATATTTTTTACAATGAATGTGGGATATATGAGTATATGAGGAGGAAGAGTATTTTTGTGGCATTAAATGTTTAAAACATGTTAAACATGTGTGTTGGTGGACCCAATTATCGACCTAAATTTGATTATAATTTTGTAAAATCGCCCGCTTGTGGATTTTGGCCAATTTTTATTTGAATTTGGAAAACTTTCTTCCGCAAAGTTGTAGAGAATTGAATTTCCTATAAAAACTCGAGAGATTCGAATTTTCTGATGAAAGGGCTATTTATTATGAATTATTGAAGTTCAAGTTCAAATAATCGATTTTTGAAGTTTAAAATATTTAAAATTAGAAAAACGCTTTTTTCTTATTTTTTCTAGAAGGTGGCATGTATTTGATGGCTGAAATCAGATTCTAGATATGTGTAGAAAATAATATAATTATATTATTAATTTATTAAATTTTCTCGCTTTTGGTGTTCTAAGCAATTTCCTATAAATAGGTGCTTAGTTAGAATTGAAAATCACACCGTAAATCAAGTTTTCTCTCTATATTATCGAAGTTTATTCTTGTGAGTATTTTGAGTATACTTTGAGTATTGCTATACTGCAAGTCCAAGTCATAGCTTATATCCTGTTTCAAATTTAAGAAGATCGATCTTTCGAGGTAAGTGGATATTATTTTTTCAGAATGATATTATTTCTTCAATATCATTATAATTTAAATGTTGATCCAAGTTTTTATCAAATTTGGAACTTTTTCATGCTTGGGGTTATTTCATGGTTACTATTCATGAAGTTACTATTCACGAAAGTTACTATTCATGAAAGTTACTATTCACGAAGTTACTATTCATTAGTACTATTCATGTAAGCGTGAAGATGTTTTTTGTGGAATTTCTATCTTTTGTGTTCTGAGTTACTATTCACGATATGCAAGACTATTCACGATACCAAGACTATTCACGATACTCTGCACTATTCAATAAAAAATAAAATTTCTTCTTTTTGTCTAAAATATCTATTCTCGATACTATCTCTCGATCAGATCCATGTTTTGATCATTCTCAATTTTACACCACTATGATTATTTTTGAGGTATTTTTGGGCGTGATAAAACCAAGTACTAATCCTTAATCCTTAATCCTTGTCATTTTGTTTCACCGGATTCGCTTTTTAAAAATATTTTTCATCATCCTCGCCTTAAATGATGATATTATTGAATATCTTTGGCCCAGAAGTGCAAAAGATGAATGATTTCAAGAATATCTTCGGGCCAGTAGTGCAAAGATGAACAGTGTTGAGATGAATACGACCGATTGATTAATATCTTTGGCCGTAGTGTAAAAAGATGAACAGTGTTTAAATGAATATGACTAATCGATGAATATCTTCGGCTCAGAAGTAAAGATGAATATTTGATTCCAGATGCATATCGATTGATGTTACAGGATAAAATATTGATGATGGATCGTTAAATTCATAGATTATAGTAGATTTCATTCTCTACGTAACTCTTCTATGAATTATTATTTTCGCCGCTAATATTGATCCGAAACTTGTTGCCTATCAGATTCTATCGATTTTTCCTCGTTGAAGACTAACGATAATTTGTTGTATATTATCTTAGTCATAATATTCTTTATCGGGCTAGTTGAGCTCACCTTTTCCTTGTTGTTCCATTTTTTTCTTCTCGTGAGGCGAGAATGTAGCGAGTACTAGCTCTGGGGTATGGAATGAAGGTTCTGTAGAGAGTTGTTTAGTAGTCCTCACCATTTTTGTAAAATAATGAATCAATAATTATGATGGGGATTTATTTATATGTGGATATCATTTCTGTAAGACAATATTATATTTAAACTCATTAAGATATATTGTCGTATTTCACACTACATTCAGTATTATCAAGTTGTAGTTTGCTTTTTATACCATGTATTTGGCCACTCGAGAACGGGTTGTGTATACCTATTTTGGGGGCGCACATGCTTGGTATCGTAGCTTAGGATATGATCTCCATGAGATCTGGGAATAAAACCAGAGGAGAGAGAGTAAATCCTTCGCTAAAGGTGTCCTACCTAAGCTTATTTGTTAGTTGGTCAAGATATAGGGATATTATGTGATATATTGATTTCTTTAATTAACCCTTATTTTATGACAAGATTTGAGAATGTCGATCGAGAATATTAACAAATGGAGTAAATGAGACCGTGGAGATGCTCAGATTTCACCAACGAGGAGAACGCGCAACAGTCGGGTAATGTTCCTCCCGTGAACAACACCACCGAAAGCGTGATGATGAACGAGGGATGTTTAGAAGCTTTTTGTAGCTCATGCAAAATCGCATTTAGGAGACTCGTGTTCAAAATATGAGGAGGAAATGATAGCAATTCACGGGTGGTCACAGCCCAAGCAGCTTCAAAGAGTCGGGACCACTGCACTCTGGGAAAGCCGGATCCGATTAAGGTGAGACGGGTCAAACAAATTACCAAGATATTCGATGTCTCTGGGATGCACGGAGGAACAGAAAGTTCCATTCACGCCTTTATGTTCCGTGGCGAGGCAGACATCGGTGGGAATTGGAAGCGCACCCATCCAAATTTGCACTCAAAGATGTCGCCGGAGACGTTTCAGAAATAGGTTCAATGACAAGTACTTCCCCGAAAGTATTCGGCTATACGAATGAAGTGGAGTTTATTAGACTAGAGCGTAATAACACGATTTGTCCCAAAGACGAGGCTAAGTTCATGAGTTATCCGTGTTTGCACCTCATTTGGTGGAGAATGAGGAACGATGACGCTTGGATGTTTCGAGAGGTTTGAAACCCGACATACGCCAAGATCTCATTTCTCATAAATTTTTCTCTATTCGAGATGTTGTCAATGTGGCTCGGCTTGTTAGAGCGAGATAACGAAAGTACGCTCAACCGAGGGACCATAACCGTGGATCATATCAAGATAATAGCCATCGTAATAACGATAACCACGGAGAAAGAAGAATATGAGATAAAGGCAGAACCACTCCGTGGTAATCGTGGGCCATGAAAATAGAAGAAAAGAGAGTCTGGAGGAGATTTTAAAAGAGGAGATTCAACAACCACTATGTGAAGACGCCAACCAAGAAGAAACTAGTTTGGTGGAGGAGAACGACCACCTATCAGATATGTTACAAATGCGGAAAGAGGGACATATCACCAAACCGCCCACAACAGCTTTTAAGGTATGCTATAATTGTGGAAAAGAAGGACATATCGCCGAGATCAGACGATATCGAAACCCATCCAATGGAATGGTGACTCAAAAGGATGTCCCGTAAAAGTCAAAGTCAACGATTCCGGAAGAGCGTTTGTCGTGACGGTCAAAATGCGAGGAACCCGAACGGTTAGCACGCAAGTTAGTTAATTATAAATTTTGCAAGTATATACCTTACTAGATATTGGTTCTACCCATTCTTTTATCTCTTGCTCATAGCCAACGCTTGAACTCGACTCACGGAGAAATTAGACTTTGACCTATCTCGTGGAAACTCCGTTAGAGAAACTTTCATCACATCCATTGTTTATAAATCTTGCTTGATTCAGTTGGCACTATCACATTACCCGTTAACCTTATTTCTATAGAGATATTTGCTTTTGATGTGATTTTAAGGTTAACTACTCATCACGCCGAAATTGATTATTTTCGTAAGGTTGTTAGTTTTCATATTCCTAAGCAACCTATTATTCAATTCAAGCAATCAAACCATTGTAGTCAAACATTTTTATATCAAGCCATGAAGTCATTCGCTTATTACGGATGTCAAATTTTCTTAGTCCATGTTATGGATTTGAATAAAGACACGCCGATTTGAATAATATTCCCGTTGTTATTGATTTTTCCCGACGTATTTCTCAAGAATTTTCGCTTACTCCCAAAGTTCGATATTTAATTTTGTATCGACTTTGAACCCAGACAAAACTCATTTCTAAAATCTCATATCGAATGGCTCCTATTGAACTTCGTGGAGTTAAAATTCAACTATAGAATTTGGTACCGAGCCTTTATCTGTGACTTCTTTGTGGAATTCACCTAAGCCGCACTCTCCGTAGGGACGCCATATTCGTATGCGATAGTAAATCGATAGGTGTCATTGCGGACGCATATCCAAGATTGGGATATGAGTCACAGCTTGAGAGCAACCTAAGTCAAGAATCGAAATACGTAGCTTTTAGGCTTAGTTGGTTATTATCGGAGATTCGTTGAAGGATATTCTAATCGCTATTCCATTAACGCAAAATGACTCAGAGATACAAAATTCGAATGGAGCAAGGAATGTGGGAAGAGTCAAGAACTCAAGAGGAGACTCATTTCAAAGACATGTTCGATCACGCCATCCCGAAAAGCGAACGTGGTAGACGACGCGATGAGAGAAGATCATATGCGGAACGAAAAGCGATGATGTCAAGTATACGACATAGAGCCAACTTTAATAGAAAAAGTTAAGATCGCTTCAAGCCACCGAATCTTGAAATGATGCGTATGAAGAAGAAAGTACAAGAAGGAGCTATTCCTAAGCGAGAATTGATGAAGAAGGAATACTTGAGTCCACTCTAGACTTTGTGTTCCTAACGACTCTGATTTGAAGTACAAGATTATGATGGAGGCACACAACACGCCATTTGCAATCCATCCTGGAAGTACTAAAATGTATCGTGATCTTCGACATACATTTTGGTGGAACAATATGAAGAGAGAGATTGCAAAGTTTATCTCGATGTGTTTAACTTGCTAACGTAAAGGCGAGCATCTTGTACCTAAGGGTCCGTTGCAACCACTTGAGATTCCTGGAATGGAAGTGGGAACACATTACTATGGATTTCATTACGGGTCTTCCTGCGGCTTCTCAAGGCATCAATGCTATTTGGGTTATTGTTGATAGATTAACCAAGTCCGCTTCATTTCTTGCCGATACAAGAGACTTATTCCTTGAACGCTTTTTCTCGTATGCACGTAAATGCGATTGTGAGATTGCATGGCATGCCAAGATCCATAGTTTTAGATCGTGACCCAAGATTCACTTCATGATTTTGGGTTAGTTTGTAGAAAGCTATGGGCACGAATTTATTTATCTGGTTTGGTATACCATCCTCAAACGGATGGGCAATCGAAAAGGACTACTCAAACTCTTCAAGATATATTAAAACTCAGGTCCTAGATTTCAAAGGAAGTGGGATAAGTACTTGCCATGGTGGAATTCTCATACAACAATAGTTATTAAACAAATATAGGCATGGTTCCATTCAAGCATTATATGGACGAAAATGTCGTTCTCCAATATGTTGGGATGAGGTGGGTGAAGCAACATTGTTGGGACCCGAAGTTAAGACGTATGACTCACCGACAAGATCCAAATGATTCGATAACGATATAAAACGGCACAAGATCGACAAAAGAGTTATGCGGATCTTCATTGAAAGGACGTGGAATTTAATGTAGGGGATCATGTATTGTCATGAGTTGCTTCCATGGAAGGGTGTTACAAGATTTGGGAAGAGAGGAAAGCTCAATCCACGATTTATTGGTCCATTTCAAATTCTCGACCGAGTAGGAAATGTAGCCTATAGACTTGCAAGTTACCTCCGAGTATGTCTCGTGTTCATAATGTGTTTCACATATCTCGCATTTCAGTAAATATGTGAAAGACCCAACCACGTTATAGAAAGTTAGAACCCGGACGAGATACCAAGACTTAACGTATGAGGAGGTAATTGCCAAGATTTTGGATAGGAAGGAGCATGTCCCACGCAAGAAAGGTCATACCACAAGTTAAAGTTTTGTGGAGGAATCATGCTATAGAGGAAATGACCGGGAATTGAAACGGAAATGAAAGTGAGGTATCCTCACCTTTTCAAAACACCAGTATCGTGACGTCAATTTCGAGGGACTAAATTTCATAAGGAGGGAGGTTGTAAGACCCAAATTTTTTAAATAAAAAGGAATTTCCTTTATTTATTATTTTGAAATAGTAAGGGTTGATTTGATTAATGTGGATAGTTAAGGGTTAAATATGCAAATATTTCAAATTAAGCAAGTGGTTATAAAATATTCATTATCGTCGGGAATATTCGTTTGGTCGTGGAATATTCAGATCGCTTTGTGAATATTCGTATCGACGCCAAGCGACCATGTGTGGGCCCCATAACTGAAAGCGATTGGATGAAGAAAACGACAAATATAAGTTGTTTTTAAATAACTACAGTAGTTGTTACCATTAATATCGTTGAATACCCTTGGTTAAAACACACTAATACGCGTTGTTGAGCAAATAAGATACCAGATCGCACCAATTATTGATTCTTACGTAAGAAGGCACTACTCAATAATGGTTACGGTAATTATTATTCAAAGATTTTATCGAGTTAATAATTGCCGCGCTGATATTTTATATCATTGTTGTTTCAATAATTGTCATTACACAAAGATTTTCTTTATCGAAGCAATAATTCATATTATCCGAATAATATTATTAGATAACATTATTGGCAATGTCTAGAAAGTTCGTTCTAAGGAGAGGTTTGGTCATCTAATTGCGCCAAGAAGAAGAAATTTTATCGAAAGCCCCTCTTTCCTGAACCGCCTCGGTCACAATATTGTGATTCTCGTAATATTATTTGTGAATAATTAATTATTGATTTATATGATGAGGAAAATATTGATTTTATGTGGATATAGATGGAGAAAATTTTAAAATGACAATTGTTGAAAATTAATATTTTATCTTTTTCTCGATAAAATAATTCATTTAAATATATTATTTTAATAATATATTAACTGGTGATATTTTTACAATGAATGTGGGATATATGAGTATATGAGGAGAAAGAGTATTTTTGTGGCATTAAATGTTTAACACATATTTTGTGTGTTGGTGGACACAATTATCGATAGAAATTTAATTATAAATTTGTAAAATCACCCGCTTGTGGATTTCGGTTAATTTTTATTTGGAATTTGAAAAACTTTCTTCTGCAAAGTTGTAGAGAATTGAATTTCCTATAAAAACTCGCGAGATTCGAATTTTCTGATGAAAGGGCTATTTATTATGAATTATTGAAGTTCAAGTTCAAATAATTGATTTTTGAAGTTTAAAATATTTAAAATTAGAAAAACGTTTTTTCTTATTTTTTCTAGAAGGTGGCATGTGTTTGATGGCTGAAATCAGATTCTAGACATGTGTAGAAAATAATATAATTATATTATTAATTTATTAAATTTTTTCGCTTTGGTGTTCTAAGCAATTTCCTATAAATAGGGTGCTTAGGTTAGAATTGAAAATCACACCGTAAATCAAGTTTTTCTCTCTATATTATCGAGCGTATTCTTGTGAGTATTTTGAGTATACTTTGAGTATTGCTATACGATTGCAAGTCCAAGTCATAGCTTATATCGGTGTTTCAATTTGTAAGTACCGATCTTTCGAGGTAAGGGATATTATTTTTTTTTCAGAATGACATTATTTCTTCAATATCATTATATCGAAATTTTGATCTGAAGTTTTTAATGTAGGGGATCATGTATTGTTGCGAGTTGCTCCATGGAAGGGTGTTACAAGATTTGGGAAGAGAGGAAAGCTCAATCCATGATTTATTGGTCCATTTCAAATTCTCGACCGAGTAGGAAATGTAGCCTATAGACTTGCGTTACTCCTCAGTATGTCTCGTGTTCATAATGTGTTTCATATCTCGTATTTCAGAATATGTGAAAGACTCGAACCACGTTATCGAGTTAGAACCCAGGACGAGATAGTCAAGACTTAACGTTTGAGGAGAGGTACTGCCAAGATTTTGGATGGGGAAGAAGCATGTCCTACGCAAGAAAGGTTATACCACAAGTTAAAGTTTTGTGGAAGAATCATGCTATAGAGGAAATGACCGGGAATTGGAACGAAATGAAAGCGAGGTATCCTCACCTTTTCAAACACCAGTGACGTACGTCAATTTCGAGGACGAAATTTCATAAGGAGGGAGGTTGTAAGACCGAAATTTTTTTAAATAAAAGGAATTTCCTTTATTTATTATTTTGAAATAGTAAGGTTGATTTGATTAATGTGGATAGTTAAGGGTTAAATACGTAAATATTTCAAAATAAGCAAGTGGTTATTAAATATTCATTGTTGTTTGGGAATATTCGTTTGGTCGTGGAATATTCGACGGCTTGGGAATATTAAATATTTACCAAGCAAACCATGTGTGGGCCCCATAATGGAAAGCGATTGGATGAAGAAAACGACAAATATAAGTTGTTTTTAAATAACGGCGTAGTTGTTACCAAGTAATATTGTTTGAATACCAAATTGGTTAAAACACACTAATACGCGTTGTTCGAACAAGATAGATACCAGATTGCACCAATTATTGATTCTTACGTAAGAAGGCACTACTCAATAATGGTTACGAGAATTACCGCTTAGTATTTTATCGAGTTAATAATTGTCGCGTTGATATTTTATATTTCGTTGTTTCAATAATTGTCACACACAAGATTTTTCATTATCGAAGCAATAATTCATATTATCCGAATAATATTATTAGATAACATTATTGGCAATGTCTAGAAAGTTCTCGCTCAAGGAGAGGTTTGGTCACCTAATCATGCCGCCAAAGAAGAAGAAATTCTTATCGAAAGCCCCTCTCTTTCAGGAGCCGCCTCGTTGTCAATATTGTGATTCTCGTAATATTATTTGTGAATAATTAATTATTGATTTATATGATGAGGAAAATATTAATTTTATGTGGATATAGATGGAGAAAATTTTAAAATGACAATTGTTGAAAATTAATATTTTATCTTTTTCTCGATAAAATAATTCATTTAAATATATTATTTTAATAATATATTAACGGTGATATTTTTACAACGAATGTGGGATATATGAGTATATGAGGAGGAAGAGTATTTTTGTTGCAATAAATGTTTAAAACATGTTAAACATGTCGATGGACCCCATTTATCGATCGAAATTTGATTATACTGTGAAATTGCCCTGCTTGTGGGTTTTTGGCCAATTTCTGATTGGAATTTGAAAAACTTTATTCTGCAAAGTTGTAGAGAATTGAATTTTCTATAAAAACTCGCGAGATTCGAATTTTCTGATGAAAGGGCTATTTATTATGAATTATTGAAGTTCAAGTTCAAATAATTGATTTTTGAAAGTTTAAAATATTTAAAATTAGAAAAACGTTTTTCTTATTTTTTTTTCTAGAAGGTGGCATGTGTTTGATGGCTGAAATCAGATTCTAGACATGTGTAGAAAATAATATAATTATATTATTAATTTATTAAATTTTTCGCTTTTGGTGTTCTAAGCAATTTCCTATAAAATAAGTGCTTAGGTTAGAATTGAAAATCACACCGTAAACCCAAGTTTTCTCTCTATATTATCGAGTATTCTTGTGAGTATTTTGAGTATACTTTGAGTATTGCTATACTCGTGCAAGTCCAAGTCATAGCCTATATCCTGTGTTTCAATTTAGAAATCGATCTTTCGAGGTAAGTGGATATTATTTTTTCAGAATGATATTATTTCTTCAATATCATTATAATCGAAATGTTGATCTCAAGTTTTATCAAATTTGGAACTTTTTCATGCTCTGAGTTACTATTCATGGGTTACTATTCATGAGTTACTATTCACGAGTTACTATTATTCATGAGTTATTATTCACGAGTTACTATTCACGAGTACTATTCATAAGCGTGAAGATGTTTTTGTGGAATTTCTATCTTTTGGTGTCTGAGTTACTATTCACGATACTAAGACTATTCACGATACTAAGATACTATTCAACGAAAAATAAAATTTCTTCTTTTCGTCTAAAACATCTATTCGGATACTAACTCGATCAGATCCATGTTTTGATCATTCTTGAATTTTACACCACTATGATTATTTTTGAGGTATTTTGGGCGTGGATAAAACCAAGTACTTAATCCTTAATCCTTAATCCTTGTCATTTTGTTTCATTGGATTCGCTTTTTAAAAAATATTTTTCATCATCCTCATTTAAATGATGATATTATTGAATATCTTTGGCCTGTAGTGCAAAAGATGAATGATTTTTCGAAGAATATCTTTGGCTCAGTAGTGCAAAGATGAACAGTGTTGAGATGAACATGACCGATTGATTAATATCTTTGGCTCAGTAGTGCAAAAGATGAACAGTGTTTAAATGAATATGACTAATCGATGAATATCTTTGGCCCGTAGTGAAAAAGATGAATATTTGATTCAGATGCATATTGATTGATGTTTACAGGGATAAAATATTGATGATGGATCGTTAAATTCATAGATTATAGTAGATTTCATTCTCTACGTAACTCTTCTATGAATTATTATTTCATTGCGAATATTGATCTCGAAACTTGTTGCTTATCAGATTCTATTAGATTTTTCCTCGTTCAAGACTAACGATAATTTGTTGTATATTATCTTAGTCATAATATTCTTTTTCGGGCTAGTTGAGCTCACCCTTTTCCTTGTTGTTCCATTTTTCTTCTCGTGAGGCGAGAATGTAGCGTAGTACTTAGTATGGGTATGGAATGAAGGTTCTAGAGAGAGTTGTTTAGTAGTCCTCACCATTTTGTAAAATAATGAATCAATAATTATGATGGGGATTTATTTTGATGTGGATATTGTCTAGAAGACAATATTATATTTAAACTCACATTATATATTGTCGTATTTCACACGACATTTGTATTATTGAAGTTGTAGTTTGCTTTTTTTTTACCATGTATTTGGCGACTTCGAATGGGTGTTGTGTATATCTATTTTGGTTAATAATTGTCGTTGATATTTTATATTCATTGTTGTTTCAATAATTGTCATTACACAAGATCTTTCATTATCGAAGCAATAATAATTCATATTATCCGAATAATATTTTAAGATAACAATATTGGCAATGTCTAGAAAGTTCGCATCTAAGGAGAGGTTTGGTCATCTAATCAAGGCGCCGATAGAAGAAATTCTTATTCGAAAGCCCCTCTTCCCTGAACCGCACCGTTGTCAATATTGTGATTTCGTAATATTATTTGTGAATAATTAATTATTGATTTATATGATGAGGAAAATATTGATTTTATGTGGATATAGATGGAGAAAATTTTAAAATGACAATTGTTGAAAATTAATATTTTATCTTTTTCCGATAAAATAATTCATTTAAATATATTATTTTAATAATATATTAACGGTGATATTTTTACAATGAATGTGGGATATATGAGTATATGAGGAGAAAGAGTATTTTTGTGGCATTAAATGTTTAATACATGTTTTGTGTGTTGGTGGACACAATTATCAATCGAAATTTGATTATAACTTGTAAAATCACCCGCTTGTGGATTTTCGGTCAATTTCTATTTGGAATTTGGAAAAACTTTCTTCTGCAAAGTTGTAGAGAATTGAATTTCCTATAAAAACTCATGAGATTCGAATTTTCTGATGAAAGGGCTATTTATTATGAATTATTGAAGTTCAAGTTCAAATAATTGATTTTTGAAGTTTAAAATATTTAAAATTAGAAAAACGTTTTTTTTCTTATTTTTTTCTAGAAGGTGGCATGTGTTTGATGGCTGAAATCAGATTCTAGACATGTGTAGAAAATAATATAATTATATTATTAATTTATTAAATTTTCTCTTTTTGGTGTTCTAAGCAATTTCTATAAATAGGTGCTTAGGTTAGAATTGAAAATCACACCGTAAACTCAAGTTTTTCTCTCTATATTATCGAGCGTATTCTTGTGAGTATTTTGAGTATACTTTGAGTATTGCTATATTGCAAGTCCAAGTCATAACCTATATCCTGTTTTATTTGTAAGTACCGATCTTTCGAGGTAAGTGGATATTATTTTTTTCAGAATGATATTATTTCTTCAATATCATTATATTTGAAATGTTGATCCAAGTTTTTATCAAATTTGGAACTTTTTTTCATGCTCTGGGTTACTATTCACGAGTTACTATTCATGAGTTACTATTCACGAAGTTACTATTCATGAGTTCTTATTCACGAGTTACTATTCACGAAAGTACTATTCATGAAGCGTGAAGATGTTTTTGTGGAATTTCTATCTTTTGGTGTCTGAGTTACTATTCACGATATCAAGACTATTCACGATATCAAGACTATTCACGATACAGACTATTCATTCATCGAAAAATAAAATTTCTTCTTTCGTCTAAAACATCTATTCGGATACTAACTCGATCAGATCCATGTTTTGATCATTCTCGAATTTTACACCACTATGATTATTTTTGAGGTATTTTTGGGCGTGGATAAAACCAAGTACTAATCCTTAATCCTTAATCCTTGTCATTTTGTTTCAATTGGATTCGCTTTTTAAAAATATTTTTCATCATCCTCGCCTTAAATGATGATATTATTGAATATCTTTGGCCCAGTAGTAAAAAGATGAATGATTTCAAGAATATCTTTGGCCTCAGAGTGTAAAAGATGAACAGTGTTGAGATGAACATGACGATTGATTAATATCTTTGGCTCAGAAGTGCAAAGATGAACAGTGTTTAAATGAATATGACTAATCGATGAATATCTTTCGGCTCAAAGTGCAAAGATGAATATTTGATTCCGTATGCATATCGATTGATGTTACAGGATAAAATATTGATGATGGACCGTTAAATTCATAGATTATAGTAGATTTCATTCTCTACGTAACTCTTCTATGAATTATTATTTCATGCTAATATTGATCGAAACTTGTCATTCTATCAGATTCTATTAGATTTTTCCGTTCAAGACTAACGATAATTTGTTGTATATTATCTTAGTCATAATATTCTTTATCGGGCTAGTTGAGCTCACCCTTTTCCTTATTGTTCCATTTTTCTTCTCGTGGAGGCGAGAATGTAATGAGTACTAGTCTGGGGTATGGAATGAAGGTTCTAGAGAGTTGTTTAGTAGTCCTCACCATTTTTGTAAAATAATGAATCAATAATTATGATGGGGATTTATTTGCATGTATGGATATTGTCTGAAGACAATATTATATTTAAACTCATTAAATATATTGTCGTATTTCACACGACATTTGTATTATTGAAGTTGTAGTTTGCTTCTTATACCATGTATTTGGCCACTCGAGAATGGGTGTTGTGTATACCTATTTTGGGGGCATCATGATTTGGTATCAGAAGCTTAGGATATGATCTCCGGAGAGATCGGGAATAAAACTAGGAGGGAGAGACGAGTAAATCCTTCGCCTAGTGTGTCCTACCTAAGCTTATTTGTTAGTTGGTCAAGATATAGGGATATTATGTGATATATTGATTTCCTTAATTAACCCTTATTTTATGACAAAGATTTGAGAATGTCGATCGAGAATATTAACAAAGGAGTAAATGAGACCGTGGAGATGCCTCAGACTCACCAACGAGGAGAACGTGCAACAACAGTCGGGTAATGTTCCTCTTGTGAACAACACCACCGAAAGAGATGATGAACGAGGGGATGTTTAGAAGCTTTTTGCAGATTCATGCAAAATCGCAACGAGGAGACTCGTGTTCAAAATACAGAAGAAATGATAGAATTCACGGGTGGTCACAACAAGCAGTTCAAAGAGTTGGGACCACTGCACTGGGAAAGCCGGATCCGATTAAAGCGAGACGTGGGTCAAACAAATTACCAAGATATTCGATGTCTTGGGATGCACGGAGAACAGAAAGTTCCATTCGCCGCCTTTATGTTCCGTGGCGAAGGCAGACATTGGTGGGAATACGTGAAGCGTGACTCCATCCAATTTGCACTCAAAGATGTCACGGGAGACATTTGTAAAACAATTCAATGACAAGTACTTCCCGAAAGTATTCATCATATGAAGGAAGTGGAGTTTATTAGACTAGAGCGTAATAACACGACGGTGTCCCAAAGACGAGGCTTAAGTTCGCGGAGTTATCCAGTTTGCACCTCATTTTGTGGAGAATGAGGAACGATGACGCGGATGTTTCGAGAGGTTTGAAACCCGACATACGCCAAGATCTCATTTCTCATAAATTTTTCTCTATTCGGGATGTTGTCAACAGGCTCAATTGTTAGAGCGAGATAACGAGTATGTTCAACCGAAGGACCATAAACCAGATCATATCAAGATAGCAATAGCCATCGTAATAACGATAACCAATGGAGAAAGAAGAATACGTATTAAAGGCAGAACCACTCCGGTGGTAATCGTGGCCATGAAAATAGAAGAAGTTTAGCCTGGGAGGAGATTTTAAAAAGAGGAGATTCAACAACGACCATGTGAAGACGCAAAGCCCAGAGAGAACTAGTTTTATGGAGGAGAACGACCACCGGTCGATATGTTACAAATCAAGGGAAAGAGGGACATATCACCAAACCGCCCACAACAAATTTAAGGTATGCTATAATTGTGGAAAAGAAGGACATATCGCTTCGAGATCAGACGATATCGAAACCCAGTCCCAATGGGAATGGTGACTCAAAAGGATGTCCCGTAAAAGTCAAAGTCAACGGTTCTTCGAAGAGCGTTTGTCGTGACCGGTTAAAATGCAAGAACCCGAACGGTTAGCACGGGTTAGTTAATTATAAATTTTCTGCTAAGTTTATACCTTACTAGATATCTGGTTCTACCCATTCTTTTATCTCTTGCTTCTTGCGCCAACGCGTTTGAACTCGACTACGGAGAAATTAGACTTTGACCTATTTATGGAGAATCCGCTAGAGAAACTTTCATTACATCCGTTGTTTAGAAATCTTGCTTGATTCAGTTGGCACTATCACATTTACCGTTAACCTTATTTCTATAGAGATATTTGCTTTTGATGTGATTTTAAGGTTAACTACTCATCACGCCGAAATTGATTATTTTCGTAAGGTGTTAGTTTTCATATTCCTAAGCAACCCGTTATTCAATTCAAGCAATCAAACCATTGTAGTCAAACATTTTCATATCAAGCCATGAAGTCATTCGCTTATTACGGATGTCAAATTTTCTTAGTCCATGTTATGGATTTGAATAAAGACACGCCGATTTGAATAATATTCCTGTTGTTATTGATTTTTCCCGACGTATTTCAAGAATTTCTTGGCTTACTCCCAAAGCCTCGATATTAAATTTTGTATCGACTTTGAACCCCAGACAAAACTCATTTCTAAAATCTCATATCGAATGGCTCCTATTGAACTTCGTGAGTTAAAAATTCAACTATAGAATTTGGTACCGAGCCTTTATTTTGTGACTTCCTTTGTGGAATTCACCTAAGCCGCACTCTCCGTAGGGACGCCATATTCGTATGCGATAGTAAATCGATAGGTGTCATTGTGACGCGTGCTATCCAAGATTGGGATACGAGTCACAGCTTGAGAGCAACCTAAGTCGATTATCGAAAGACGTAGCTTTCAGGCTTAGTTGGTTATTATCTGAGATTCGTTGAAGGATATTCTCGAATCGCTATTCCATTAACGCAAATTGACTCGTAGAGATACAAAATTCGAATGGAGCAAGGAATGTGGGAAGAGCTTCAAGAACTCAAGAGGAGACTCATTTCAAAGACATGTTCGATCATGCCATCTTCGAAAAGCTTAACGGTAGCCGACGCGATGAGTAGAAGATCATATGCGGAACGAAAAGCGATGATGTCAAGATATACGACAGAGCCAACTTTAATAGAAAAGTTAAGATTGCTCAAGCCACCGACTTGAAATGATGCGTATGAAGAAGAAAGTACAAGAAGGAGCTATTCCTAAGCTTAGAATTGATGAAGAAGGAATACTTTGAGTCCACTCTAGACTTTGTGTTCCTAACGACTCGATTTGAAGTACAAGATTACGATGGAGGCACACAATACGCCATTTGCAATCCATCTCGAAGTACTAAAATGTATCATGATCTTCGACATACATTTTGTGGAACAATATGAAGAGAGAGATTGCAAAGTTTATCTCGATGTGTTTAACTTGCCAACGTAAAGCGTGAGCATCTTGTACCTAAGGGTCCGTTGCAACCACTTGAGATTAGGAATGGAAGTGGGAACACATTACTATGGATTTCAATTACGGGTCTTCCTACGGTTTCTCAAGGCATCAATGTTATTTGGGTTATTGTTGATAGATTAACCAAGTCCGCTCATTTCTTACCGATACGAGAGACTTATTCCCTTGAACGTCTTTCTCGTATGTACGTAAATGAGATTGTGAGATTGCATGGCATGCCTCGTATCCATAGTTTCGGATCGTGACCCAAGATTCACTTCAAGATTTTGGGTTAGCTTGCAAAAAGCTATGGGCACGGATTTATTTATCTGATTTGGTATACCATCCTCAAACCGGATGGGCAATCGTAAAGGACTACTCAAACTCTTCAAGATATATTAAAACTCGTGGTCCTAGATTTCAAAGGAAGTTGGGATAAGTACTTGCCATTGGTGGAATTCTCATACAACAATAGTTATTAAACAAATATAGGCATGGTTCCATTCAAGCATTATATGGACAAAAATGTCGTTCTCCAATATGTTGGGATGAGGTGGGTGAAGCAACATTGTTGGGACCCGAAAGTTAACGACGTATGACTAATGATTCGACCAAACGATACAAAACAAAGCACAAGATCGATAAAAGAGTTATGCGGATCTTCATCGAAAGGACGTGGAATTTAATGTGGGGATCAGCGATTGTCATGAAGTTGCCCCATGGAAGGGTGTTACAAGATTTGGGAAGAGAGGAAAGCTCAATCCATGATTTATTGGTCCATTTCAAATTCTTGACCGAGTAGGAAATGTAGCCTATGACTTGCGTTACCTCCGAGTATGTCTCGTGTTCATAATGTGTTTCACATATCTCAGACTTCGTAAATATGTGAAAGACCCAACCACGTTATAGAAAGTTAGAACCGGACGAGATAGCCAAGACTTAACGATGAGGAGGTAATTGCCAAGATTTTGGATAGAAATGAGCATGTCCTACGCAAGAAAGGTCATACCACAAGTTAAAGTTTTGTGGAGGAATCATGCTATAGAGGAAATGACCCGGGAATTGGAAACGGAAATGAAAGCGAGGTATCCTCACCTTTTCGAAAACACCAGTACGTACGCCAATTTCGAGGACTTAAATTTCATAAGGAGGAGGTTGTAAGACCTCAAATTTTTAAATAAAAGGAATTTCCTTTATTTATTATTTTGAAATAGTAAGGGTTGATTTGATTAATGTGGATAGTTAAGGGTTAAATATGCAAATATTTCAAATTAAGCAAGTGGTTATAAAATATTCATTATCGTTTGGGAATATTCGTTTGGTCGTGGAATATTCAGATCGTCTGGGAATATTCAGACGACGGCGCATGACCCATGTGTGGGCCCCATAATGTGAAAAGCGATTGGATGAAAAAACGACAAATATAAGTTGTTTTTAAATAACTACAGTAGTTGTTACTCAAGTATTATCATTGTTGGAATACCCGGTGGTTAAAACACACTAATACGCGTTGTTGAAACAAGAAGATACCAGTATTGCACCAATTATTTATTCTTACGTGAAGAAGGCACTACTCAATAATGGTTACAGTAATTCATCGCTCAAAGATTTTATCGAGTTAATAATTGTCGCGTTGATATTTTATATCATTGTTGTTTCAATAATTGTCATTACAAGATCTTTCATTATCGAAGCAATAATTCATATTATCCGAATAATATTTTAAGATAACATTATTGGCAATGTCTAGAAAGTTCGTCTAGAAGAGGTTTGGTCATCTAATCATGGCCAGTAGAAGAAGAAATTCTTATTGGAAAGCCCCTCTTCCTGAGAGCCGCACGGTTGTCAATATTGTGATTTCGTAATATTATTTGTGAATAATTAATTATTGATTTATATGATGAGGAAAATATTGATTTTATGTGGATATAGATGGAGAAAATTTTAAAATGACAATTGTTGAAAATTAATATTTTATCTTTTCCGATAAAATAATTCATTTAAATATATTATTTTAATAATATATTAACGGTGATATTTTTACAATGAATGTGGGATATATGAGTATATGAGGAGAAAGAGTATTTTTGTGGCATTAAATGTTTAACACATGTTTTGTGTGTTGGTGGACACAATTATTGATAGAAATTTGATTATAAGCTTGTAAAATCACCCGCTTGTGGATTTTGGTCAATTTCTATTTGGAATTTGGAAAACTTTCTTTTGCAAAGTTGTAGAGAATTGAATTTCCTATAAAAATCGCGAGATTCAAATTTTCTGATGAAAGGACTATTTATTATGAATTATTGAAGTTTCAAGTTCAAATAATTGATTTTTGAAGTTTAAAATATTTAAAATTAGAAAACGTTTTTTCTTATTTTTTCTAGAAGGTGGCATGTGTTTGATGGCTGAAATCAGATTCTAGACATGTGTAGAAAATAATATAATTATATTATTAATTTATTAAATTTTCGCTTTGGTGTTCTAAGCAATTTCCTATAAATAGGGTGCTTAGGTTAGAATTGAAAATCACACCGTAAATCAAGTTTTCTCTCTATATTATCGAGCGTATTCTTGTGAGTATTTTGAGTATACTTTGAGTATTGCTATACGGTGCAAGTCCAAGTCATAGCTTATATCAGGTGTTTCAAATTTGTAAGATCGATCTTTCGAGGTAAGGGATATTATTTTTTTCAGAATGATATTATTTCTTCAATATCATTATAATCGAAATGTTGATCCAAGTTTTTATCAAATTTGGAACTTTTTCATGTCTGGGTTACTATTCATGAGTTACTATTCACGAGTTACTATTCATGAGTTACTATTCACGAAGTTACTTATTCACGAGTTACTATTCACGAAGTTACTATTCACGAGTACTATTCATGAAAGCGTGAAGATGTTTTGTGGAATTTCTATCTTTTGGTGTCTGAGTTATTATTCACGATATCTAAGACTATTCACGATATCTGACTATTCACGATACTAAGATTATTCACCTAAAAAATAAAATTTCTTCTTTTCGTCTCAAAACATCTATTCGGATACTATCTCGATTGTATCCATGTTTTGATCATTCTTGAATTTTACACCACTATGATTATTTTTGAGGTATTTTTGGGCGTGGATAAAACCAAGTACTTAATCCTTAATCCTTAATCCTTGTCATTTTGTTTCTTTGGATTCGTTTTTAAAAATATTTTTCATCATCCTCGTCTTAAATGATGATATTATTGAATATCTTTGGCCCAGTAGTGCAAAGATGAATGATTTCTGAAGAATATCTTTGGCTGTAGTGCAAAGATGAGCAGTGTTGAGATGAACATGACCGATTGATTAATATCTTTGGCTCAGAGTGCAAAGATGAGCAGTGTTTAAATGAACATGATTAATGATGAATATCTTTGGCTCAGTAGTGCAAAGATGAATATTTGATTCAGATGCATATTGATTGATGTTACAGGATAAAATATTGATGATGGACCGTTAAATTCATAGATTATAGTAGATTTCATTCTCTACGTAACTCTTCTATGAATTATTATTTCATTGCGTAATATTGATCTCAAACTTGTTGTCTATTGTATTCTATCGATTTTCCTCGTTGAAGACTAACGATAATTTGTTGTATATTATCTTAGTCATAATATTCTTTTATCGGGCTAGTTGAGCTCACCCTTTTCCTTGTTGTTCCATTTTTCTTCTCGGAGGCGAGAATGTAGTTAGTCTTAGTTTGGGTATGGAATGAAGGTTCTAGAGAGAGTTGTTTAGTAGTCCTCACCATTTTGTAAAATAATGAATCAATAATTATGATGGGGATTTATTTGCATGTGGATATTGTCTAGAAGACAATATTATATTTAAACTCACAAGATATATTGTCGTATTTCACACGACATTTGTATTATTGAAGTTGTAGTTTGCTTTCTTGTACCATGTATTTGGCGACTCGAGAATGGGTGTTGTGTATACCTATTTTGGGGCGTCACACCTTATGTTATTCCATTGCTTATTATTCTCATTGGAATAACTCAGATATGCGGATTTTACCCTATACTTGGTGACATTCTTCTATTATTTACATTGGAACATCACATGCGTGTGTTTTACAGGACACGGTTCCGCTTTTTATTATACATTGGAACATCACATGCATGTGTTTTACACCGGACTGGTTAAAATCTTTTATCATTCGTTGGAATATCCTATCATGTGTTTTACAGGATGCGGTTCCATCTTTATTATTACATTGGAACATCCGTCGGTGTGAATTTCACCGACTGGTTCCGTTATTATTATTACATTGGAATAACACATGCTATGCAAGTACCGCATGCGTGGTGATTTCTTTTGTTATTCCATTCTTTATTATACCCGGTTGGTTAAAACTTTGACTACTATACTCCATGAAATTAGTAGAATATCCTTGATATATGTCGTTTCATCCAATTATCTTTCATGGAAATATTCTTACGATCATTCTTGAATTTTACTTTCTAACAACGATATCATGTTGACAATTTGGGCGTTAATAATTCATGGATTAAATAATTCTTGAACTTGTTTTATTGAATTATTATGTCATTGTCATCATCCTCATGTTATATTATGTTATCTTTGGCTTACGTGCATAGATGAACTTAGTATGATTATGACCGAGGATCATTCTAAGTATAATCATGACTTGATATAAATGATGTGACAAAAGTCCTCGATTGGCTCAGTAATGCAATAATGGATAGTTTTTGGTATGATTATGACTGGGGGTGATTCGGTATAGTCATGACCATTGATAATTTGATGAAAATCCTTGGCCAGTGAGTACGGGGATGATTAGATGTGGTGGTTTATTTATTGTTGAGTCTCGTGATGATAAAAATTGATGAAAACCTTTTAAAACCTAAAAGATAGTAGACTTTATTCTCTACTTGACTACGATAATGGATCGATATTCATTTGATTAAACCTGGTTGTCTATTGTATTTTATCGGTTTAACATTGTTGAAGGCTAATGATAATTTATTACGCATTATCTTAGTCATAATATTTCTTCTTTGGGCTAGTTGAGCTCACCCTTTCTTTCACCTTCTCTTCAGTGAAATGAGAACATAATTTGGGACGAGTCGGGAACGAAGTAATGGTCCGGAGGATAGCATTAGTAGTCCTCACTATTCGTGAAATAGTGTGATAATAGTTGTAATGAGGACTCCTTTTGAGTTTGTATAATATCTAGTGAGACAATATTTGTATTCAAACTCACGGTTTATGTCGTATTGTACCTACTTTACAATTATATTAATAAGTTGTATTTGAATTAATGTACCATGTAAGTGGCGACTCAAGATGGGTGGCGTATACCTAATTTTGGGGCGTCACATATATATATAAATTTTGTTTTATTAGTATTATTAATGTAATAAAAGCAGAAAAGTTTTTATATAAAATAGAATACTTTTATAAAGTTATTTGTTTTATTAGACTATAAATAGAATATATTATATTCTATTATGCATAATGTTTTGCATAGTAAAATCTTTTTATATAAAATGAATACTTTTATAAAGTTATTTATTTTATTAGACTATAAATAGAATATATTATATTTTATTATGCATAGTGTTGCATAGTATTTTGCATAGTAAAATCTTTTTATATAAAAGCAGAATACTTTTATAAAGTTATTTGTTTTATTAGACTATAAATAGAATATATTATATTTTATTATGCATAGTGTTGCGATAGTATTTTTGCATAGTAAAATCTTTTTATATAAAATGCAGAATACTTTTATAAATTTATTTGTTTTATTAGATTTTAAATAATATATATATATATATATATTTAGAATATATTATATTTTATTGCATAGCATCCTTTCAATTTTTCTATAAATAGGATGCTTAGTTAGAATTGAAATCACTTTTGAGAAATTGGAGAATTTTCTTACATAATCTTGAGCATATTTCTTTAGAGTTTTAAGAAGCTTTTGGTAGAAGTGTAATTTTTTTTCTTCAAGAATATCCTCGCTCTATCAGTCGAAATACTCTTCTTTTATGCTAAGGGATATTATTTGTTGTACTCGTAAGGGGTATTATTTCTTTCGTATTCATGAAGAGAGTTATTTCTTTCAATATTCGTAAGGGATATTATTTCTTTCAGTATTCATGAAGAGAACTTTTGTTATTCCATTATTTATTATTCATTGGAATAACTCAGATATCTGCTGGACTACCCTATACTTGGTGAAATTCTTACGTTATTTCATTCTTTATTATTATGTTGGAATAACTTTGTACCTACAAGAAATCTGCATCGTGGTGAAATTCTTACATTATTCCATTTTTTTATTATTACATTGGAACATCCCATGCGTGTGTTTACGCGTAATGATTCGATTCCGTTATTTATTATTCGGTTGGAATATCATATGCATGCGTTACGCATGACACAGTTCCATTATTTATTATTCTATTGGAATATCTTATGCATGCGTTTACGCGTGACTTGTTTCATTATTTATTATTACATTGGAATAAACTCGTATGCGTGGTCTATCGCGTACGGTGATTTCTTTTGTTATTCCATTCTTTATTATACTCGGTTGGTTAAAGTTTTGGCTTTTATACTCCATGAAATTAGTGGAATATCCTTGATATTTGCGCTTCATTCAGTATCTTTTCATGAAAATATTCTTTTGAGCATTCTTGAATTTTACTCCACAAAGAAGTAACATGTTGACAATTTGGACGTTATTGGTTCCTGGATAAATTAATTCTTTAACTTATTTTATTGAATTCTTATATCATTATCCTTATGTTTATTTTATGTTGAAAGTCATCTGTGGCCTGTAGTGCATAGATGGACTTGGTATGATTATGACCAGGGATTAATCGGTATAATCATGTCCGTAATGTTACAAATGATGTAGTAAAAGTCCTCGTTGGCGTAGTAGTGCATTAATGGATGATTGTTGGCATGATCATGACCATTGATGAATACACAAATATCTTTGGCCGTAGTGCATGAATAATTTGTGGTTGTGATCTTAATGAATATCATTGGTAGTAGTAGTGCGGGGATGATGTGGATTATTTATTAAAATTTCGAGTCCCAAATGATAAAAGTGATGAAAAACTTTTAAATCATAAAAGATAGTAGATTTTATTCTCTACTTGACTCTTTTAATGGATTGCTTGTTCTACCGCAGATTAAACTTGATGTTTGTTATATTGTATCAGTTTAACACTGTTGAAGGCTAACGATAATTTATTCTACATTATCTTAGTCATAATATTTTTTACTGGGCTAGTTGAGCTCACCCTTTTACTTTCATTGTTCTCTTCAAGAAATGAGAACGTAGCAGGGACTAGTCGGGGAACAGAGTGACGATCCAGATGATAGCATTAGTAGTCCTCACTATTCTATGAAATAGTGTGATAATAAATGTATTGAAGACTTATTTTGAGTTTGAATCGCATACAGAAGACAATATTTGTATTAAAACTCACATCTCATGTTGTATATTTAAGATTGTATTTGTATTACAGACTTGTGAATTTGTGACTAATTCGAATAGGTGATGTATACCTATTTTGGGGGCGTCACAATTTATATCCAATCATACCTAATGAGGGGGCTAATGACCAAGAAAAGGCCACAAAGATTAAAAAAAAAAAGTAATAATTTTACTAAATTTTATTATGTTATTATAATGAACTGATCAAGGAATTCGTGATCCATGTGGGAGTATAATAAACCCTATTCATGATAGGGATAATATTATTTTTATATTTATCCCAATCCAAGTGATAATAAATTGGGTAGGCATGGTACTAGTAAAAGCCTAATAACGTCCACTCCTACGGACCTTTTCTGCCGAACCTAAAAAAGGCTTGGGCTTATGGATTTTGAGGATTTAAGAACAGATGGCCGAGGACATTGACGGACCCAAATCTTCGTCTTGCTCTAATGGTTTATCTACAAAGGGCCAATGCCACCACAAAGTCTATAACGAAGTAAAACTCAGAAAAAAAATCTATGTAAAAAAATTATAATGATGTAGATAAAAGTGTTATGCGTCGTTAAATATATGTATTATATGCATCGTTAAATATAGTACATGATATCATAACTTGACATTTATCATTACCACAATTCAACACGTGTCCTGCCTAATTAATGTTCCTTAAGACCCTTAACAAAACTGTCCAGCTAACATAACAAATGAGGATGAAAACAAACCCTAATCCATTCCCCTAAATTTTAGATTTATAATCCCCTAAATTACTACAAATCTAAACTGTTTTGATAATATCAACTATTCTGATATTATCCTTTGTAATTTAATTATTATTTAATAAAATCACTACTTTATGCTATTAATTAATTTTTAGATTTATAATCTTCTAAATCACTACAAATCTAAATAGTTAATAGCATAATGTCATTCTCTTAATTTTTTAGATTTATAATCCCCAAATCACTACAAATCTAAACCGTTGTTTTGATATTATCCTTTATAATTTAATTTTTATTTAATAAAATCACTATTTTATTTCAACATTACCCCCTACAATGTATATTCATTTGTTTTTCTGTGTAAAATTTGATCATCGCACAACAATCTACCATCTTTTTATTATATTTTAATTTATTAATTATACGTATACATTTATTATTAAAAAATTAAATAATTCCGTCGCAACGCACGAGCTTGTATCTAGTTAATTTTTAAAATCAATATTCTATGCGGAAAACTAAAGGTGTTGTGGTTGGTGTTGGTCTCAGAGTTGATTAAATTAGCAAGTTAAGTTACATTTATTGATTAAATTAGCAAGTTAAGTTACATTTTTTGGTTATGAGCAATCTGCTTTATTTGATTTAAGGATTTTTTATTTATTTATTAATGTAATGCATCTTTTTGTGACCCTATTTAAATCCTTTGTATTACTCTGGATTTTAATAACAAAATTCAATAAATATATATTACTTGTAGAAGTATATAACAAAATTTAATATAAATTATGAATAGAAAAAGTTTTTTTGATTTTTTAAACAATGATAAAATGATACAATATTTTCAAATTTATCAATAAAATTTAAAAATAAACATTATACCACTATATTTCATGTTTAAAATTCTTACAAGTGAAACTAGATTTACATAATGGAGGGTGTGTTATTTTAATTTCTTCAGTCACACCTGTCAAATGACAAACATATACTACTAACAAATTAAAATAACTTGATATATTATTGGATAAGATTTTTTAATATTTTTTATTATTATTATATATAGTTATTGATTCTTTAAATGGAGAAGAAATGGACAAACAGAAAATAAATAAATTAGGATACTGATTTATTTATGGAGTATTATAATGTACAGCTCATTCTATCTTATTAAAATAAGGAATGTGATGACTTCAATAGAATTTCTGGTTCTGATTGTTTCACGTCAAAAGTTATGTAAGCCATAGGATTGTCTCTTCCTTAACAAACAGGACGGTTCATCATTGGATACGTGGCACTGATATTAACTGCTGTCCACACGTGGCCTAGGTGTCAATAGTCTTCGCCTAAATATTTATTTGTTGAAAAATAATATATATATATATATATATATTGATAAATATTTGACGAATTTAAATTATAATTAACGTGAAATTGTATGTAATAAGATATATTCCCTCCATTCTATAATTATAGGCTGATTTTCTATTTTGAGATGTCCCAATATATAGGCTATTTACTATTTATAAAATTTAGTTGGTTCATTATTTTACTTTTATGCCCTTATAATAAATATTCAAACATTACTCTTTTTTTGAAGAAACAACCTTCAATGTCATTATTTTTATCACCATATTTAATGTTGTTGTATTCTCAAAAAAAAGAATCCAACTTTTTAGGTTTTACTAGTTTAACATATTTTGTGTATAAAATGCAATTGTACCAGTAATCAATGAAGTTAAGAGTTTCAATGTGATAAGGAGTAATTAATTTATTCATTAATTCTATATTAAGGGGTATATGTGAAAAATTTCTGTTAAAAATTAACTTAAACTGATTTTCTTAAACTATGTAAAGAAATCAGCCTATAACTATGAGACGGAGGGAGTAATAAATTAAAGTGAGTTTCTGTCAAAATAATTCGGTTAAAAATTTTCGCAATGTATAAGATGACAGATGACTCGTTTATTATTACAATCATATAAAATACTGTATTTTTCTATTATAATTTGTTTATTTTTTATTATCATATAAAATTTTAAGGGTTATATGTATATACAGCTGTGTAATACACAATCGTTTATTATTACACAGTTCAAATTGTCATTATAGCTAATACAGTGGTCATTGGCATTCGTCGTTATAAATTTCAAAAAAATTATCATATGTAGACGATTGTATACTACATATAACCCTTGAAATTTTGACTATGCATGCAAATGTGGTTCATAGTTTTTTGAATCTTAATCTAAATCTTTATCGCAGGACATACAAGGGAGATAAAATAATTATTGGATTCAATTTTAAAAACAATATTTTTATGTGATTAACAGTTGAATATTAGAAATTAGGTGCTATTATTTGCTTAATGAGATTACTCTGAACAATTAATTTGGGCTACTATATATATATATATATATATATATATATATATATATATATAAAATTTGCAGGTTTTCACAATAATCTACATGTTATCTCGTAATATATAGTATTATTTAATATATATATAGATATATAAAATTAAATAAAACAGAAACCAATTATTAAAATAAAAAACATATAAATCCGAGTCTTTTGAATTCATAAAGTCTCTTTAAAGCAAATTTATTCTCTCACTGGTGCTAAGTATTAAATGAATAATTGTTTTCCAAGATAAAACAGATTTACAATTCTTAATTAGTAGCACTATAAAATTAAGAATTCAGTGAACGCAAATTCTATGTTATATACTCGAACTTTACTGTTAATAATAATGATGCATGAACATGGTGCATGAATACACTTACTTAGAAACAGAAAATGGAAAAATATTTGCAGAACGGGAAAACACTGCAGAACGGTGGGAAGGAACGGAATCTGCAGAAACGGGATTCTGCAGAACACAGAACGAGACTGTGGAAACGGGAACGGGACTCTGCAGAAACGAGATTTTTGCAGAAGGGAAGGAAGGTAAAAATAAAAACGTATCTGTAATACACGCCCACATGTAATATTTATAGAATAATTAGGCAGTTTATTACCATTAGGACGCGTCAAAACTACGTACTATTGATAATAACTTAAAACAAAATCTGATAATTTATTAAATAAATTTTGTCCAAAAAGTTATATATATCATGACCCACTCGCCCGAACCCAGACCCGGCCCAATTGGACGGACGACGATGCGCGTGGGTTTGAACCATGCATTGGCTAGGTCCGCTCCCTTCAACAAAAGTGTGGGTCCTACAATAAATTAAGCCTCAAAATGCTTTAATGTTTATTTTGTAAAACCCATTTTCAACAATCCCCCACATGAATGTAAAATTGGCTTTGCAATATGTAAATATGTTATAAATATGCAGACACTAGTTCGAGTAGATGAGAAAAGATATTTCATTGGGTTAAGTAGCCTAGTGGCTTTGAACTATCCCTAGTAAAGTCTATCAGATTTACTTGGCTAATCAGTAGACTTGATGTCTTTGAACTGTCAGCTTTTCGTGTAAACCAAGACAATATAATTCACAAAATATCTCTTCAAACATAGTTGGTTCTCACGTTTGTGTTTATTTTGGCCTTGAAACACCTCTTGGTTCCGTGAGTATATTAGAGAATTCAGTCTTCAAAATTCTCACAAAAGTGGCCCCCTTCTTACTCATGTAGGTGACTTCTATCAAGAGTATCCTGCAATACCCCACTTGAACATATTTCAAGATATAAAAATCATTAAAAGCGTATCTTATCCTGATTCTCGCGGCAGATGTGCACTGTCTCATAATAGGAATGGTTAGGATTAAATATCTCCTCAGTGCTTTACTGAGTACTACATAGTTCGATTTGCCCATTGAACCTAGATCTTGGGATCTCCAGTCAGCTAGGTTGGGTTGTCACTATGACGACTCTTATTTAAACAGTAGGCTTTAAACCCATTCCCTTCGATGATTTTTCTACTTGCTCTCTTGTTAAACCTTTTGTAAACGGATCCGTAATATTATCTTTTGACTTTACATAGTCAATTGGGATAATTAAATTTTAGAGCAATTGTCTAACGGTATTATGTCTTCGTCGTATATGACGTGACTTACCGTTATAAATGACTCTGTGCTATTCCAATTGCTGATTGGCTATCACAGTGTATACATATAGCTAGCACAGGTTTTGACCAATTTGGAATATCCTCTAAGAAATTACGAAGCCACTCTGCTTCTTCTCCAGCTTTGTCTAACGCAATGAATTTTGATTCCATTGTGGACCTTGTAATACACGTTTGTTTTGAGGATTTCCAAGATACTGCTGTACCTCCAAGGGTAAAGACATATCCACTTGTGGATTTCGAGTCTTTATTATCAGATATCCAATTAGTATAGTGCAGTCCATATTTTTGAGTATGTTTTAAATATCCTAAAACTCTCAAAATTGATTTCCAGTGATCTTTACCTGGATTACTCGTATACCTATTTAGCTTACTTACCGAATAAGCTATATCGGGTCTAAATACTGATTCATGACATACATTAAAGCGCTTATTATATACGAGAATATTCTAGTTGAGATATGCTATCACCTTCATTTTTAGCTAAATGAAGATTTATATCAACTAGGGTCTTATTTAGAATTATATTATACTTGTTAAAATTTTTAAGTATTTTTTCAATGTAATGAGTTTGAGATAATATAATTCCATCAGATGTTCTAGAAATCTTGATTCCTAATATTATATCAGCAACCCATATCAAATCTATTTGACAACATACGTTTTGTTGAGTTGATAACTTCATTGTTGCTACCCATGATTAACATATCATCCACATAAAAACAAACAATGACATATTCTTTTTGAGTGCTTTTGACATAAACACATTTGTCACACTCATTGATTTTAAATCCATTTGATAACATAACATTATCAAATTTTTCATGCCATTGTTTTGGTGCTTGTTTTAATCCATACAAGGATTTAACAAGTTTGCATACTTTCCTTTCTTGTCCAGGAGCAATGAAACCTTCAGGTTGTTCCATATATATTTCTTCATCTAATTCACCATTTAAGAATGCAGTCTTTACATCCATTTGATGTATTTCAAGTCTATTTAGATATGCTATTGCTATTAGCATTCGAATAGATGTAATTCTTGTAACAGGTGAATAAGTGTCGAAATAATCCAATCCTTCCTTTTGTCTATAGCCTTTAACAACAAGCCTTGCTTTATATTTATCAATTGAACCATCAGCTTTCATCTTCTTTTTGAAGATCCATTTATACCCTAAGGGTTTAGAACCAAGTGGAAGATCCACCAATTCCCATGTATGATTTTTCATAATGGACTCAATTTCACTATTAATTACTTCTTTCCAATGAGAAGCATCTGGAGAGGATATTGCTTCCTTGTACGTTTGAGGATCGTTTTCTAACAAAAATGTTAGAAAATTCGGACCAAAAGACTTTGAAGTCCTTGCTCTTTTGCTACGTCTAGGTTCATCCATTACAGACTCTTTGTCTATATTTTCAGGATTATTGCTAGTAGCATCCAAAGGTCTTTTGTTTAAATTTGAATCATTATTTTCATTATATGGAAATATATTCTCAAAGAATGATGCATCTCTTGATTCAATAAAAGTATTAACATGAATATCAGAAATTTCAGATTTATGAACAAGAAAGCGATAAGCACTACCGTCATTTGCATAACCAATGAATACACAGTCAATTATTTTTTGATCCTATCTTAACCTTTTTAGGTTTAGGAACCATCACTTTTCTAGACACCCCCACTCTCTTAAGTATTTATAGCAAGGTCTATGACCTTTCCATAATTCATAAGGTATTTTATGAGTTTTCTTATGAGGCACTTTGTTAAGAATATAATTGGCAGAAAGCAAAGCTTCCCCCCCACAAATTTTGGGGTGCTCCAGAACTGTTTAACATAGCATTCAACATTTCTTTCAATGTTCGGTTCTTGCGTTCAGCAATACCATTAGATTGAGGTGAATAAGGAGCAGTAGTTTGGTGAATAATACCATGATTAGAGCATATCTCTTCAAATGGTGATTCATATTCACCACCTCTATCGCTTCTTATTGCTTTAATCTTTTTGCTAAATTGATTTTCAACTTCATTTTTATAAAGTTGAAACATTTCTATTGCTTCATCTTTGCTTCTTAGTAAATATACATAACAATATCTTGTGCAATCATCAATAAAGGTAATGAAATATTTTTTCTCACCTCTTGTTTGCATAAACTTTAAGTCACATATATCAGTGTGAATTAAATCTAGAGGTTCCGTTTTTCTTTCAACAGAATGAAAGGGTAATCTTGTCATTTTTGATTCCACACAAATTTCACATTTATGTTTTAGATTACTATTAAATTTAGGCAAGAATTCTAAATTAATTAATCTAAGCAAAGTATTATAATTAACATGTCCTAATCTAGCATGCCATATATTTGAAGATTCTAATAAGTAAGCAGAAGAATTAATTTTATTATTATCAATAGACTTCGGTACAACAGTCATAACATTCATCTTAAAGAGCCCATCAGTCATCTAGCCCTTTCCCACAAACATATTATTTTTAGTGAGTACAAATTTATCAGACACAAACATCAACTTGAAGCCATTCTTGCTAAGTAGTGACCCAGAAATTAGATTTTTGCGGATATCTGGCACATGAAACACTTCATTCAAAGTCAGTTCTTTGCCAGATGTCATTTTCAGTACAATCTTTCCACGTCCTTGAACCATTGAACTTGAGGAGTTTCCCATAAAGAGTTGATCATCATTTTCTACTAGTTTGTAAGTAGAAAACATCCATTTGTTGGAACAAATGTGGCGAGTAGCCCCAGTGTCCACGTACCATTCTTTAGGGTTTCCTACCAAGTTACATTCAGATACAACTGCACAAAGATTCATGTCTGAAACATCTTCAGAAAACTTTTCCAGTTCTATCACATTTGCTTGAATCTTTTGTTCTTTCTTGAACTTCTTTGGCTTGCGACATTCACTTGATTTATGTCCTTGGATGCCACAGTTGAAACATTTGCCTTTGAATTTCTTCTTGGCCTTGAAGGTATCTTTGCCTTCACGCTTCCTTTTGTTGTTGTTCGGCCTTTGTTCTACCATATTTGTGTGACGCCCCCAAAATAGGTATACATCACCCTATACGAGTAAATCCAAATACACGTGCATAAAAATTCGGATACAACTTAAATATACAACATGAAAGTTTGTGAGTTTTAATACAATTATTGTCTTCTACAGGCAAAGACACAAACTCAAAATAAGTCCTCAATACATTTATTATCACACTATTTCACAGAATAGTGAGGACTACTAATGCTATCATCTGGACCGTCACTCCGTTCCCCGACTAGTCCCTGCTACGTTCTCATTTCTTGAAGAGAACAATGAAAGTAAAAGGGTGAGCTCAACTAGCCCAGTAAGAAATATTATGACTAAGATAATGCAGGATAAATTATCATTAGCCTTCAACAATGTTAAATTGATAAAATACAATAGACATCAAGTTTAAGTGCAGCAGAATAAGCAATCCATTAAAAGAGTCAAGTAGAGAATAAAATCTACTATCTTTTATGATTTAAAAGAGTTTTTCATCACTTTTTATTGCTGAGACTCAGCTTAATAAATAATCAACATCATCCCTGCACTACGACCAATGATATTCATTAGGGTCACGACCACAAATTATACATGCATTACGGGCCAAGAATATTCGTGTATTCATCAATGGTCATGATCATGCCAACAACTATCCATCAACGCACTACGGGCCAATGAGGACTTTTACCACATCATTCGTAACATTACAGTCATGATTTCACCGAATAATCCCTGGTCATAATCATACCAAGTCCATCTATGCACTACAGGCCACAAATGAATTTCAACAAAATATAAACATGAGAATGATGACAATGATATAAGAATTCAATAAAACAAGTTCAAGAATTAATTTATCCAGGAACTAACAACGTCCAAATTGTCAACATGATACTTCTTTGTAGAGTAAAATTCAAGAATGCTCAGAAGAATATTTCCATGAAAAGATACTGGATGAAGCCTTAAATATCAAGGATATTCCACTAATTTCATGGAGTATATAAGTCAAAACTTTAACCAACCGAGTATAAAAGGAATGGAATAACAAAAGAAATCACCGAGGCGATGCGATAGACGCATAAAAGTTATTCCAACAGAATAATAAATAACGGAACTAAGTCCTACAAAAAACATATGTATGGATATTCTAACGAGTAATAATAAAGACGAAATCAGTCCCACAAAAAACGCACATATGAGGATATTTCAACGAGAATAATAAAGATTTTAACCGGTCCCATTAAAACGCGCCATGAATGGATATTCCAAATGTAATAATAAAGAATGGAATAAAAGAAGAATTTCACCATGTATGTGGTACTTCAGCATGTATAACGAGTTATTCCAACATAATAATAAAGAATGGAATAACAAGTTCTCTTCATGAAGATGAAAGAAAGAAATAATACCCCTTACCTTAGAAAAACCGGATCTTTGGAGTAGAGAGGTAGCAGACTTTTATTCTTCTTTCTCTCTAAAATTTCTCTCTATAATAACTGCTCTATAGCTTGAGTGAATTGGTGAAGAATGATGAAGAAATGAGCTTCTATTTATAGGAAAATATAGTTTCAATAATTGCACGTTTTGGGGCTCAGAATATTACAGTATAATACCTTTCTCTTTTCCTTTATTTTTAATTTAGTCATGCAAGTATTATCAAACTTGCACCACCTCCCCTAATAGTAAATAATGTGATTTAATAGTAAATCATGTGAATCAATAGTTATAGACATGTGAAAATAGCTTCTATTTTTGTCATTTTTTCAATCCGACAATAATTCCGTTGTGGGGTCCACCAATGATTGTACCTTCGTACGAATATTCCCCGACCAATCGAATATTATAAAATAACTTGCGTACTTTGAAAAATTTATAAATACTACCCACATTATATCAAATTCGAAAAAATGATATTTATAGAAAAATCATCTTTATTAAAAAGTTAGGGTCTTATAATTTGCCTTTGCTTCAATGACGTTTTTTTCCACTCTTCTTCTTAGATCCTCGATTGTCCTCTTCAATCCTAAGTCGCACAATCAGTTCTTCAAGATTCATATCTTTGCGTTTATGCTTCAGATAATTTTTGAAGTCTTTCCATGATGGTGGAAGTTTATCAATCATTGCAGCAACTTGGAATGAATCACTTAATGACATTCCTTCAGAATGAATGTCATGTAGAATTACTTGTAATTCTTGAACCTGAGTGATAACTGCTTTAGAATCTACCATTTTATAGTCAAGAAATCTACCAACAATAAATTTTTTCATACCAGCATCTTTAGTTTTATATTTCTTGTCTAAAGATTCCCAAAGTTCTTTTGCAGTTTGAATTGTACAATATACATTATATAATGTATTATCTAAATCATTCATCACATAGTTTCTGCAAAGGAAATCTGCATGTTTCCATGCATCAACAACAACCACTTTTCCTTGTCAGTTTCCCCTTCAACAAGAGTAGGATAGTCCTCTTGTAGAAACCTTGTCAAGTTTAGTGTTGTGAGATAGAAGAACATCTTTTGTTGCCAACGCTTGAAATCAGTTTCATTGAACTTTTTAGGTTTTTCTCTATGAGACATACTCACGGCAGGAATGGTACTAGTAGATGCCATTTCTGCTATACAAAGAAAATTATCAATAAACAGAAACCAATTTCTGTTGTACAAAATTTAACAGAATTCAAACAACAAAATTTGTTTACAAAATTCAAACAACAAATTTATTTAAAAAATTTGTTTTGTTGAAAATTATGTTTAACAAATTCTGTTTACAACTTCAGTTTACAAACTTATTTTGTAGAATAATACATTTTACAAAAATCATTTACAAACTTCTTTATATTTGGATATATTATAACAAATAGAATACATATAAATGTAATAATATATATATACTAACATGTGAGCAGAATATAATTCTCTTCAGTATTGTGCGATAATATTTACTACAAGTTATCTATGTGATTATTATAATAACAAACAATATCTATAAATGTAATTTACAATATTACTACATAGATAATGTAATATAGACATTAATAATAATCACATGAATACTTGATAATAATAGTAATATATATAAGCGATGAATTACTTCATGCGATATATATAAACATGCAATCTTTCATTATTCGTAGAATATATATATATATATATATATATATATATATATATATTTAAACGATATTGAAATGATGAATATAACAAAATAAATTGTTATATTAACATGCTCATAATAAAAGAATATTATAATGTTAACATGCAAAGTAAAAAACATTATATTAACATATAAATAATTTTACATAATACTATGTATATTAAATAACATTATAATTACAGAATGATAAATTTGCTTTAAGATTGTTATCTGTAATATATAGTATTATTTAATATATATATATATATATATATAGATATATAAAATTAAATAAAACAGAAACCAATTATTAAAATAAAAAACATATAAATCCGAGTCCTTTGAATTCACAAAGTTTCCTTAAAGCAAATTTATTCCCTCACTGGTGCTAAGGATTAAATGAATAATTGCTTCCTAAGATAAAACGGATTTACAATTCTTAATTAGTAGCACTACAAAATTAAGAATTCAGTGAATGCAAATTCTATGTTATATACTCGAACTTTACTGTTAATAATAATGATGCATGAACATGGTGCATGAATACACTTACTCAGAAACAGGAAATGAAAAAATATTTGCAGAATGGAAAAACACTGCAGAACGGTGGGAAGGAACGGAATCTGCAGATATGGGATTTTGCAGAACACAGAACGGGATTGCGGAAACGGGAACGGGACTGCAGAAACGGGATTTTTACAGAAGAGATCGAAGGAAGAGAAAAATAAAAACGTATCTGTAATGCACGCCCACATGTAATATTCATAGAATAATTAGGCAGTTTATTATCGTTAGGACGCGTCAAAACTACGTAGTATTGATAATAACTTAAAACAAAATCTGATAATTTATTAAATAAATTTTATCCAAAAAGTTAAAAAATCATGACCCACCCGCCTGAACCCGGACCTGGCCCGACCTCTCCCTTCCACAAAAGTGAGGTGACCCTTGGGGCCCTTCCCATTGGGCAATCATCCCATATATAAAGACTTTAATTTTTCCTCTAATGCCCTATGTGAGACTTTTGCAACTTTTAACAATCAAGTAGGTGACTTTGGAGTTAATTTTCTCATTCAATTCTTAATGGATTTGAACACATAAATATACCATGTTATACTCCTCACGAAGGAGAACACATTGATGCAAAGACCTGACATTTACGGAGTGTGAGTCCTACAATAAATTAAGCCTCAAAATATTTTAATATTTATTTTGTAAAACCCATTTCCAACACTACATACATTATAATATAAAGTCATAACTATCACATGCATAGGAAATTAAACCTAACCATGTATGTATGTATATAAAATGGAATCTGGGCATGCTAATTTTATTTTTCGCTCCATCGATCTTCACTATTCTTTAATTCTTTTTGAAGCGTATGATGTCAGAAGAATTAATGGATAAGTTAACAAATGTAGTTCAAAATCCCCAATTTAGGGCACCTTAATTTTGTCACATTCATCAACATTTACCCAAGAGGAAAGCTACATTAAAACACTAAAATTAATTAGGGTCATATAATTAATTAATTATTAAGAGAATAATTATATATATATATATATATATATATATATATATATATATATATTCGGATCTGAAACTCACACCTTATTTAACATACCATACCTTACTACCCCTTTAGCGACGGATCGGACGACAATTCGATCCGTCATTTATATATAACCGCGTCGTCTTAACTTTTAACGATTTAACAACATATATATAATGACGGTTATATATATAGCGATTTTAATCGAATTGTCGTCAAATCCATCACAAAAAAGGTGAAACACGATATTAAATTAAATAAAGATGATATATATATATATATATATATATATATATATATATATATATATATATGTATAGCTAGGTAAGTGATCGATGAAACTGATATTCGTCGCCTGCAGGAGCTAGCTAGCTAGGGAGGAGAGAAATGAAATGGAAGGAAGGAAGGAAGGAAGGAGGGAGCTAGGAATTGGGAAATGGAGAAGGGAATTTATAGGGGAATTGAATGAGGAGGTGATTTATTGGGATGGGGATGGGGATGGGGATGGGGATGGAGCTGGGTGGGGTTGCGGGGGAAGGTAGGGAATCTGAATTGTAGTGGAGTACACTCCGATTGTTCCGTCAGATGGCGCGCGTCGCTAGAAAGGTGTTGAGTGCGGACCCGGCTTTCTCCTTTTTAAATCAACAATTCATTTTTCTCTCTCTAAAACTAAATAAATAAGCTGCTGCCTAAACTTCAAATCTGTACGCACAGGCACAGGCACAGGCACAGGCACAGCCTTCTTACGTGCGGCTAAGGCTCACGGCTCTTTTAAATTTATCTTCATGGTTTAATTAGTACTCAACTCCTGCATCATACACAGCTGAGCTGATATTACTTAGATTTTGCATAACAATAATTTCAAGTAGGCGCATCAAACGGCTCCTGTTCCGCCTCATTTACCGTCCACTCCCCGAGTTCCACCTAGTAACCTTCTTCCAAAACAACAAACCAATCTTCTTGTAACACGTGTAAATGTTGTCATCACACGCTAACACGTTAACGAATCTCAGCTATTCTCTGCTTTGATGAATGATGCCACGTTGCCCCGCGGCAGTAAGTCATAACTCTTTCAAGCAAGCAAATATACACTTCGGGTCATCCGTTTTAAAAATTAGATATCTATTTTTTTAAAAATAAAAATATTATTAGACTGAAATTATTGTATTACTGTTTAATTTAAAAATATATTTCTCATTTTAATACAAACTTAAAAAAGAGAATACTCTCTCCGTCCTTAAAATAAATGATTATTAAAAATATAAATTTTTTTGTCTGCAAAAAAATAAGATAAAGTATGAAAAGACTAAATCATTCAATGGAGTCTATATATTAATATAAAAAATAAATGTACTAATTATTTAATATAATTTAGTGGGACCACTAGTATAATTTTAATTTTTTTAAATTTCTTTCCTTTATATTTACTTTTGTTAATATGTGTATAAATTGTACTTGGTCATTTTTTTGAGAATGAAAGGAGTATGTTCTATTTTTTCTATGAAAATAATATTTAATATACACACTAAATAAGAAAAATGGAGTGAAATGGATAAACGGAGAACCAGGACCGTTCCTGAGATTTTGTTGGTTCAGGACGAAAAATAAAAACTAGACCCTTTCCAAAATATTGTCTCCACAAAAAAATAATGTAAAAATAAATAAATAAAAATACAAACCTATCTAAAAAGTCGTTTAGAAAACTTAAAACATAATAATTAATTACTGATAAAATATATGAGAACTTCGACTATAACAAAATATATGAGAATACATTTATTGAAATATACTATTTCTTTAATTTTAATATTCCTAGAGCCAAAATATTCAATAAAATGTTTAAAATCGTATATATATATATGTTATGTTATGTTATGTGGAGAATTAAGTTACGTGTTGAATGGGTATTTGGATTGGGTGAGTTAATTGGATGTATTATTATATGGTTTTTGAAGAAAATGACTAGACATAAGGAGTTGAGAGGTGTCAATATATTCTTTAAAAGGAAATTACTTTGTTTTGAAGATAAATCGACCAAGTGAGTGTGATGATGATAAGAAATTCTAATCTCATCTCCAATTAAATTGTTTATTATTTTTGGCATTTGTCGACGCGTCAGGGTTTATGTTGTTTGAATTATATCCATCGGTTGCTTACATTAAAGTCTAACGGGATAATTAATTAAAGTATGAATTTTTATTTGGCTTATAAATTTCATTTTGAAACTATGTTTTTCTTCATAATTTTTTTAACTACTTTTCCCATTTGAGTCGGAGGACTTTTATTAGTTTAATGGTACCATGCATAGATTTGAAATAGAAATGCTATGCATGCATGCATTAATTTTTCCTACACAATTACCTGATTTGAAAATCAAAATCATGTCTCAACATTCCCCGACCTTTATTATTTGAAACCCCCTCCCCCCTCCAAAACAAATCGAATTAGTTTATCATAATTAATGAGATTATTAATTAGGGTATTTTTTTTATTTATGAAACAAAAGTAAGTCCACAGGGAAACGTAACAGATATGCATTTGGTTTTTAGTGTTTAAAAATGTAACAAATCCCTATATATTTTTGCATAGCATATGGGAATGGGCAAGGGAAAGGGAGAGGAGACCAATAGAAAAGCCACGCGTAGGAGAAGAATTTTACACGAGTGTAATTCATAAGGTACTTGCCGTACGTACATGCTTTTATCAGAAAATGACCGCTCACTCATATTTTAATTTATCATCAACTTTTAGTTAGTTAGGGACGTTCACAATTTTTACGCGAGTGGTCTGTATGCGAATTATCTTTATCGACAGATAAAATTATCGTTAAATTCGTCATCATAGGGTCTGAATCGAATTATAACGACGGTTATGGACAATGATGATAATTCAGACTCTGTGACGACGAATTTAATGATAATTTTATTTGTCGTTAAAAGTGATCCGCATGCTTACCATCCGTATAAAAAACTCTCTCTTTATATATATATATATATATATATATATATATATATTGAATAATAACAACAGTGAAAATTACAAATTAAAAACCCTAATTCATTAGAAAAAAGGGAATGAAAAATCATTCAAGTTGGACTGCGAGTTGATTTAAGACTAACTAAAATAACTCATAATTCACATGTTATATTTTGGTATTGATATTCTGATCTACCAATTTGTTTGTTATCTTTACGTGATTAATTATTTCCTTGTTGTATTATTTTGGAGACGATGATGATGACGACGGTGACGATGATCATGATGAAGAAAATGACTTAATTCAATCTTATCTACATTTAATAATTAATTAATTTGCAAACTCGTGCATGCATGCATAAATGATTGATTTTATTAATTCAGTTGGATAATTAAGGTTGCTCTCTGTGGGCTGGAATTTAAACTCCACAGCTCGAGTATTAAGCTGCTGGTCAAATATAATCAATAAATTAGATCTATTATATATGAAATTTTAAACTAAATTAATATTGTAAAAAATTAATTATATATATATATATATATATATATATATATATATATATAAGTATGCACCCTTATATATCTTGGACAAACCTTAATATGTATATGTAAAATAATAAAATAATAGAGAACTGATATTTCTAAATAAAAAAATTGATATTTCTATATGATCTCACACATAAATAGTGAGTGGATCACATTTTTATGTGAGTGAAAATATCATTTTAATATGTGGAAGTATAATTTTCTAAAATAAAATGGGACTTATGATTTTAAAACAAAAGGAATATTTATTTATTAAGACTCAATTTGATGAGCTTAAATTAAGTTCACTAATTTGATGATGAAATAGAAATTGGTAGATGAATCCCATCACTCCATGCATACCAGCCGAATGCATTCCCGGATAATTACTTGGGCTTGGACTGACTTAGGCTTAGATAATTCCTCGACCACTTAAACGACGAATGGATGTTAAATAGAGAAGCTAATCGGTACATCAATAAAATTAGTAACAATTACATATATTAGTACATTTTTAAAAATAATTATAAAAATCATGCATTCATAAAATAATTACAAAAATACTATACTTTATCATTTTTATTTTCAATCCTAATACAATTAAAATTCCTTAAATTAAGGGATTAATATTAATGGGCTGAGATAGCAAATTAGTTTTCATCTTCCTTAGGTCTCTCTCTATCCACCCTTACTATTTCTCTCTCTTCTCCCTTACTACTTCTCTCTCTCCTCTCGAAGCCACTCGTCGTCGTCTCTCTTCCTTGCCCTTGCATGGCCGCATGCCATGAAAGCAATACGTGAAAGGCTATGTTTGCAGGCTGATACGTGACTTTCTCTCTCCAACTCTGACAGTCGAATACGTGATTTCTCTCTCCAACTCTCTCACAACTGAAAGGATTCTGGTTTCTCTCTCTAAGGTTTGGTTCTAATTTCTGTTAATTCTCATTCTACTAATTAATTGTCAATATGATCATATATATACGCTTATGTTTCTAATGAGAATGGGGTATTGATTGTTTGGGTTTGTGTTGTTTTTTATGTTTTGTATAGAATGGTTGATACTGAGGAAAAAGGATGGAAGAGGAAAAGAATCACAAAAGGGTGATTCTATTAAGGAATTGAAGAAATTTGTTTGGGTTTGTGCGGTTGGATTCCGATTTTGATGTTCACGTAGTTAAGGCGCGTAAGCTCAAGTTCATAGCCGGAAGATATTTCCAACCCAAAATTTTTTAAAGGTGTGCTAATTTAAATTTTGTTATTGTTACTATCATATAACTGTTTGGTTACTTCTGCATTATGTTTTGGTTACTGTTAGCTTGTGATTCGGATACCATTTTTGTTACCTTGATTTGGTATTTTGGTTACTTTTTTTATGTTATTATGGTTACCATGTATTTGCTTAGTATACATGGTTGACTAAACTGGTTTTGGTTTACATGTTGTTTATGTATTGGTTACCATTAAAACATGTTTTGGTTACTATCATATAACTGTTTGGTTTTTTCATTAGTATATTTTTTATTCTTATCAAGTAGCTTATGATTTGGATACCATTTTTCTCTCAATTGGGATGTTGGTTACTTTTATATGTTGTTTTGGTTACAATGTATTTGCTTAGTATACATTGGTTGACTAAAGCTGGGTTTAGTCTACATGTTGTTTATGTGTTGGTTACCATTAAAACATGGTTTGGTTACTAGCATATAACTGCTGTTTGGTTACTTCTTTAGTATATTTTTTGGTATACATATTTTGTTTACTACATAAAATGGTTTTGTACTACATGTTGTTTATATTTTGGTTATCATTAGATTATATAATATAATTTTTTAGTTTATTGCTTTATTATGGTATGGTTAATGTTATATTATGATATGATAACTATTATTGTCATGATCAATTTGGGATGTTGGTTTATATGTTATAGTACATTTTGGCTAATGTGTAATTGTTATATTATGTTTTGGTTAGTATGCTCTTATTTGTTAGTCACTATGTAAATGTTTATGATATAGATATTGTTTATATCTGGTTACTAATGACTGTGTAAATTTGATTTTGTTTATTTGCAGTTATGGGATCTTTACTATGAGGAATGCAATTCATTGGAAAAGTTATATATTGGTGACATGAAAGTCCCCAACATTATTATCAAGAAATTGAACTCAAGTCAGTTGGAGAAGTTTAAGGCATCATTAGTTTGTGGATGTATTATTTTTGTAAATAATAAACCCAAGTCATAATAAACCATGTATTTGCTTAGTATACATTGATGTATTATTTTTGTAAAGTCCTTCAAACATAACCATTTGTTATGGTTAGTGAGTATGTAATGTTTATTGGAGCTTATGTAAATAGAACTACATATTTGATTATATAATCAATTATTTGACATTGTTTGTTGGTTCGTATTAAGTTATGTCTGATACATTATTTGAAAGGTGCAGTTGGTAACCAAACATGCATAGAAGGGTAACCATTTTATTTTTTGGTAGTAACCAGATAGTTACAAGCTTGTATCAGGACATATATCAAGTGTTAAATGTACATGTGAGAGTATACATGATTTGCCTAAACTGGGTTGGATATACAGGTTGTTTCTATTTTGGTTACCATTAAAACATGTTCTGGTTACTTTTCATATAACTATTTGGTTACTTCTTTATTATGTTTTGATTCTTTGTTACCTTATGGTTTGCTAGCTATATTATTGTGCCCTCGATGTGGGATTTTGGTTATCGTTATTTTTATTCTAGTTAATATGTAATTGTTTAGTATACATGGATTGCCTAAAGCGGGTTTCATTACATGATATTTATGTTTTGGTTACCATTAAAACTGCTCAGTTCTTATCATATAATTATGTAGTTCTTGTTTTATTATGTTACATTATAGTTCTGTTATTAGTAACCAAATAGTTCAAGTTTTGTATCGGACAAACATCAATTGTTAAATGTATATGTGAGAGTTTTCATTTATATATATGGTTACTTATAAATCTCATATTAAAATAAAAATAGTTTGAGAGGTGCAGTTGGTATCCAAACATGCATATAAGGGTAACCATTTTAGTTTTTGTTAGTAACCAAATAATTAAAAACTTATATCAGAACAGTTATCAAGTTCTTAATGTACATGTGAGGGTTCCCATTTATCTAGCTGATGAATACTTTTAAATTACATAGTTATAAAAGTTATTTGGAAATGTTCCAGTTGGTAACTAAATATGAATATAGAGGTAACCATTTTATTTTAGATGGGTAACCAAATTTACATAAAAATGTTTCAAAACAGTTACCAATTGTTCAATGTATATGTTTACTTTATATTGACAACTCATGATGGAATCAAAAATCAAAATATTAATCAATAACAATTTTAGTTACCGTACACCATCAAAAATGTTACCAACCATGTGGTTAATGGTTACTAACAGTAAACAATGATATATTCCTATATTTACACTCTTTTTGTTTATGTTCTGTTGAAGTAAAACACAACTGGAATCATTTTCATAGTCTAACAACTGAATAAACATTATAAAGTAACCAAATCAATAACAGACAGTAACCAAACTGCATAATCTTAGTAACCAGAACATAAACAATATTTTTACATGCCATTTTGAAGGCCTAAATGATGGAATTTGACCAAAAAACCATATATATCACGAGCGAAGCTGGTGAATTTTGATCGTTGGCCCGTTTCTAATGAAATTAGGCTCCGAAAACGCCAAAATCTGACACTCCAAACTTGACAGAAATTACCAAATTGCCACTGGATCAAATCTTTCCATAAACTGGATCAAATCTTTCCATAAACTGACACGCCTTCTCTTCAACCGCATCAATTTGTTACCAACTAAAGACTAACAGTTGTATGAAGTTAACCAATGTAGTCAATAATTAACCATCAATATAAAATAAACCAGTATAAAACACACTAATATTATACAATAATCATAACAACATTATACAGTAACCAAATTTAGATTAGTCAGTCAGTATAAGTAACCAATGTATTTAATAAGTTACCATCAATGTATATGTACTTATAAGTAACATTATACAATAACCAAATTTATATGTACTTAAAGATCTAACAGTTGCAGGAAGGTAACCAATGTATTTAATAAGTAACCATCAATATAAAAAACATCAGTAGAATATACATTTAAAGTATACAGCAACCAAATAAACATTATACAGTAACCAATTTGTATGTACTTAGTAACCAGAATATAAAACATATTTTTACATTCATTTTGCAATCAAAATATTCAGTATACTGACTTTGTGACCAATTAAAGAGCGAAAAACTTAAGAAAGGTAACCAATATACGAGTATATAGTAATCACGGGGTAACCAAATAAACATTTAAAGTATACAGCAACCAAATAAACATTATACAGTAACCAAATCAAGAATAAACAGTAACCAATTTCTATGTTCTTAGTAACCAGAATATAAAACATATTTTTACATGCATTTTGCAATCAAAACAGTCAGTATACTGACTTTGTGACTAATTAAAGAGCGAAAAACTTAAGAAAGGTAACCAATATACGAGTATATAGTAACCACGAGGTAACCAAATAAACATTTAAAGTATAGAACAACCAAATAAATATTATACAGTAACCAATTTATATGTACATAGTAACCAGAATATAAAACATATATTTACATGCATTTTGAAATCAAAACAGTTAGTATACTGATTTTGTTACCAATTAAAGATCGAAAAACTTAAGAAAGATAACCAATATACGAGTATATAGTAACCACGGGGTAACTATATGTGTAAGACCCCAACTTATTATTAATGAAATTTAATTTTCTCTATTTATTATTTTGAAATAGTAAGGGTTGATGTGATTAATGTGGATAGTTAGGGGTAAAATACGCAAATATTTCAAAATAAGCAAGTGGTTATAAAATATTCATTGTTGTCGGGGAATATTCGTTTGGTCGTGGAATATTAAATCTTGTCGGGGAATATTAAATGACGACGTAGTAGCACCATGTGTGGGCCCCATAATGGAAAGCGATTGGATGAAGAAAACGACAAATATAAGTTGTTTAAAAATAACGACGTAGTTATTATCAATTAATACCATTTAAAATACTAAATGTGGTTAAAACACAAGTAGCTTTGCGGTATTGCACCAATTATTGATTCTTACGTGAAGGCACTACTCAATAATGGTTACGATAATTCTTTATTCAAATATTTTATTGAGTTAATAATTGCTGCGTTGATATTTTATATTCTTTGTTGTTTTGATAATTGTCATTACACAATATTTTTATTATCGAAGCAATAATTCATATTATCCGAATAATATTATTAGATAACATTATTGGCAATGTCTAGAAAGTTACATCTAAGGAGAGGTTTGGTCACCTAATTAATGGCGCCATGAAGAAGAAATTCTTATTGGAAAGCCCCCTGCTCACTGAAGCGCACGGTTGTCGATATTGTGATTACGTAATATTATTTGTGAATAATTAATTATTGATTCATATGATGAGAAAATATTGATTTTATGTGGATATAGATGAGAAAATTTTTATTGTGACAATTGTTGAAAATTAAAATTTTATCTTTTACGATAAAATAATTTATTTAAATATATTATTATATTTTAATAATATAATAATGGTGATATTTTTACAACGAATGTGGGATATATGAGTATACGAGGAGGAGGAGTATTTTTGTTGCAATAAATGTTTAAAACATGTTAAACATGTCGGTGGACCCCATTTATTGACTGAAATTTGATTATAAATTTTGTAAAATCATCCGTTTGTGGATTTCGGTCAATTTTTATTTGGAATTTGGAAAAACTTTCTTCTGCAAAGTTGTAGAGAATTGAATTTCCTATAAAAACTCATGAGATTCGAATTTTCTGATGAAAGGGCTATTTATTATGAATTATTGAAGTTCTGAAATTCCGGAATAATTGATTTTTGGAGTTTAAAATATTTTTTTGTAAGAAAAACGTTTTTTGTTGTAATTGAGTGGCTCACATGTGTTATAAATGATCTGAAATCAGATTTCTAAGGTGGGCTTGAATATTTTTAAGAAATATTATTATTTTATTAAATTTTATGCTTTGGTGTTCTAAGCATTTTCCTATAAATAGGGGTGCTTAGGTTAGAATTGAAAATCACCGTAAGCTGAAGTTTTCTCTCTATATTATCGAAGCGTATTCTTGTGAGTATTTTGAGTATACTTTGAGTATTGTTAGGCAGGCAAGTTCCCTTCAAAGACTATATATCTACGTTATTCCACTAAATCTTAATCTTTCGAGGTAAGGATGTTAATTTCTTCTCAAATGATATTATTTCTTCAATATCATTATCTTTGAAATATTGGTTGGAACTTTTATCAAATTTGGAACTTTTTCATGTGGGGTTACTATTCATGAGTTATTATTCACGAGTTCTTATTCATGAGTTCTTATTCACGATTCTTATTCACGAGTACTATTCATGTAGGCGTGAAGATGTTTTTGTGGAATTTCTATCTTTTGGTGTGAGATTCTTATTCACGTATCTGGCACTATTCACGATATCGACACTATTCAATTAGAAAAATAAAATTTCTTCTTTTTGTCCAAAATATCTAATACGGATACTAGCTTTGATTGTATCCATGTTTTGATCATTCTTGAATTTTACACCACTATGATCATTTTTGAGGTATTTTTGAACATGGATAAAACAAAATACGAATCCTTAATCCTTAATCCTTGTCATTTTGTTTCTTTGGATTCGTTTCTTTAAAAATATTTTCATCATCCTCGGTCTTAAATGATGATATTATTGAATATCTTTGGCACGTAGTGCAAAGATGAATGATTTCTGAAGAATATCTTTGGTAGTAGTGCAAAAGATGAGCAGTGTTTAGATGAACATGAATTAGTCGATGAATATCTTTGGCTGTAGTGCAAAGATGAATATTTGATTCGGATGTATATTGATTGATGTTGCGGGGATAAAAGATAGATGATGAACTTTTAAATTCATACATAGAAGATAGTAGTTTGCATTCTCTACTTAACTCTTCTAATGAATTATTATTTCAGCTGCGAATATTGATTTAAAATTTGTTGTCTATTGATTCTATTAGATTTTTCCCCTGTTGAAGACTAACGGTAATTTGTTGTATATTATCTTAGTCATAATATTCTTTTTCTTGAGCTAGTTGAGCTCACCCTTTTCCTTTTGTTCCATTTTTCTCGGGGAGGCGAGAATATAGCGAGTACGAGTCGGGGTATGGAATGAAGGTTCTAGAGAGAGTCGTTTAGTAGTCCTCACCATTTTGTAAAATAATGTATCAATAAATGTGATGAGGATTTATTTGAGTATAGATATTGTGCAGAAGATAATATTTGTATTTAAACTCACAGTTTCTTGTTGTAATAATAAAGTTGTAGTTGTTTACGTACCATGTATTGACAACTCGGAATGGGTGATGTATACCTATTTTGGGGGCGTCGTATTTGTTATCGAGCTATAAGTAAAGAGCCCCGAGCCTCTCATTTGGTGACTTCTGTTGATGGGGGATGCAAAGCCGGACTCTCTCGTAGGGGGCCTTGGATTCTGCTCATGTGGCAAACCGATAGAGTATCAATGTGAGGTCTTGACACAAGTTGGTGTCCAGTCGTGAGTTGGTATCGAGCTTAGGGATATGATCTCTGGCGGAGATCGAGAATAGAACTAGGAGGGAGAGCGAGTAAATCCTTCGCTAGTGTGTCCTACCTAAGCTTATTTGTTAGTTGGTTAGTATATAGGGATATTATGTGATATATTGATTTCCTTAATTAACCCTTGTTTTTGACGGTGATTTGAGAATGTCGACTTAGAATATTAACAATGGAAATGAGACAGGTGGAGCGCTTTGTACTCACCAACGAGGAGAAGCGTACAAGCAGTGGCAATGATGTTCTCCGTGAACAACACCATTGGGCGAGATGATGAGCGAGGGATGTTTAGAAGTTTTTGCGATCATGCAAAAATCGCAGACGAGGAGACTCGTGTTCAAAATCTGAGGAGAAATGATAGCAATTCACGGGTTGTCAAACCAAGCGATTCAAAGAGTTGGGACCACGAATTTAAAGGAAAGCGGATCGATCATGGCGGAAACATGGGTCAAGCAAATTACCAAGATATTCGATGTCTTGGGATGCGGAGGAACAAAGGTTCCATTCGCCACCTTTATGTTAAAAGTGGCGAAAGGCGAATCTTGGTGGGGATGCGTGTAAGCGTACCCATCCATCATGACTCAAAGATGTCTTGGGATACGTTTGAAGCTATTTAATGACAAATACTTTCACGAAAGTGTTCGTTATATGAAGGAAGTTGAGTTCATCGATTAGAACAAAACAACATGGCGGTGTCTCGAAGACGAGGCAAAGTTTGCAGAGTTATCGAGGTTTGCACCTCATTTGGTGGAGAATGAGGAGCGTATGACGCGGATGTTTCGAGAGGTTTGAAACACGGCATACGACAATATCTCATTTCTCATAAATTTTCTCTCTATTCAGGATGTTGTTAATGAGGGCTCAATTGTTAGAAGCGAGATAACGAGTATATTTAAACGAGGACCATAACGAGGATCGTACGAGAGATAGCGATCAAGCAGAATAATGATAACCGGCGGAGAAAAGAAAGCAGACGGACAAAAATGGTAACCACTCTGGTGGTAATCATGGCCATGAAAATAGAAGAAGCGAGTCGGGGAGGAGATTTTAAAAGAGGAGATTTAATAACGACCATGTGAAGGCAGCGGTCGTGACAACAATCGGTTCTAGGGAGGAGAACGACCACCCGGTCATATATCTACAAATGAGGAAAAGAGGGACATATCGGTCAAGCGCCCACAACAATTCAAGGTATGCTATAATTGTGGAAAGGAAAGACATATATTTCGAGATTATGCGGCAGAGCGAAACCTAGTTCGGTGAGGGACGGTGACTCAAAAGACCATCCCGAGAAAAGTTAAAGTCAACGATTAGGGAAGAAGCGTTTGTTGTGGTTGGTCAAAATCGAGAAACCCAAACGAGGTGATCACGGGTAAGCTATTTATAAATTCTTGCAAAGTTTATACCTTACTTGATCTGGGGTCTTTACCCATTCATTTATCTCTCCTGCGTGTGCTCAGCGTATAAACTTGACTCAGGAGAAATTAGACTTTGACCTATCTGTGGAAACTCAGTTAGGAGAAACTTTCATCACATCCATTTGTTTATAAATCTTGTTTGATTCAAGTTGGCACCATCAACTTACTGTTGACCTTATCTCTTTAAAGATACTTGCTTTTGATGTGATTTTAGGGATTGATTGGTTAACTACTCATCGCCAAAATTGATTGTTTTCGTAAGGTTGTTAGTTTTCATATTCCTAACCAACTTTGTTATATTTAATTCAAGCAACTAAACCATTAAAATCAATCACTATCATATCTAATCATAAAGCTATTCGTTTATTGAAAAAGCGGATGTCAAGCTTTCTTAGCCCATGTTATGGATTTGAATAAAGACACGTCAAATTTGAATAATATTCTGTTGTTATTGACTTTCACGGCGTATTTCTGAAGAACTTCCGGGCCTACCCCGAGCGTGAAGTTGAATTCTTTATTGATCTTGAACCCCGTACAAAGCCCATTTCTAAAACCCATATCGAATGGCTCTATTGAACTTCGAGAGTTAAAGGTCCAACTACGAGGAATTGTTGGACATCGGTTTCATTCGATCTAGTACATCTCCTTGGGGTGCTCTGTTTTATTCGTAAAGAAGAAAGGCGGGAGTATGCGACTTTTGTATTGACTATCGGGAATTGAACCATGTCACCATCAAGAATAGGTATCCTCTACCTCGTATTGATGACTTGTTTGACCGATTGCAAGAGGCACAATTCTTTTCAAAAATCGATCTTCGATTACGGATATCATCGGTGAAGATTAGAAGGCGAGGATATTCAAAGGCGCGCTTTAGAACTCGATACGGACATTATGAATTCTTAGTCATGTCTTTTGGATTGACTAATGCTCCTGCCGCTTTCATGGATATGATGAACCGAGTATTCAAGGAATATTTAGATCGATTCGTTGTTGTCTTTATTGATGACATCCTTATATATTCCAAAAGTCGTGAAGATCATGAGCACCATTTGAAATTTGGTACTCCAAAGGCTTCGTGAAAACAAACTATATGCCAAATTGAAGAAATGCGAGTTACGGCGAGGAAGTAGCATTCCTTGGAAGCCTGATTTGCGATTTAGTTAAGCATACCATCCCCTAACAGACGGACAATCGAGAGAGGACTATTCAAACTCTTGAAGATTTATTAAGACTACGTGTCCTGAGACTTCAAGAAGCGGTTGGGATAAGTATTTACCATTGGTGGAATTCTCCCACAACAACGATTATCGAGCAAGTATAGGTGTGGCTCCATTTGAAGCATTATATGGGACGAAAGTGTCGTTCTCAATATGTTGGGATGAGGTGGGTGAAGCAACATTGTTGGGACCCGAGTTGAAATGTATTATGACTCAGAAAAGATCCAAATGATTCGACAACGTATACAAACGGCACAAGATCGACAAAAGAGTTATGCGGATCTTCATCGAAAAGGACGTGGAATTTAGTGTAGAGGATCATGTATTATCATGAGTTGCTCCATGGAAGGGAGTTACAAGATTTGGGAAGAGAGGAAAGCTCGATCCACGATTTATTGGTCCATTTCAAATTCTTGACCGAATAGGAAATGTAGCCTATAGACTCGCGTTACCTCAAAGTATGTCTCGTGTTCATAATGTGTTTCACATATCGTACTTCAGTAAATATGTGAAAGACCCGAACCACGTTATAAATTAGAACGCAGACGAAATAGCCAGAAGACTTAACGTATGAGGAGGTACTGTCAAGATCTTGGATAGGAAGGAGCATGTCCTATCGTAAAAGGTCATACCACAAGTTAAAGTTTTGTGGAGGAATCATGCTATAGAGGAAATGACACGGGAATTGGAAAGCGGAAATGAAAGCGAGGTATCCTCACCTTTTCAAACACACAGTACGTACGTCGTCAATTTCGAGGACGAAATTTAATAAGGAGGGAGGTTGTAAGACCCCAACTTATTATTAATGAAATTTAATTTTCTCTATTTATTATTTTGAAATAGTAAGGGTTGATGTGATTAATGTGGATAGTTAGGGGTAAAATCGCAAATATTTCAAAATAAGCAAGTGGTTATAAAATATTCATTGTTGTAGGGAATATTCGTTTGGTCGTGGAATATTAAATCTTTGTCGGGAATATTAAATGACGACGACCTTGACCATGTGTGGGCCCCATAACGAAAAGCGATTGGATGAAGAAAAGCGACAAATATAAGTTGTTTAAAAATAATGGCGTAGTTATTACTGATTAATCTTGTTAAAATACTAAATTGGTTAAAACACACGTAGCATTGCGGTATTACACCAATTATTGATTCTTACGTAAAAGGCACTACTCAATAATGGTTACGATAATTACTTATTCGATATTTTATTGAGTTAATAATTCTTTGCGTTGATATTTTATATATTCTTTGTTGTTTCAATAATTGTCATTACACAATATTTTTATTATCGAAGAAATAATTCATATTATCCGAATAATATTATTAGATAACATTATTGGCAATGTCTAGAAAGTTACATCTAAGGAGAGGTTTGGTCACCTAATTGCGCGAAGAAGAAATTCTTATTGGAAAGCCCCTCTTTCACAGGAAGCGCACGGTTGTCGATATTGTGATTACGTAATATTATTTGTGAATAATTAATTATTGATTCATATGATGAGAAAAATATTGATTTTATGTGGATATAGATGGAGAAAATTTTTATTGTGACAATTGTTGAAAATTGAAATTTTATCTTTTACGATAAAATAATTTATTTAAATATATTATTATATTTTAATAATATAATAATGGTGATATTTTTATAACGAATGTGGGATATATGAGTATACGAGGAGGAGGAGTATTTTTGTTGCAATAAATGTTTAAAACATGTTAAACATGTCGGTGGACCCCATTTATTGACTGAAATTTGATTATAGCCTGTAAAATCGTCCGTTTGTGGATTTCGGTCAATTTCTATTTGGAATTTGGAAAAACTTTCTTCTGCAAAGTTGTAGAGAATTGAATTTCCTATAAAAACACTCAAGATTCGAATTTTCTGATGAAAGGGCTATTTATTATGAATTATTGAAGTTCTGAAATTCCGGAATAATTGATTTTTGGAGTTTAAAATATTTTTTTTGTAAGAAAAACGTTTTTTGTTGTAATTGAGTGGCTCACATGTGTTATAAATGATCTGAAATCAGATTTCTAAGGTGGGCTTGAATATTTTTAAGAAATATTATTATTTTATTAAATTTTCTACTTTTTGGTGTTCTAAAGCATTTTCTATAAATAGGGTCTTGGGTTAGAATTGAAAATCACAAGCTGAAGTTTTTTCTCTCTATATTATCGGCGTATTCTTGTGAGTATTTTGAGTATACTTTGAGTATTGTTAGGCGGTGCAAGTTCCCTTGAGACTATATACATTATTCCATTAGAAGTCTTAATCTTTCGAGGTAAGGGATGTTAATTTCTTCTCAAATGATATTATTTCTTCAATATCATTATCTTTGAAATATTGGTTGGAACTTTTATCAAATTTGGAACTTTTTCATGTGGGGTTACTTATTCATGAGTTCTTATTCACGAGTTACTATTCATGAGTTCTTATTCACGAGTTCTTATTCACGGTCTTATTATGAAGGCGTGAAGATGTTTTTGTGGAATTTCTATCTTTTGGTGTGAGATTACTATTCACGTATATGGCACTTTATTCACGTATCGACACTATTCACCAAAAAATAAAATTTCTTCTTTTTGTCAAAATATCTATTCGGATACTAGCTTTGATTGTATCCATGTTTTGATCATTCTTGAATTTTACACCACTATGATCATTTTTGAGGTATTTTTGAACATGGATAAAACAAAGTACGAATCCTTAATCATTAATCCTTGTCATTTTGTTTCCTTTGGATTCGTTTCTTTAAAATATTTTTCATCATCCTCGGTCTTAAATGATGATATTATTGAATATCTTTGGCTGTAGTGCAAAGATGAATGATTTCTGAAGAATATCTTTGGTAGTAGTGCAAAGATGAAGCAGTGTTTAGATGAACATGACCAATCGATGAATATCTTTGGCTCAGTGTAGTGCAAAGATGAATATTTGATTCGGATGTATATTGATTGATGTTGCGGGGATAAAAGATAGATGATGAACTTTTAAATTCATACATAGAAGATAGTAGTTTGCATTCTCTACTTAACTCTTCTAATGAATTATTATTTCATTGCGAATATTGATTTAAAATTTGTTGTCTATTGTATTCTATTAGATTTTCCCTGTTGAAGACTAACGGTAATTTGTTGTATATTATCTTAGTCATAATATTCTTTCTTGAGCTAGTTGAGCTCACCCTTTTCCTTTTGTTCCATTTTTCTCGGAGGCGAGAATATAGCGAGTATGCAAGTCGGGGTATGGAATGAAGGTTCTAGAGAGAGTCGTTTAGTAGTCCTCACCATTTTTGTAAAATAATGTATCAATAAATGTGATGAGGATTTATTTGAGTATAGATATTGTCAGAAGATAATATTTGTATTTAAACTCACAGTTTTACTGTTGTAATAATAAAGTTGTAGTTGTTTCTGTACCATGTATTGACAACTCAGAATGGGTGATGTATACCTATTTTGGGGGCGTCACAATATGCATATAAACTTTAAACTCAAATACCTCAGTATACATATCTATAACGAATCAATCAACAATTAAAGTTATTATTCTGGAAGGTTGAGTTCTTGATCTTGCGGTTGGTGTTGATCTTGCGATTCTTGTTGATATTGCGAGATCTTTGCGATTCTTTGTTGATCTTGCGATTCTTTGTTGATCTTCTTCGATATTATCCGATCTCAGATTTGCATCGCCGTTGGAGAATTCTTCTTCTCCAATATGTTGTTGCTCTGTTTTTTCTGATCATCACAGTTGCCTTTTTTCTTCCGTAACGTGAATTTAGGACCGGTTAGTTTAAAATATGAAAGCGGTAACTGGTGTGTGGGACTTAATGACGCGTGATTTTAGGAATAGTAATATACTGTGTTGTTTTATTTCTGTAATTATGTTCTGTGTGTTTTATTTTTGTAATTATTTTCTAATTGTTGTATATTAGTGTTAAGGACCCATAAAATTAAGGGTTAATTATATATTTTAGTACATTTTTAGAAATAATTATAATAATAGTGCATAGATAAAATAATTATAAAAGTAATATATTTTTCCACATTTATTTACAAAATTAATGGCAAAACTAATGATTTGGCCACCGAACTTGGCACGTTTTATCGAATTCACGATTAAACTTTTAATTTTTTAAATTAAGTAACTGAACTAATTAAAATTGTTAAATCGGGTCATTCTGTCAAATATGGTTAACAAACGTTACACTAATATCTGACGTGGACTTAAAAAAGAAAAGGAAAAGAAGAAGAAAATGACATGGCTTGAGACGTGACTTTCACGACAAAGAAAGATGATAGATTCCAACTCTGTAAAACCCTTTTTTATTTTCTCCCTCGACTACAATCACGTACATTCTTTGTTTCTTCCTTTAAAATCACGAGATCACCATCCTTTTCTTTCTCTCTCTCTTCTTCTCCATTACTACGCTTAGTAATAGAAACCACTATGTTTATGTTTCGCTCTCTACTTCATTGTCCGATGGTGCTATTATAGCTGGAAGCAGAGACTTTGGTCAAATTTATAGACCCAGATACGAAATTTTTGTAGAGAGAAAGTTATAGATCGCATAATCTGTATTATTATCGGAGAGGCGAGTGGATATATCGCATTCAAGGAAACTCATTTGAACTAGGGTTTGATGCACTCACCGATCAATTTCGAAAGTCGGTGGAACTTGATGGCGATGAAAATAACACCAACAAAGCTAGACTTGAGAGAACTCGATCTAGGTTCACCCGTTTTCCCATTCGCGAACTTGGTCCCGGTGCATTGGCGCCGCCACCGGCCAGTGATAGTGTAGATTCAAGTTCATCGGGATCCGATTAAAGTGAAATGGTCCAAACCCACTTCCCAAAAAAATTTGATTCCGATGAATACAACCACTCTGGCGAACTATCCGTCTCGGTTGAAAATTCTCGAAATTTCTCACCAGTACTTTGAAAGCCGGGTCACAAGCGTCCCGATTCAAGTGCCTCCCACCGTAACCCCTTCATCTATTTAGATGGTAGTTCTGTCAATTCGTCGTCGGTCATCAACGTATTACCGACAGGAAATATATATCCGTCCGGTAAAATCCTAAAAACGGGTATGGCCACTCGGAGCTCCAAAATCGATGTTTTGGGTATTGGAACAAGCCACTACGGTCACGGAAGCATAATGCGCGATTAAACTTTTAATCGGGACGAAAGCCACGTCTTAAGCCATGTCATTTTCTTCTTCTTTTCCATTTCTTTTTTAAGTCCACGTCAGATATTATTGTAACGTCTGTTAGCCATATTTGACAGAATGACTCAATTTAACAATTTTAATTAGTTCAGTTACTTAATTTAAAAAATTAAAAGTTTAATCGTGAATTCGATAAAACGTGCCAAGTTCGGTGGCCAAATCATTAGTTTTGCCCAAAATTAATATATTTAGGTATACTTTAATCGTGGCCCACGATTATCTCCATAACCTCTTCCTGTTAATTATTTTTTTCTTTCCTGTTTCTCTCTCTTTTTTCCCATATAATACGGACACGAACAATTCTTCCATCTCTTCTCTTCTCTGCAAAATTACTTCTCATGCTCTTCCATCATTCATCTTTGCACTACAGGCCAAAGATATTCAGTAATATCATCATTTAGGACTGAGGATGATAAAAAATATTTTAAAAAAAACGAATCCAGTGAAACAAAAGAACAAATATTAAGAATTCGTACTTCAAACAATTCCCGTTCAAAAATACTTCATAAATAACCAGAGTGGAGTAAAATTCAAGAATGATTAAAACAAGGATACAATCAAAGCTAGTATCCATAATAGATATTTTGGACGAAAAATGAAAATTTAATTTTTCTGTGAATAGTGTAAGTGATTCGTGAATAAGTCTTAGTATCGTGAATAATGTCGTATATCGTGAATAGTAACTCACACCAAAAGATAGAAATTTCACAAAAAACATCATCATGCTTCATGAATAGTACTTTCGTGAATAGTAACTCGTGAATAGTAACTCATGAATAGTAACCCGTCATGAAAAAGTTCCAAATTTGATAAAATTTCCAACAAATATTTCGGCGTAATGATATTGAAGAAATAATATCATTTTGAATAAAATAACATCCCTTACCTCGAAAGACGGTACTTTAGTTGAAACACAGGATATAGGCTATGACTTGAACTTGCATCGTATAGCAATACTCAAAGTATACTCAAAATACTCACAAGAATACACTCGATAATATAGAGAGAAAACTTGATTTACGGTGTGATTTTCAAATCTAACCTAAGCACCTATTTATAGGAAAATCTTTAGAAAACCAAAGTAGAAAATTTAATATAATAATAATATATATATATTTTTCCAACGCACACTTAATTTGCCCAACATCGCCCACCAACCAAATTTATACTACACAAGACTAACAAAAAAAAATGTTTTTCTAATTTTAAATATTCTTTGTTGTTTATATTCTTTGTTGATATTTTATATTATTGTTGTTTTGATAATTCTTTGCATTGATATTTTATATTATTGTTGTTTTAATAATTGTCACTTACACAGTATTTTCCATTATCGAAAGCAATAATTCATATTATCTGAATAATATTATTAGATAATATTATTGGCAATGTCTAGAAAGTTCTATCTAAGGAGAGGTTTGGTCACCTAATTCAAGGCCGATAAGGAGAAATTCTTATTGGAAAGCCCCTGCTCACTGAGAGCGGCTTGGTTGCCCGATCTTGTGATTCTGTAATATTATTTGTGAATAATTAATTATTGATTTATATGATGAGGAAGTATTGATTTTATGTGGATATATATGGAGAAAATTTTTAATGTGACAATTGTTGAAAATTAATATTTTATCTTTTATGATAAAATAATTTATTTAAATATATTATTTTAATAATATATTACTTGATATATTTTATAATGAATGTGGGATATATGAGTATATGAGGAGGAAGAGTATTTTTGTGGCAATAAATGTTTAACACATGTTTTGTGTGTAAGTGGACCCCATTTCTTCTCGACCGAAATTTGATTATAGCACAATAATCGCCCATTTGTGGATTTCTCTCAATTTCTGTTTGGAATTTGGAAAAACTTCCTTCTGCAAAGTTGTAGAGAATTGAATTTCCTATTACAAGTTGAGAGATTCGAATTTTCTGATAAAAGGGCTATTTATTATGAATTATTGAAGTTTCGGAGTTCCAAAATAATTGATTTCTGGAAGTTTAAAATATTTAAAATTAGAAAAACGTTTTTTTTGTTGTTAGTCTTGTGTAGTGGGCTGGTTGGTGGCTGATGTTGGGCAAATTAAGTGTGCGTTGGAAAAATATATATATATATATATATATATTATTATATTAAATTTTCTACTTTGGTGTTCTAAGCATTTTCCTATAAATAGGTTGCTTAGGTTAGAATTGAAAATCACACCAGAAACTAAAGTTTTCTCTCTCTATATTATTGAGCGTATTTTTGTGAGTATTTTGAGTATACTTTGAGTATTGCTATACGGTGCAAGTTCAAGTCATAGCCTATATCTGGTGTTTCAATTTAGAAATCTTGTCTTTTCGAGGTAAGGGATGTTATTTTCTTCTCAAATGATATTATTTCTCCAATATCATTATCTTTGAAATATTGGTTGAAACTTTTATCAAATTTGGAACTTTTTCATATCTGAGATTCTTATTCATGAGTTCTTATTCACGAGTTACTATTCATGAGTTACTATTCACGAGTTCTTATTCACGAGTACTATTATCGATGAAGCGTGAAGATTTTTTTTTGTGAAATTTCTATCTTTTGGCGCTTGAGTTACTTATTCACGATATCTAAGACTATTCACGATCTGACCAGACTATTCACGAATCTGACTTATTCATAGAAAAATGAAATTTCTTCTTTTTGTCCAAAATATCTATTATGGATACTAGCTTTGATTGTATCCATGTTTTGATCATTCTTGAATTTTACTCCACTCACGATTACTTATGAAGTATTTTTGAATTGTGATTGTTTAAAATCTGAATCCTTAATATTTGTTCTTTTGTTTCTTTGGATTCGTTTTCTTTGAAATATTTTTCATCATCCTCGGTCTAAATGATGATATTCTTGAATATCTTTGGCACTGTAGTGCAAAGATGAATGATTTCTTGATGAATATCTTTGGCCAGTAGTGCAGAAGATGAACAAGTGTAAAGATGAACATGACTTCATTGATTAATATCTTTGGCGCGTAGTACAAAGATGAGCAGTGTTTAGATGAACATGACCGGTGATGAATATCTTTGGCTGTAGTGCAAAGATGAATATTTGATTCAGATATATATTGATTGATGTTACTGAGGATAAAATATCGACGATGAACTTTTAAATTCATATATAGAAGATAGTAGTTTGCATTCTCTACTTAACTCTTCTAATGAATTGTTGTTTCATTTGCGATTGTTGATTTAAAACTTGTTGTCTATTGTATTCTAATAGATTTTTCCCTGTTGGAGACTAACGATAATTTGTTGTATATTATCTTAGTCATAATATTCTTTACTGGGCTAGTTGAGCTCACCTTTTTCTTTTTTGTTCCATTTTTCTTCTCGGGGAGGCGAGAATGTAGCGAGTACTAGTCGGGGTATGGAATGATGGTTATAGAGAGAGTTGTTTAGTAGTCCTCACCATTTTTGTAAAATAATGTATAAATAATTGTGATGAGGATTTATTTGGGTATGTATATTGCCAGAAGACAATAATTGTATTTAAACTCATAGTATATATGTTGTCGTATTTTGCACGACAAATGTATTAATAAAGTTGTAGTTATTTACATACCATGTATTTGGCGACTCGAGAATGGGTTGGATGGAATGGACCTATTTTGGGGGCATCGCGGTTGGTATCGAGCTTAGGGATATGATCTTTGGCGGAGATCGGGGAATAGAACTAGGAGGGAGAGCGAGTAAATCCTTTCGCTAGTGTGTCCTACCTAAGCTTATTTGTTAGTTATTCAAGTATATAGGGATATTATGTGATATATTGATTTCTTTAATTAACCCTTGTTTTATGGCAAGATTTGAGAATGTCGTGAGAATATTAATGATAGAAATGAGACCAGTGGAGATGCTGTACTTTACCAACGAGGAGAGCGTTACAACAGTGGCAATGTTCCTCTGTGAACAACACCATCGAAAGCGAGATGATGAGCGAGGGGATGTTTAGAAACTTTTTTGCCGTTCATGCAAAAATCGGAACGAGGAGACTCGTGTTCAAAATCTTGGAGAAATGATAGCAATTCACGGGTGGTCACAACCCAAGCGGTTTAAAGAGTTGGGACCACGAATTCTAGGGAAAGCGGATCCGATTAAAGGCGGAGGCGTGGGTCAAGCAAATTACCAAGATATTCGATGTCTTGGGATGCGGAGAGAACAGAAAGTTCCATTCGCTACTTTTATGTTCCGTAGAACGAGGCAGATTCTTGGTGGGAATCGTGAAAGCGTACCCATCCATTTTGCACTTTCGGCGTATGTCGTGGGAGGCGTTTGAAGCAGTTCAATGACAATACTTCCACGAAAGTATTCGTCATATGAAGGAAGTGGAGTTTATTAGACTAGGCGAGAATAACATGGCGGTCCCAAAGATGCAGGCGAAGTTCGCGGAGTTATCGAGGTTGCACCTCATTTGGTGGAGAATGAGGAACGTGTATGTAGCGGATGTTTACGAGAGGTTTGAAACCCGGCATCGTCGGTATCTCATTTCTCATAAATTTTCTCTCTATTCAGATGTTTTCAACAGGGCTCGGTTTTAAAGCGAGATAACGAGTACGTTCATGAGAGGACCATAACTAGGATTATACAAGAAGATAGCGATCATCGAATAACAATAACCGGCGGAGAAAGAAGAATACGGACAAAGCGATAACCACTCTGGTGGTAATCATGGCCGTAAAAATAGAAAAAAGCGAGTGGGAGGAGATTTTAAAGAGGAGATTCAACAACGACCATGTGAAGACGTCGATTACCGGTAGAAGCTGGTTCCAAGGGAGGAGAAACACCACCATCGTAGTATGTTACAAATGCGGGAAGAGGGACATATCATTCAAAGCGCCCCTAACAGTTTAAGGTATGCTATAATTGTGTAAAAGAAGGACATATCGCTCGAGATCATTATGCGATATCGAAACCGATCAAAGCGGGAATGGTGACTCAAAAGGATGTCGAGAAAAGTAAAAGTCAGCGATTCACGGAAGGCGTTTGTCGTACCAAGTCAAAATCGAGGAACCCGAGCGAAGTTAGTACAGGTTAGTTAATTATAAATTCTTGCGAATTTTATACCTTACTAGATACCAGTTCTACCCATTCTTTTATCTCTCTTGCTTGCGCTCAGCGTTTGAACTTGACTACGGAGAAATTAGACTTTGACTATTTATGGAGACTCGTTAGGAGAAACTTTCATTACATCCAGTTGTTTAGAAATCTTGCTTGATTGAGTTGGCTTTATCACATTACTGTTAACCTTATTTCTATAGAGATATTTGCTTTTGATGTGATTTTAAGGTTAACTACTCATCATGCAAGAAATTGATTACTTTCGTAAGGTTGTTAGTTTTCATATTCTAAGCAACTTTGTTATTCAATTCAAGCAATCAAACCATTGTAGTCAAACATTTTCATATCAAGCCATGAAGTCATTCGTTTATTACGGATGTCGAGTTCTTTGTCCATGTTATGGATTTGAATAAAGACACGTCGATTTGAATAATATTCACATTGTTATTGATTGATTTTTCTGACGTATTTCTGAAGAATTTCTTGGTTTACTCCCAAAGTCGATATTAAATTTTGTATCGACTTTGAACCGGTACAAAACTCATTTCTAAAATCTCATATCGAATGGCTCTATTGAACTTGAGAGTTAAAAATTCAACTATACAATTTGGTACTGAGCCTTTATCTAGTGACTTCCTTTGTGGAATGCTGCGAAGCGAGACTCTCAGTAGGGGACACCATATTCGATGCGATAGTAAAAGCGATAGGTGTCATTGTAACGTCTTATCAAGGTTGGGATATGAGTCACGATTGAGAACAACCTAAGTCGGTAATCGAAATCGTAGCTTTCAGGCTTAGTTGGTTATTATCGGAGATTCGTTGAAGGATATTCTCGAATCGCTATTCCATTAACGCATGGTGACTCGTAGAGATACAAAATTCGAATGGAGCGAGGAATGTGGGAAGAGCTTTGAAGAACTCAAGAGGAGACTCATTTCAAAGACACATGTTACGACCATGTCATCTGGAAAAGCGAGCGTGGTGGTGGCGTATTGAGTGAAAGAAGAGTAGTATCTGAACGAAAGTACGATATTGTCAAAGACTCATTTCATTATAATTTACAAATAATAGAGATGGAGATGAAAACTCTAGGTACCCGGCGTGATGATATCTGAGTATAATCGACTTTAATCGATAAAGTTAAAGCATTCAAGCTACACGCGGAGTTGATGAATTTGAAGAAGGAGGTGCAAGAAGTTGTTATTTCAAGCGAGAATCGGTGAGGTGAGGAAAGCTCAAACCTTCGATTTATTAATCCATTTGAAATTCTCGATCGAATAGGAGCTGTGGCCTATAGACTCGTTTTACCGCCAAGTATATGGCGTGTTCATAGCGTTTTTCACGTATCGATGTTACGTAAATATGTGGACGACCAGAACCACGTCATTGAGTTAGAACCGGACGAGATAGCCAAAGACATAACGTACGAGGAGGTACCTGTCAAGATCTTGGATAGGAAAGAACATGTCCTATGTCTGAGGTTATACCACAAGTTAAAGTTTTGTAGAGAAACCATCTTTATTGAGGAAATGACACGGGAGTTGGAAAGCGGAAATGAAAGCGAAGTATTCTCATCTTTTGAAACACCAGGTACGTACGTCAATTTTGAGGACGAAATTTCAGAAGGAGGGGAGGTTGTAAGATCCCAAATTATTAATAAATAAAATTTATTTTCCTCTATTTATTATTTTGAAATAGTAAGGGTTGATTTGATTAATGTGGATAGTTATGGGTAAAATACATAAATATTTTGAATAAGCAAGTTGTTATAAAATATTCATTATCGTTGGGGAATATTCGTTTGGTCGTGGAATATTAAATCTTTGTAGGGAATATTTGTACTGACGGTGTGATCTTTTATGGGCCCCATAACGTGAAAAGCGATTGGATGAAGAAAGCGACAAATATAAGTTGTTTATAAATACTTGGCGTAGTTATTCACAGATTAATCTTGTTGGAATACCGGTGGGTTTAAAACACACTAATCTGGCGTTGTTGAGCGGTAATATTGCAGTATTGCACCAATTATTGATTCTTACGTGAAGGCACTACTCGATAATTATTACGATAATTCTTATTCGGTATTTTATTTTATTGATTCAATAATTCTTTGCATTGATATTTTATATTCTTTGTTGTTTGATAATTGTCACTACACAATATTTTCCATTATCGAGAGCAATAATTCATATTATCTGAATAATATTATTCGATAACATTATTGGCAATGTCTAGAAAATTCTATCTAGGAGAGGTTTGGTCACTAATTTGCGCTTGAGAAGGAGAAATTCTTATTGGAAAGCCCCCTCTTTCTGAGGAGCGGCACTGGTTGCGATCTTGTGATTCTGTAATATTATTTGTGAATAATTAATTATTAATTTATATGATGAGGGAAATATTGATTTTATGTGGATATATATGAAGAAATTTTTAATGTGACAATTGTTGAAAATTAATATTTTATCTTTTATGATAAAATAATTCATTTAAATATATTATTTTAATAATATATTAACTATGGTGATATTTTATAATGAATGTGGGATATATGAGTATATGAGGAGGAAGAGTATTTTGTGGCAATAAATGTTTAACACATGTTTTTTGTGTGTTGGTGGACCCCATTTCTTGGTTGAAATTTGATTATAGCTTTGTAAAATCGCCCATTTGTGGATTTCGGTCAATTTCTGTTTGGAATTTGGAAAAACTTCCTTCTACAAAGTTGTAGAGAATTGAATTTCCTATAAAAAGACCAGAGATTCAAATTTTCTGATAAAAGGGCTATTTATTATGAATTATTGAAGTTTCGGAGTTCCAAAATAATTGATTTCTGGAAGTTTAAAATATTTAAAAATTAGAAAAACGTTTTTTTTGTTGTTAGTCTTGTGTAGTGAAATTTGGTTGGTGGGTGATGTTGGGCAAATTAAGTGTGCGTTGGAAAATATATATATATATATATATTATTATATTAAATTTTCTACTTTTTGGTGTTACAAGCATTTTCCTATAAATAGGGTGCTTAGGTTAGAATTGAAAATCACACGAAACTAAAGTTTTCTCTCTCTATATTATCGAGCATATTCTTGTGAGTATTTTGAGTATACTTTGAGTATTGCTATCGGATTGCAAGTTCAAGTCATGCTTTATATCAAAGGTGTTTCAACTAAATCTTGTCTTTTCGAGGTAAGGGATGTTATTTTCTTCTCAAATGATATTATTTCTTGATATCATTATCTTTGAAATATTAGTTGAAACTTTTTATCAAATTTGGAACTTTTCATGTGGAGTTCTTATTAAGAGTTCTTATTCAGGAGTTACTTATTCATGAGTTCTTATTCACGAGTCTTCTTATTCACGAGTACTATTCACGAAGCGTGAAGATGTTTTTATGAAATTTCTATCTTTTTGTGTGTAGAGTTACTATTCACATATCTGGCACTATTCACGAATATGGCACTACTCATAGAAAAATGAAATTTCTTCTTTTTGTCAAAATATCTACTATGGATACTAGCTTTGATTGTATCCATGTTTTGATCATTCTTGAATTTTACTCCACTCACGATTACTTATGAAGTATTTTTGAATTGTGATTGTTTAAAATCTGAATCCTTAATATTTGTTCTTTTGTTTCCTTTGGATTCGTTTTCTTTGAAATATTTTTCATCATCCTCGGTCCTAAATGATGATATTTTTGAATATCTTTGGCTGTAGTGCAAAGATGAATGATTTCTTGATGAATATCTTTGGCCCGTAGTGCAAAGATGAACAAGTGTTGAGATGAACATGATTTCTTGATTAATATCTTTTTGCCCGTTGTACAAAGATGAGCAGTGTTTAGATGAACATGACGGTGATGAATATCTTTGGCACTGTAGTGCAAAGATGAATATTTGATTCAGATATATATTGATTGATGTTACTGAGGGGATAAAATATCGACGATGAACTTTTAAATTCATATATAGAAGATAGTAGTTTACATTCTCTACTTAACTCTTCTAATGAATTGTTGTTTTCATTGCGATTGTTGATTTAAAACCTGTTTGTCTATTGTATTCTATTAGATTTTTTTCCTGTTGGAGACTAACGATAATTTGTTGTATATTATCTTAGTCATAATATTCTTTCTTGGGCTAGTTGAGCTCACCTTTTTCCTTTTGTTCCATTTTCTTCTCGGGAGGCGAGAATGTAGCGAGTACTTAGTCGGGGTATGGAATGATGGTTATAGAGAGAGTTGTTTAGTAGTCCTCACCATTTTGTAAAATAATGTATAAATAATTGTGATGAGGATTTATTTGGGTATGTATATTTCTAGAAGACAATAATTGTAATTAAATTCACGATATATATGTTGTCGTATTTTGCACAACAAATGTATTAATAAAGTTGTAGTTATTTACATACCATGTATTTGGCGACTCGAGAATGGGTTGGATGGAATGGACCTATTTTGGGGCGTCGCGGTTGGTATCGAGCTTAGGGATATGATCTTTGGCGGAGATCGGGGAATAAAACTAGGAGGGGGAGGCGAGTAAATCCTTACTAGGTGTCCTACCTAAGCTTATTTGTTAGTTGGTCGGTATATAGGGATATTATGTGATATATTGATTTCTTTAATTAACCCTTGTTTTATGGCGGTATTTGAGAATGTCGATTGAGAATATTAATGATGAGAGAAATGAGACCGTGGAGATGGTTGTACTTACCAGCGAGGAGAGCGTGCAACAGCAAGTGGCAATGTTCCTCCTGTGAACAACACCTTTGGCGGATGATGAGCGAGGGGATATTTAGAAGCTTTTGCAGTTCATGCAAAAAATCGACGAGGAGACTCTTGTTCAAAAATGGGGAGGAAATGATAGCAATTCACGGGTTGTCATGACCCAACCGGTTTAAAGAGTTGGGACCACGAAGTGCGGGAAAAGCGGATCCGATTAAAGGCGGAGGCGTGGGTCAAACAAATTACCAAGATATTCGATATCTTGGGATGCGGAGACAGAAAGTTCCATTCTCTACTTTTATGTTCCGTGAACGAGGTGATTCTTGGTGGGAATCGTGAGCGTACTCCATCCAATTTACTTTCGGCATGTCGTGGAGGAGCGTTTTGAAGCAGTTCAATGACAAGTACTTCCACGAAAGTATTCGTCATATGAAGGAAGTGGAGTTTATTAGGTGGAGCGAGAATAACATGGCAATTGTCCCGATGACGAGGTGAAGTTCGCGGAGTTATCCGGTTTTCACCTCATTTGGTGGAGAATGAGGAGCGTATGACGCGGATGTTTACGAGAGGTTTGAAACGGCATCGTCGGTATCTCATTTCTCATAAATTTTCTCTCTATTCGGATGTTGTCAGCGGGGCTCGGTTGTTAGGCGAGATAACGAAATACGTTCAACCGAGGGACCATAACCGAGGATTATCTAGAAGATAGCGATCATCGAATAACGATAACCGGAGGAGAAAGAAGAATACGGACAAAGGCGGTAACCACTCTGGTGGTAATCATGGCCATAAAATAGAAAAAGCGAGTCGGGAGGAGATTTTAAAGAGGAGATTCAACAACGACCATGTGAAGGCGTCGTGTGCGGTAAGAAAGCTTGGTTCGAGGAGGAGAAAGACCATCGGTCGTATGTTATAAATCTTGGGGAAGAGGACATATCACCCAAAGCGCCCACAGCAGTTTAAGGTATGCTATAATTGTGGAAAAGAAGGACATATCGTTTCGAGATTATGCGGTATCGAAACCAGTCCAAGCGGGAATGGTGACTCAAAAGGATGTCCGAAGAAAAGTAAAAAGTCGGCGATTCACGGAAGGCGTTTGTTGTGGCCGGTCAAAATCACGAGGAACGACGAAGTTATGCAGGTTAGTTAATTATAAATTCTTGCGAAGTTTATACCTTACTAGATACCGGTTCTACCCATTCTTTTATCTCTCTTGCTTGCGCTCAGCGTTTGAACTTGACTACGGAGAAATTAGACTTTGACTTTATTTATGGAGACTCAGTTAGGAGAAACTTTCATTACATCCGTTGTTTAGAAATCTTGCTTGATTGAGTTGGCACTATCACATTACTGTTAACCTTATTTCTATAGAGATATTTGCTTTTGATGTGATTTTAAGGTTAACTACTCATCATCTTTGAAATTGATTACTTTCGTAAGGTTGTTAGTTTTTATATTCCTAAGCAACTTTGTTATTGAATTCAAGCAATCAAACCATTGTAGTCAAACATTTTCATATCAAGCCATGAAGTCATTCATTTATTACGGATGTCAAGTTCTTAGTCCATGTTATGGATTTGAATAAAGACACGTCGATTTGAATAATATTCTGTTGTTATTGATTTTTCCGGCGTATTTCTGAAGAATTTCTTGGTTTACTCCCCAAAGACCGATATTAAATTTTGTATCGACTTTGAACCCGGTACAAAACTCATTTCTAAAATCTCATATCGAATGGCTCTATTGAACTTCGGGAGTTAAAAATTCAACTATACAATTTGGTACACGAGCCTTTATCTGGTGACTTACTTTGTGGAAATGCAAAGCGGACTCTCCGTAGGGGACACCATATTCGATGCGATAAGTAAAGCGATAGGTGTCATTGTAACGTCTTATCAAGGTTGGGATAAGAGTCGCGATTGAGAACAACCTAAAGTCAGTAATCGAAATACGTAGCTTTTTAGGCTTAGTTGGTTATTATCGGAGATTCGTTGAAGGATATTCTCGAATCGCTATTCCATTAATGCTGGTGACTCGTAGAGATACAAAATTGAATGGAGCAAGGAATGTGGGAAGAGCTTGAAGAACTCAAGAAGAGACTCATTTCAAAGACATGTTTTGACCGTGCCATCTGGAAAAGCGAGCGTGGTAGGTGGCGTGTTGAGTAGAAGATCGTATACAAATCTGAGTACGATATTGTCAAAGACTCATTTCGTATAATTTACAAATAATAGAGATGGAGATGAAAACTCTAGGTACCCACGTGATGATATCTGAGTATAATCGACTTTAATCGATAAAGTTAAAATTTCGTTCGAGCTACACACCGGAGGTGATGAATTTGTGAAGGAGGTGCAAGAAGTTGTTATTTCAAAAGCGAGAATCGGTAAGGGTGAGAAAGCTCAAACCTTCGATTTATTAATCCATTTGAAATTCTAGATCGAATAAGGCTGTGGCCTATAGACTCGTTTTACCGCCAAGTATATGGCGATGTTCATGCGTTTTTCATGTATCGATGTTACATAAATATGTGGACGACCCGAACCACGTCATTGAGTTAAACCAGGACGAGATAGTAGAAGACTTAACGTCACGAGGAGGTACTGTCAAGATCTTGGATAGGAAAGAACATGTCCTATGTCAGAGGTTATACCACAAGTTAAAGTTTTGTGGAGAAACCATGCTATTGAGGAAATGACACGGGAGTTGGAAGCGGAAATGAAGAGAAGTATTCTAATCTTTTGAAACACTAGAGATGCGTCACGTCGATTTCGAGGACGAAATTTCATAAGGAGGGAGGTTGTAAGACCCCAAATTATTAATAAATGAAATTTATTTTCCTCTATTTATTATTTTGAAATAGTAAGGGTTGATTTGATTAATGTGGATAGTTATGGGTAAAATCGCAAATATTTTGAATAAGTAAGTGGTTATAAAATATTCATTATCGTCGGGGAATATTCGTTTGGTCGTGGAATATTAAATCTTTTCGGGGGAATATTTGTACTGACAATGTATGATCTTTTGTGGGCCCATAACTAAAAGCGATTGGATGAAGAAAAGCGACAAATATAAGTTGTTTATAAATAATTGCAGCGTAGTTATTTTTATTATTATCTTGTTGGAATATACGGTGGTTAAAACACACTAATATGGCGTTGTTGAGCGAGTAGCACACGGTATTGCACCAATTATTGATTCTTACGTGAAGGCACTACTCGATAATTGTTTACGGTAATTCTTATTCGGTATTTTATTTTATTGATTCAATAATTCTTTGCATTGATATTTTATATTACTATTGTTTGATAATTGTCCTTACTACGGTATTTTCCATTATCGAAGCAATAATTCATATTATCTGAATAATATTATTAGATAACATTATTGGCAATGTCTAGAAAGTTCTATCTAAGGAGAGGTTTGGTCACCTAATTGCTTGCGCTTGATAAGGAGAAATTCTTATTAGAAAGCCCCTGCTCTGAGGAGCGGCACAGTTGCGATCTTGTGATTCTGTAATATTATTTGTGAATAATTAATTATTGATTTATATGATGAGGGAAATATTGATTTTATGTGGATATATATGGAGAAATTTTTTAATGTGACAATTGTTGAAAATTAATATTTTATCTTTTTATGATAAAATAATTCATTTAAATATATTATTTTAATAATATATTAACGGTGATATTTTTATAATGAATGTGGGATATATGAGTATATGAGGAGGAAGAGTATTTTTGTGGCAATAAATGTTTAACACATGTTTTGTGTGTCGGTGGACCCCCATTTCTTGACTGAAATTTGATTATAGCCTGTAAAATCGCCCATTTGTGGATTTCGGTCAATTTCTGTTTGGAATTTGAAAAAACTTCCTTCTGCAAAGTTGTAGAGAATTGAATTTCCTATAAAAAAAAGCGAGATTCGAATTTTCTGATAAAAGGGCTATTTATTATGAATTATTGAAGTTTCGAAGTTCCAAAATAATTGATTTCCGGAAGTTTAAAATATTTAAAATTAGAAAAACGTTTTTTTTTGTTGTTGTTAGTCTTGTGTAGTGAAATTTGGTTGGTGGTGATGTTGGGGGAAAATTAAATTATGCGTTGGAAATATATATATATATATATATATATATATTATATTAAATTTTCTACTTTTAATTGTTACAAGCATTTTTCTATAAATAGGGTCTTGGGTTAGAATTGAAAATCACACGAAACTAAAGTTTTTCTCTCTATATTATCGGCGTATTCTTGTGAGTATTTTGAGTATACTTTGAGTATTGCTATCTGGTGCAAGTTCAAGTCATAGCCTATATCAGGTGTTTGACTAGAAATCTTGTCTTTCGAGGTAAGAGATGTTATTTTCTTCTCGAATGATATTATTTCTTGATATCATTATCTTTGAAATATTAGTTGAAACTTTTTATCAAATTTGGAACTTTTTCATGTCGGAGTTCTTATTAGGAGTTCTTATTCATGAGTTCTTATTCACGAGTTCTTATTCACGATCTTATTCACGAAAGCGTGAAGATGTTTTTTATGAAATTTCTATCTTTTGGTGTAGATTCTTATTCGCATTATCACGGCCTATTCACAAAAATCTGACCTTACTCATAGAAAATGAAATTCTTCTTTTTGTCCAAAATATCTACTATGGATACTAGCTTTGATTGTATCCATGTTTTGATCATTCTTGAATTTTACTCACTACGATTACTTATGAAGTATTTTTGAATTGGGATTGTTTAAAATCTGAATCCTTAATATTTTGTTCTTTTGTTTCTTTGGATTCATTTTCTTTGAAATATTTTCATCATCCTCGGTCTAAATGATGATATTGGGTATGTATATTATCAGAAGACAATAATTGATAATATCATCATTTAAGGTGAGGATGAAAATTTAGAAATGAAAAAACAAATTCTCGCTCAAAAATAAAATAAATAACAGTGGAGTAAAATTCAAGAATGATCAAAATGGATACAATCAAAGCTAATATCCATAATAGATATTTGGACGAAAAATGAAAATTTAATTTTTCCGTGAATAATGTCATTATTCGTGAATAAAGGTGTGATATCGTGAATAAGGTCGTATACGTGAATAGTAATTAGATACTAAAAGATAAAAATTTCACAAAAACATCATCATGCTTCATGAATAGTACTTTCGTGAATAGTAACTTCGTGAATAGTAACTCATGAATAAGAACTTCATGAATATTAACCCCGTCATGAAAAAGTTCCAAATTTGATAAAAATTTCCAACCAATATTTTAAGCATAATGATATCAAGAAATAATATCATTTTCAATGAATAAAATAACAACCCTTACCACGAAAAAGACAAGATTTCTAGTAAAACACCTGGGATAAAGCTATGACTTGAACTTGCACTGATATAGCAATACTCAAAGTATACTCAAAATACTCACAAGAATACGCTCGATAATATAGAGAGAAAACTTTTTTTGGTGTGATTTTCAATTCTAACCCCAAGCACTATATTTATAGGAAAATGCTTTGTAACACTAAAGTAGAAAATTTATTAAATATTATTATATTTTTTCCAAAACTTCATACACATGCTTTTACCATCCGAACTCAGCCCCTATCACATGTTAAATGAGGGAAACAAAATGAAAACACGTTTTTGTAAATAAAAATAATTAAAACTTTCAAAAATCAATTATTTCGGAACTTCAGAACTTCAATAATTCATAATAAATAGCCCTTTTATCATAAAATTCGAATCTCGGGATTTTATATAGGAAATTCAATTTCTACAACTTTGCGTAAGAAAGTTTTCCAAATTCCAAACAAAAATTGACCGAAATCCATAAACAGGCGATTTTACTGTTTATAATCAAATTTCACCAAGAAATAGGGTCCACCGACACACACAAAACATGTGTTAATCATTTAATGCCACAAAAATACTCTTCCTCCTCATATACTCATATATCCCACATTCATTATAAAAATATCACCGTTAATATATTATTAAAATAATATATTTAAATGAATTATTTTATCAGAAAAAGATAAAATATTAATTTTCAAGAATTGGCACATTAAAAATTTTCTCCATCTATATCCACATAAAATCAATATTTTTCTCATCATATAAATCAATAATTCACAAATAATATTACAGAATCACAAATCGGGCAACCAGTAGTTCCTGGAAAAGGGGGCTTTCTAATAAAGATTTCTCCTTCATGCTACAAGCAATTTAGTGTGACCAAACCTCTCCTTAGACAGAACTTTTTAGACATTGCCTGTGACGCCCCCAAAATAGGTATACACAATACACATTCTGAGTCGCCAAATACATGGTACAAAAAGCAAACTACAACTTCAATAATACAAATGTCGTGTGAAATATGACAATATATACTGTGAGTTTAAATATAATATTGTCTTCAGATAATATCTATACTCAAATAAATCCCCATCATAATTATTGATTCATTATTTTACAAAATGGTGAGGACTACTAAACAACTCTCTCTAGAACCTTCATTCCATACCACGACTAAAGTACTGCATTACATTCTCGCCTCCCCGAGAAGAAAAATGGAACAACAAGGAAAAGGGTGAGCTCAACTAGCCCAAGTAAAGAATATTATGACTAAGATAATATACAACAAATTATTGTTAGTCTTCAACAGGAAAAATCGATAGAATACAATAGACAACAAGTTTGAGATCAATATTCGCAAGTGAAATAATAATTCATAGAAGAGTTACGTAGAGAATGAAATCTACTATAATCTATGAATTTAACGATCCATCATCAATATTTTATCCACAGTAACATCAATCAATATGCATCCGAATCAAATATTCATCTTTGCACTCTGTGCCAAAGATATTCATCGATTGGTCATGTTCATTTAAAACACTGTTCATCTTTGCACTACTGGCCAAAGATATTCTTCGAAATCATTCATCTTTGCACTACAGGCCAAAGATATTCAATAATATCATCATTTAAGACCGAGGATGATGAAAATATTTTTAAAGAAAGCGAATCCGGTGAAACAAAATGATGAGGATTAAGGATTAAGGATTCAGTACTTGGTTTTATCCACGCCCAAAAATACCTCAAAAATAATCATAGTGGTGTAAAATTCAAGAATGATCAAAACATTGATACAATCGAGTTAGTATCCGAATAGATATTTTGGACAAAAAGAAGAAATTTTATTTTTCTATTGAATAAAGGCATATCGTGAATAGTCTGAGTATCGTGAATAAAGGCCGTATCACGTGAATAGTAACTCAGACACCAAAAGATAGAAATTCCACAAAAATATCTTCACGCTTCAATGAATAGTACTCGTGAATAAGTAACTTCATGAATAGTAACTTCATGAATAGTAACTTCGTGAATAGTAACTCATGAATAGTAACCCATGAATAGTAACCCCGAGCATGAAAAAGTTCCAAATTTGATAAAAACTTCAGATCAACATTTCAATTATAATGATATTGAAGAAATAATATCATTACGAAAAAAATAATATCCCTTACCTCGAAAGATCAAGATTTTAAATTTAAAAAAACAGGATATAGGCTATGACTTGGACTTGTACCATATAGCAATACTCAAAGTATACTCAAAATACTCACAAGAATACGCTCGATAATATAGAGAGAGAAAACTTCAGTTTCTGGTGTGATTTTCAATTCTAACCTAAGCACCTATTTATAGAAATTGCTTAGAACACCAAAGCGAGAAAATTTAATATAATATTAATATTTATTTTCCAAAACCTCATACATACATTCTTGCCAACTGAATTCAGCTCCTACACATGTTAAATGAGGCCACCTAACATTCCAAAAACGTTTTTCCTATTTTAAATATTTTAAACTTCCAAAATCAATTATTTTGACTTTGAACTTCAATAATTCATAATAAATAGCCCTTTCATCAGAAAATTCGAATCTCATGAGTTTTTATAGGAAATTCAATTCTCTACAACTTTGCAGAAGAAAGTTTTCCAAATTCCAAATAGAAATTGACCGAAATCCACAAAGCAGGCGATTTTACATTTATAATCAAATTTCGGTCAATAAATGGGGTCCAATGAGACATGTTTAACATGTTTTAAACATTTATTGCAACAAAAAATACTCTTCCTCCTCAGATACTCAGTATATCCCACATTCGTTGTAAAAATATCAACGTTAATATATTATTAAAATAATATATTTAAATGAATTATTTTATCGAAAAAGATAAAATATTAATTTTCAACAATTGTCATTTTAAAAATTTTCTCCATCTATATCCACATAAAATCAATATTTTCCTCATCATATAAATCAATAATTAATTATTCACAAATAATATTACGTAATCACAATATTGACAAACGGCGGTTCAAGAAAGAGGGCTTTCCAATAAGAATTTCTTCTTCTTTGGCATGCAATTAGGTGACCAAACCTCTCCTTAGACGAGAACTTTCTAGACATTGCCAATAATGTTATCTAATAATATTATTCGAGATAATATGAATTATTGCTTCGATAATGAAAGATCTTGTGTAATGACAATTATTCAAACAACAAAGAATATAAAATATCAACGCATCAATTATTAACTCAATAAAATATGAGCAAGTAATTATCGTAACCATTATTGAGTAGTGCCTTCTTACGTAAGAATCAATAATTGGTGCAATACCGTGTGCTATCTTGTTCAACAACGCGTATTAGTGTGTTTTAACCACCGGGTATTCCAACGGTATTAACGGTAACAACTACGCCGTTATTTAAAAACAACTTATATTTGTCGTTTTCTTCATCCAATCACTTTCAGTTATGGGGCCCACACATGCTGCGCTGGGTTATGCGAATATTCCCCGACAGCATTGAATATTCCACGACCAAACGAATATTCCCTAAGCGATAATGAATATTTTATAACCACTTGCTTAATTTGAAATATTTGCATATTTAACCCTTAACTATCCACATTAATCAAATCAACCCTTACTATTTCAAAATAATAAATAAAGGAAATTCCTTTTATTTAAAAAATTTGGGTCTTACAACCTCCCTCCTTATGAAATTTCGTCCTCGAAATTGGCGTGACGATTCTGGTGTTTTGAAAAGGTGAGGATACCTCGCTTTCATTTCCGTTTCCAATTCCTGGGTCATTTCCTCTATAAGCATGATTCCTCCACAAAACTTTAACTTGTGGTATAACCTTTTTAGCGTAGGACATGCTCCTTCCTATCCAAAATCTTGGCAGTACCTTCTCATACGTTAAGTCTTCGCTATCTCGTTAGGGTTCTAACTCTATAACGTGGTTCGGGTCTTTCACATATTTACTGAAATATGATATGTGAAACACATTATGAACACGAGACATACTCGGAGGTAACGCAAGTCTATAGGCTACATTTCCTACTCGGTCAAGAATTTGAAATGGACCGATAAATCGTGGATTGAGCTTTCCTCTCTTCCCAAATCTTGTAACTCCCTTCCATGGAGCAACTCGCAACAATACATGATCCCTACATTAAATTCCACGTCCTTTCGATGAAGATCCGCATAACTCTTTTGTCGATCTTGTGCCGGTTTGTATCACGTTGTCGAATTATTTGGATCTTTTCGGTGAGTCATACGCATCTTAACTTCGGGTCCCAACAATGTTGCTTCACCCACCTCATCCCAACATATTGGAGAACGACATTTTCGTCCATATAATGCTTGAATGGAACCATGCCTATATTTGTTTAATAACTATTGTTGTATGAGAATTCCACCGATGGCAAGTACTTATCCCAACTTCCTTTGAAATCTAGGACACAGAGTTTTAATATATCTTCAAGAGTTTGAGTAGTCCTTTCTGATTGCCCATCCGTTTGAGGATGGTATGCCAAACTGAATCGTAATTTCGTGCCCATAGCTTTCTACAAACTAACCCAAAATCATGAAGTGAATCTTGGGTCACGATCTAAAACTATGGATACTGGCATGCCATGCAATCTCACAATCTCATTTACGTACATACGAGAAAGACGTTCAAAGGAATAAGTCTCTCGTATCGGTAAGAAATGAGCAAACTTGGTTAATCTATCAACAATAACCCAAATAGCATTGATGTCTTGAGAAACCGCAGGAAGACCCGTAACGAAATCCATAGTAATGTGTTCCCACTTCCATTCCGGAATCTCAAGTGGTTGCAACGGACCCTTAGGTACAAGATGCTCCGCCTTTACACGTTGACAAGTTAAACATCTCGAGATAAACTACGCGATCTCTCTCCTCATATTGCTCCACCAAAATGTATGTTGAAGATCATAATACATTTTGGTACTCCCAGGATGGATTGCAAACAATGTGTTGTGTGCCTCCATCATAATCTTGTACTTCAAATCAGAGTCGTTAGGAACACAAAGTCTAGAGTGGACTCGAAGTATTCCTTCTTCATCAATTCTCGCTTCCGGAATAGCTCCTTCTTGTACTTTCTTCTTCATACGCATCAGCTCCGGGTCGGTGGCTTGAGCAACCTTAACTTTTTCTATTAAAGTTGGCTCTATGCGTATACTTGACATCATCGCACTTTTCGTTCACTTTATAATCTTCTACTCATCGCCGCCTACCACGTTCGCTTTTCCAGGATGGCATGATCAGAACATGTGCTGAAATGAGTCTCCTCTTGAGTTCTTCGAAGCTCTTCCCACATTCCTTGCTCCATTCGAATTTTGTATCTCTACGAGTCAGTTGCGTTAATGGAATAGCGATTCGAGAATATCCTTCAACGAATCTCCGATAATAACCAACTAAGCCTAGAAAGCTACGTCTTTCGATAAGCGACTTAAGTTGCTCTCTCAATGTGACTCATATCCCAATCTTGGATAGACGTCACAAAGACACCTATCGCTTTCTTATCGCACGAATATGGCGTCCCTACACAGAGAGTTCGGCTTAGGTGAATTCCACAAAGGAAGTCACAAAATAAAAGGCTCAGTACCAAATTCAATAGTTGAATTTTAACTCCTCGAAGTTCAATAGAGCCATTCAATATGAGATTTTAGAAATGAGTTTTGTATCAGGGTTCAAGGTCGATACAAAATTTAATATCGAGCTTTGGGAGTAAGCAAGAAATTCTTCAGAAATACGTCGGGAAAAATCAATAACAACAGAATATTATTCAAATCGGACGTGTCTTTATTCAAATCCATAACATGGACTAAGAAAATTTGACATCCGTAATAAACGAATGACTTCATGGCTTGATATGAAAATGTTTGACTACAATGGTTTGATTGCTTGAATTGAATAACAAAGGTTGCTTAGGAATATGAAAACTAACAACCTTACAAAAGCAATCAATTTGGCATGATGAGTAGTTAACCTTAAAATCACATCAAAAGCAAATATCTCTATAGAAATAAGGTTAACGGAGTAATGTGATAGTGCCAACTTGAATCAAACAAGATTTCTAAACAACAGATGTAATGAAAGTTTCTCTAACGGATTCTCCATAAATAGGTCAAAGTCTAATTTCTCCAGAGTCAAGTTCAAACGTTGAGCGCAAGCAAAGAGATAAAAGAATGGGTGAAACCCAGATTCTAGTAAGGTATATACTTCGCAAGAATTTATAATTAACTAACGTCTTAACTTCGTTTGGGTTCCTTGCAGATTTTGACCGGTCACGACAAACGCTCTTCCAAGAACCGTTGACTTTGACTTTTTCGGGACATCCTTTTGAGTCACCATTCACGCTGGATCGGGTTTCGATATCGCATAATCTCGAGCGATATGTCCTTCTTTTCCACAATTATAGCCTACCTTGGAAGGCTTTGAACAGTTTGACCTTATATGTCCCTCCTCTCCACATCTGTAGCATCTAATTGGCGATCGTTCTCTTCCCCTAGAATTTGTTGATAGTGCTGATGTTGCTGCCGACGTCTTCCCGTCATCGTTAAATCTTCTCTTTTTAGATTGGACATCTCTTTCCATAATATCAACGCGTCGTGAGGCTTTTACCCATGCATCACTCATTCTCACTCGTTCAGTTATTTCTTCTTTCACTTTCGATTCGACTTTATCATCTTATACTCGCCAAAGAGTGCTTACATTCAAGCATCACGACGTGTCGAGTAACACAAGCTTGAATCGTTGCATCCTTTTTCTCCACGTCACTGCAATTCTTTAGCTTCGCTTCTTCTAACTCATGAATACGATTTTGTAATTCTATATTGCGATCATAAAATACCTCTAATAAACTCTCTTGTGTACCTCTTCTTCCTCTTCTTCCTCACTCACCGTTACCTCTGCGATTATCTGGGTGCTACTATCAATTCTTCACTCACCACATGGATATCTCTAATTCCTTCTTCACCGACATCACATTATCACGGTTGGCGATTAGAGGTGTCTCCACGATCTCATTAACTCCATTGTTAACGTTCTCAGCAGACCATTCTAAAAAACTATCATAAAACAAGGGTTAATTAAATAAATTAACAAATCACATAATACCCCTATAATATTACTCAACCAACAAATAAGCTTAGGTAGAACACACTAGCGAAGGATTTACTCGTCTCTCCCTCCTAGTTCTATTCCCGATCTCCGCCAGAGATCATATCCCTAAGCTCGATACCAGTATGGCGCCCCAAAATAGGTATACACAACACCCATTACGAAGTCGCCAAATACATGGTACAAAAAAGCAAACTACAACTTCAATAATACAAATGTCGTGTGTGAAATACGACAATATATATCTTGTGAGTTTAAATATAATATTGTCTTCTAGACAATATCTATACTCAAATAAATCCCCATCATAATTATTGATTCATTATTTTACAAAAATGGTGAGGACTACTAAACAACTCTCTCTAGAACCTTCATTCCATACCCCCGACTAGTACTCGCTACATTCTCGCCTCCGAGAAGAAAAATGGAACAACAAGGAAAAGGGTGAGCTCAACTAGCCCAAGTAAAGAATATTATGACTAAGATAATATACAACAAATTATCGTTAGTCTTCAACGAGGAAAAATCGATAGAATACAATAGACAACAAGTTTCGGATCAATATTCGCAATGAAATAATAATTCATAGAAGAGTTACGTAGAGAATGAAATCTACTATAATCTATGAATTTATAAATCCATCATCAATATTTTATCCCTGTAACATCAATCAATATGCATCCGGAATCAAAATATTCATCTTTGACTACTGAGCCAAAGATATTCATCGATTGGTCATGTTCATTTAAACACTGTTCATCTTTGCACTACTGGCCAAAGATATTCTTCAGAAATCATTCATCTTTTGCACTACAGCCAAAGATATTCAATAATATCATCATTTAAGACCGAGGATGATGAAAATATTTTTAAAGAAACGAATCCAAGTGAAACAAAATGACAAGGATTAAGGATTAAGGATTCGTACTTGGTTTTATCCACGCCTCAAAAATACCTCAAAAATAATCATAGTGGTGTAAAATTCAAGAATGATCAAAACATGGATACAATCGAGTTAGTATCCGAATAGATATTTTGGACAAAAAGAAGAAATTTTATTTTTCTATTGAATAGGTCAGATATCGTGAATAGGTCAGATATCGTGAATAGTGCCGATATCGTGAATAGTAACTCCAACACCAAAAAATAGAAATTCCACAAAAACATCTTCACGCTTTCATGAATAGTACTCGTGAATAAGAACTCGTGAATAAGAACTCATGAATAAGAACTCGTGAATAAGTAACTCATGAATAGTAACCCATGAATAAGTAACCCCGACATGAAAAAGTTCTAAATTTGATAAAACTTCAGATCAACATTTCAAAGATAATGATATTGAAGAAATAATATCATTACGAAAAAATAATATCCTTACCTCGAAAGATCAAGATTTCTTAGCTTTAAAACACTGGATATAAAGGCTATGACTTGGACTTGCAACCGTATAGCAATACTCAAAGTATACTCAAAATACTCACAAGAATAATACCGATAATATAGAGAAAACTTGAGTTACGGTGTGATTTTCAATTCTAACCCAAGACCCTATTTATAGAAATTCGCTTAGAACACCAAAGCGTAAAAATTTAATATAATATTAATATTTATTTTCCAAAACCTCATCACGCACACTTGCCAACTGAATTCAGCTCCTACACATGTTAAATGAGGCCACCTAACATTCCAAAAACGTTTTTCCTATTTTAAATATTTTAAACTTCCAAAATCAATTATTTTGAGCTTGAACTTCAATAATTCATAATAAATAGTCCTTTCATCAGAAAATTCGAATCTCATGAGTTTTTATAGGAAATTCAATTCTCTACAACTTTGCAGAAGAAAGTTTTTCCAAATTCCAAATAAAATTGACCGAAATCCACAAACCAGGTGATTTTACAAAGTTATAATCAAATTTCGATTAATAAATGGGGTCCCACCGAGCATGTTTAACATGTTTTAAACATTTATTGCAACAAAAATACTCTTCCTCCTCAGATACTCATATATCCCACATTCGTTGTAAAATATCATCCGTTAATATATTATTAAAATAATATATTTAAATGAATTATTTTATCGAGAAAAAGATAAAATATTAATTTTCAACAATTGTCATTTTAAAATTTTCTCCATCTATATCCACATAAAATCAATATTTTCCTCATCATATAAATCAATAATTAATTATTCACAAATAATATTACGTAATAACAATATTGACAACCGTGCAGCTTTCAAGAAAGAGGGCTTTCCAATAAGAATTTCTTCTTTCTGGGCGCTTGATTAGGTGACCAAACCTCTCCTTAGATGTAACTTTCTAGACATTGCCAATAATGTTATCTAATAATATTATTCAGATAATATGAATTATTGCTTCGATAATGAAAGATAATTGTGTAATGACAATTATTGAAACAACAAATGAATATAAAATATCAACGCAAAGAATTATTAACTCAATAAAATATTGAATAAAGTAATTATCGTAACCATTATTGAGTAGTGCCCTTCACGTAAGAATCAATAATTGGTGCAATACCGTGTGCTTCTTGTTCAACAACGCGTATTAGTGTGTTTTAACCATAGGGTATTCCAACAAGATAATAGCAGTAATAACTACGCTCGTTATTTAAAAACAACTTATATTTGTCGTTTTCTTCATCCAATCACTTTACGTTATGGGGCCCACACATGGTCGCTTGGTTATACGAATATTCCCGACAAAGATTTAATATTCCACGACCAAACGAATATTCCCGACGATAATGAATATTTTATAACCACTTGCTTAATTTGAAATATTTGCATATTTAACCCTTAACTATCCACATTAATCAAATCAACCCTTACTATTTCAAAATAATAAATAAAGGAAATTCCTTTTTATTTAAAAATTTTGGGGTCTTACATTGCTAATAATATTTTCTAATAATATTATTAGGATAATATGAATTATTGCTTTGATAATGGAAAATCTTTGTATAATGATAATTTATTGAAACAATAGTAATATAAAATATCAATGCAAAGAATTATTGAATCAATAAAATAAAATCTTGAATAGTAATTATTGTAATAATTTTTGAGTAAGTGCCTTCTTATGTAAGAATCAATAATTATCGCATAATACTGGTGTCTTCTTGTTCAATAACGGCGTATTAGTGTGTTTTAACCTCCCAAGTATTCCAACAAGATAATTGTGAATAACTACGTCGTTATTTATAAACAACTTATATTTGTCGCGTTTTCTTCATCCAATCGCTTTCAAGTTATGGGGCCCTAAAAGATCTAAGGCTGTGGTCGCATTTAATATTCCACGACCAAACGAATATTCCATGACCAAACGAATATTCCCCGACAATAATGAATATTTTATAACCACTTGCTTATTCGAAATATTTGCGTATTTTACCCATAACTATCCACATTAATCAAATCAACCCTTACTATTTCAAAATAATAAATAGAGGAAAATAAATTTCATTTATTAATAATTTGGGGTCTTACAACCTACCCTCCTTATGAAATTTCATCCTCGAAATTGACGTACGTACCTGGTGTTTCAAAAAGATGAGAATACCTCGCTTTCATTTCCGTTTCCAACTCCCAAGTCATTTCCTCAATAGCATGGTTTCTCCACAAAATTTTAACTTGTGGTATAACCTCGGTACATAGGACATGTTCTTTCCTATCCAAGATCTTGACAGGTACCTCCTCGTATGTTAAGTCTTCGGCTATCTCGTTCGGTTCTAACTCAATGACCGTGGTTCGGTCGTCCACATATTTACGTAACATCGACACGTGAAAACATTATGAACACGCGTCATACTTGGCGGTAAAACGAGTCTATAGACCACAGTTCCTATTCGATCGAGAATTTCAAATGGATTAATAAATCGAAGGTTTGAGCTTTCCTCACCTCACCGATTCTCGCTTTTGAAATAACAACTTCTTGCATCTTCTTCTTCATATTCATCAACTCCAGGTATGTAGCTTGATAAGCTTTAAATTTATTAGATAAAGTCGATTATACTCGTATACCATCACGTGGGTACCTAGAGTTTTCATCTCCATCTCTATTATTTGTAAATTATACGAAATGAGTCTTTGACAATATCGTACTCGTACTTGTATACGATCTTCTACTCAACACGTCAGCTACCACGTTCGCTTTTCCAGGATGGCATGGTCAGAACATGTGCTGAAATGAGTCTCCTCTTGAGTTCTTCGAAGCTCTTCCCATATTCCTTGCTCCATTCGAATTTTGTATCTCTACGAGTCAGTTGCGTTAATGGAATAGCAACCGAGAATATCCTTCAACGAATCTCCGATAATAACCAACTAAGCCTTGAAAGCTACGTATTTCGATTACCGACTTAGGTTGTTCTCAATCGTGACTCATATCCCAACCTTGGATAAGACGTTACAATGACACCTATCGCTTTACTATCGCATCGAATATGGTGTCCCCCTACGGAGATCCGGCTTTGCATTCCACAAAGGAAGTCACGGATAAAGGCTCAGTACCAAATTTATAATTGAATTTTTAACTCACGAAGTTCAATAGAGCCATTCGATATGAGATTTTAGAAATGAGTTTTGTACCGGGTTCAAAGTCGATACAAAATTTAATATCACGCTCTGGGAGTAAGCCAAGAAATTCTTCAGGAAATACGTTAGGAAAATCAATAACAACAGAAATATTATTCAAATCTGACGTGTCTTTATTCAAATCCATAACATGGGCTAAGAAAACTTGACATCCGTAATAAACGAATGACTTCATGTCATGATATGAAAATGTTTGACTACAATGGTTTGATTGCTTGAATTGAATAACGGAGTTGCTTAGGAATATGAAAACTAACAACCTTACGAAAAGTAATCAATTTCGGCATGATGAGTAGTTAACCTTAAAATCACATCAAAAGCAAATATCTCTATAGAAATAAGGTTAACGTGTAATGTGATAGTGCCAACTGAATCAAGCAAGATTTCTAAACAATGGATGTAATGAAAGTTTCTCTAACTGAGTCTCCATAAATAGGTCAAAGTCTAATTTCTCGAAGTAGTCAAGTTCAAACGTTGAGCGCAAGCAAAGAGAGATAAAAGAATGGGTAGAACCAAAGATATCTAGTAAGGTATATACTTCGCAAGAATTTATAATTAACTAACCGTGCTAACCGTTCGGGTTCCTCGCATTTTGACCGATCACGACAAACGCTCTTCCAGAACCGTTGACTTTAACTTTTCCGGGACATCCTTTTGAGTCACTATTCTCACCGGATCGGGTTTCGATACCGTCTGATCTCGAGAGATATGTCCTTCTTTTCCACAATTATAGCATACCTTAAACTGCTAGGGCGGTTTTAATGATATGTCCCTCTTTCCCCGCATTTGTAACATGTCTGATAACGGGTGGTCTTTCTCCTCCTTGGAACCGAGCTTACTTAATATTTGAAGTCTTCACGTGGTCGTTGTTGAATCTCCTCTTTTAAAATCTCCTCGACTCGCTTCTTCTATTTTCATGGCTACGATTACCACCCGGAGTGGTTACCGCCTTTGTCCGTATTCTTCTTTCTCCATTTGGTTATCGTTATTCGATGATCATTATCTTGGTATAATCCTCGGTTATGGTCCCTCGGTTGAGCGACTTTCGTTATCTCGCTTCTAACAATTGAGCCACGCTGACAACATCTGAATAGAGAAAATTTATGAGAAATGAGATATCGACGTATCTTAGGGTTTCAAACTCTCGAAACACACCGCGTCATAACGCCTCATTCTCCACCAAATGAGGTGCAAAACGGATAACTCCGCGAACTTCACCTCGTCTTTGGGACACCGTCATGTTATTCGCTTTCGAGTTTAATAAACTCCACTTCCTTCGTATACGAATAATACTTTCGTGGAAGTACTTGTCATTGAACTATTTCTGAAAACGTCTCCATGACATCTTGAGAGTGCGAAATTTGGATGGGTACGCTTCATGATTCCCACCAATAATCTCCTCGTTATTGAAACATAAAAGTAGCGAATGAAACTTTACGTTCCTTCGTGCATCCCAAGACATCGAATATCTTGGTAATTTGCTTGACCCACGTCTCCGCCTTAATCGGATCCGGCTTTCCCTAGAATTCTGGTGGTCCCAACTCTTTAAACTGCTTGGTTGTGACCACCGTGAATTGCTATCTTTTCCTCCTGCATTTTGAACACGAGTCTCCCAAATCGATTTTGCATGAACGGCAAAAAGCTTCTAAACATCCCCTCATTCATCATCTCGCTTTCGATGGTGTTGTTCATGGGAGGAACATTGCCACTGTTGCACGTTCTCCTCGTTGGTAAAAATACTGAGCATCTCCACGGTCTCATTTCTCATCTGTTAATATTCTCGACGACATTCTCAAATCATTGTTATAAAACAAGGGTTAATTAAAGAAATCAATATATCACATAATATCCCTATATCTTGAATTAACTAACAAATAAGCTTAGGTAGGACACACTAGCGAAGGATTTACTCGTCTCTCCCCTCCTAGTTTTATTCCCCGATCTCCGCCAAAGATCATATCCCTAAGCTCTGATACCAACTGTGACGCCCTCAAAATAGGTCCATTCCATCCAACCCATTCTAAGTCGCCAAATACATGGTACAGAAATAACTACAACTTTATTATTACAACATATAAACTGTGAGTTTAAATACAAATATTTCCATCTAGAAAATATCCACACACAAATAAATCCCCATCATAATTATTGATACATTATTTTACGAAAATGGTGAGGACTAATAAACAACTCTCTCTAGAACCTTCATTCCATACCCTGACTAGTACTCGCTACATTCTCGCCTCCTGAAAAGAAAAATGGAACAAAAAGGAAAAGGGTGAGCTCAACTAGCCCAGTAAAGAATATTATGACTAAGATAATATACAACAAATTTTCGTTAGTCTTCAACAGGGAAAAATCTAATAGAATACAATAGACAACCAGTTTTAAATCAATCTTCGCAATGAAATAATAATTCATTAGAAGAGTTAAGTAGAGAATGCAAACTACTATCTTACATATATGAATTTAAAAGTTCATCGTCGATATTTTATCCCGTAATATCAATCAATATACACATCGGAATCAAATATTCATCTTTGCACTACTGAGCCAAAGATATTCATCATTGGTCATGTTCATCTAAATACTGTTCATCTTTGCACTACTGGTCAAAGATATTAATCATTTACCATATTCATCTCAACACTGCTCATCTTTTGACTACGGCCAAAGATATTCATCAAGAAATCATTCATCTTTGCACTACGGGCCAAAGATATTCGAAGAATATCATCATTTAGGGTGAGGATGATGAAAAATATTTTAAAAGAAAGCGAATCCAATTGAAACAAAAGAACAAATATTAAGGATTCGTACTTTAAACAATTCCCGATTCAAAATACTTCATAAATAACCGTGAGTGGAGTAAAATTCAAGAATGATCAAAACATGGATACAATCAAAGCTAGTATCCATAATAGATATTTTGGACGAAAAATGAAAATTTAATTTTTCTGTGAATAGTGTCGTATTCGTGAATAGTGCCGTATATGTGAATAGTGTCGTATACGTGAATAGTAACTCCGACACCAAAAGATAGAAATTTTACAAAAAACATCATCATGCTTCATGAATAGTACTCGTGAACAGTAACTCGTGAATAGTAACTCATGAATAGTAATCCGGACATGAAAAAGTTTCAAATTTGATAAAAATTTCCAACCAATATTTTGGCATAATGATATTGAAGAAATAATATCATTTTTGAATAAAATAACATCCCTTACCTCGAAAGACAGTACTTTTAGTTGAAAAACCGGATATAGGCTATGACTTGAACTTGCACCGTATAGCAATACACAAAGTATACTCAAAATACTCACAAGAATACGCTCGATAATATAGAGAGAGAAAACTTTAGTTTCTGGTGTGATTTTCAATTCTAACCTAAGCACCATATTTATAGGAAAATGTTTAGAACACCAAAGTAGAAAATTTATTAAATATTATTATATTTTTTCCAAAACTTCATACGCATGCTCTTACCATCTGATCTCAGCCCTTATCACATGTTAAATGAGTGAAACAAAATGAAAAACACTTTTTTATAAATAAAAATAATTAAAACTTTCAAAAATCAATTATTTCGGAACTTCGGAACTTCAATAATTCATAATAAATAGCTCTTTTATCAGAAAATTCGAATCACGCGACTTTTTATAGGAAATTCAATTCTCTACAACTTTGCGTAAGAAAGTTTTTCCAAATTCCAAAGCGAAATTGGCCAAAGAAACAAACAGACGATTTTACGGTGCTATAATCAAATTTCGGTCAAGAAATGGGTTCACTGACACACAAAACATGTGTTAATCATTTAATGCCACAAAAATACTCTTCCTCCTCATATACTCATATATCCCACATTCATTATAAAAATATCACCGTTAATATATTATTAAAATAATATATTTAAATGAATTATTTTATCAGAAAAAGATAAAATATTAATTTTCAACAATTGTCACATTAAATTCTCCATCTATATCCACATAAAATTAATATTTTCTTCATCATATAAATCAATAATTCACAAATAATATTACAGAATCACAAGATCTTGTGACGAATGCGTTTCAGGAAAGGGGCTTTCAATAAAGATTTCTCCTTCTTGGTAGCAATTGATTAGGTGACCAAACCTCTCCTTAGATAAAACTTTCTAGACATTGCCAATAATGTTTTCTAATAATATTATTAGGATAATATATGAATTATTGCTTCGATAATGGAAAATACCGTGTAATGACAATTTATTGAAACAACAAGTAATATAAAATATCAACGCGGCAATTATTGAATCAATAAAATAAAATCTTGAATAGTAATTCATGTAACAATTATTGAGTAGTGCCTTCTTACGTAAGAACCAATAATGGTGCAATAATCTGGAATGTCTTCTTGTTCAACAACAGCGTATTAGTGTGTTTTAACCTCCGGGTATTCCAACAAGATTACTTCAGTAATAACTACGCCTAGTTATTTATAAACAACTTATATTTGTCGTTTTCTTCATCCAATCGCTTTCCGTTATGGGGCCCACAAAAGATCGCTACAATGCAGCATTTAATATTCCACGACCAAATGAATATTCCACGACCAAACGAATATTCCCCGACAATAATGAATATTTTATAACCACTTGCTTATTCGAAATATTTGCGTATTTTACCCATAACTATCCACATTAATCAAATCAACCCTTACTATTTCAAAATAATAAATAGAGGAAAATAAATTTTATTTATTAATAATTTGGGGTCTTACAAAGGCTATAAACGAGCCAACATAGTTCGGACTCGATTCGGGCTCGACTCGAAAAAATACGAGCGAGACTCGGATTCGTTAATAATATGATCCAAATCTGAGCATTAAAAATAGTTCAAATAAAAATATGAGTAGAATCTGAGCAAGGTTATACTCGACTCGTTTAAGATTCAAACTACTCGAATTTTTTATTGTGATTCGATACATACTCGGTTAATATATATTCGATTAGATGTTCGATATATTCTCTTATAATATATACAAATAAAAATCATATTAGGATAATTAGTTATTATTTTGTTTTGTTTTTAATTTTAATTGTTATTTTATATTTGTAAAGTGTAATAATAAATATATTTTCTCTTTTTAAGTAAAATAACAAATTCAATTTATAATTATATTTATTATAAAACTAGTTATTATGTGGAGATTCAATTGAGCTTGAATTTGAAGCTCATGAGTAGTTGAATAAATATTAAAGTCGAATAGAATCGAATTCGAGTAATAAATATTCGAGTCGAAGTCGAATCGAGTAGGAATTTTCAAATATAATTGAATTAAGTAGAATTGAGTACTTAATTTATCATTTCGAGTCGAATTCGAGTAGTAGCTCTCTGTTCGCTCCGGTTTGACTCGTTTACACCCTTAATGTCAAGTAGGGTATTAATGTCATATTTCAAAAATTCACTAATTCAAAAATTCATTAATGTGAAGTTGTATGACCCCAACTTTTAGGAATAAAAATAAATTTTCTATAAATATCATTTTTTTAATATTATGGAGTGAATTTGTTATAATGTTATAGTTATGGGTAATATTTATAAATTTTACAAAGTATGCAAGTTGTTATATAATATTCGATTGGTCAGGAAATATTTGTACGAAGGCACAATCATTGGTGGACCCCACAACAGAATTATTGTCGGATTGAGAAAACGACAAAAATATTTTTATGAAAATAACGGTGGAAGTTTTACCGTTAACTGTTGAAACACCCGGTGTTAAAGCATAAAGATGTCTGGCGTGGTTGCATAGTAGTACACCAGTATTGATTATTGATGCTTACATGAGAAGTCACTCGCTTTTTTTTCAATTATTGCTACGATGAATTGTTCAGATAAGATCTCACGTTATTTGATTTAATTATTGTCGATATTTTATAATCAATAATTGTGATAACAAAGTTATTAATGTTATTATTTGCAATATTAACGATGTCAGAAGTTACATCGAGGAGAGGTTTGGTCACCTAATTGCTGCGCCAATAGGAGAAATCCTTATTGGAAAGCCCCTCTTTCTGAGGGAACGACCAGTCGATTAATAGTGTGAATTATAATAATGATGATGAATTTTGTTTTATTATTATTATAAATATAATAAAATGTAATTTTTTTATATAAAATAGAATACTTTTTATAAAGTTTTGTTTTATTTGATTATAAATAGAATATAATATATTTTATTATGCATAGTGTTTCAGATAGTAAAATTATTTTATATAAAATGAATACTTTTATAAAGTTATTTATTTTATTAGATTATAAATAGAATATATTATATTTTATTATGTATAGTGTTTCAGATAGTGCTGCATAGTGTTTCAGATAGTAAAAACTTTTTATATAAAATTGAATACTTTTATAAAGTTATTTATTTTATTATATTTTAAATATATATATATATATATATATATATATATATATATTTTATAAATAGAATATATTATATTTTATCAGATAGTATCTTTTCTATTCTCCTATAAATAGGATGCTTAGTTAGAATTGAAACACACACGTAAATTCAGAGAATTCTTCTTCTATAATCTTGAGTGTATTTCTTTAGAGTTTTAAGAAGCTTTGAGCGTAGAAAATAGTATAAGTTTTCTTCAAGAATATCCTCGCCCTACAAATTGAATAATGTTTCTTTCTAAGGTAAAGGGTATTATTCTTTCGTATTTATGAAGAGAGTTATTTTCTTTCAATACTCGTAAGGGTTGTTATTCCATTCTTTATTATTATGTTGAAATAACTTGTCTATGTGAAGTACCGCATACATGGTGAAATTCTTCTATTTTTCATTCTTTATTATTCTGTTGGAATAACCTGTCTGTGCGGTCTATCGCATGCCTGGTGAATTCTGTTGTTATTCCATTCTTTATTATTCTGTTGGAATAACATGTCTGTGTGGTCTATCGCATGCCTAGTGAATTTTTTTGTTATTCCATTCTTTATTATTTCATTGGAATAACCATCATGTAATCTCATCGCATGCCTGGTGAATTCTATTGTTATTCCATTCTTTATTATATTGTTGGAACATCCTCGCTCTGCATGCTTATTATTTGACCTAGTTCCATTCTTTATTATTCTGTTGGAATATCCTGTCTGTGCGGATTACGCATGACCTGGTTCCATTCTTTATTATTATGTTGGAATATCACATGCATGCGGATTAGCATGACACTGGTTCCATTCTTTATTACTCGTTGGAATAACTCGCCATACATGTGGATTACCGCATGCATGGTGAATGATCCTTTGTAGATTCATTCCTTATTAACTTGTGGAAATGATCCGTCTCACGTGGATTACTGCATGGTGAATGTAAAATCCATTTTCAGTTTCATATATTCTATTATACTCAGTGGGTTAAAGTTTTGGCTTCTATACTCCATGAATTAGTAGAATATCCTGGATATTTGTGCTTCATCCAATATCTTTTCATGGAAATATTCTTCTGAGTATTCTTGAATTTTAGTCCACAAAGATGTGACGCCCCAAAATAGGTATACATCACCCATCTTGAGTCGCCAAATACATGGTACAAAATTCAAATACAACTTAATTATACAACAGTCGTGTAAAATATGACAAAATATAATCTAAGAGTTTTAATAAGAATATTGTCATCTAGACAATATCCACACTCAATGGAGTCCTCATTATATTATTGTCACAAAGATCTTATTTAATGTAATAGTGAGGACTACTAATGCTATCATCCGGATCGTCACTCCGCTCCCGGGCTAGTCCCCCACCACGTTCTCATTTCCGAAGAGAACGGTGAAAGAAAGGGTGAGCTTAACTAAGCGCAAGAATAAGAAATATTATGACTAAGATAATGCGAATAAATTATCATTAGTCTTCAACAATGTTAAACCGATAAAATACAATAGACATCAAGTTTAACTGCAAAAATGAATAAGCAATCCATTAGAAGAGTCAAGTAGAGCATAATATCTACTATCTTCGTGATTTAAAATGTTTTCATCAATTTTTATCGCTAAGACTCAAATTTAATAAATAAACCACATCATCGAGTCAACCTCGCACTCTGTGCCAAGGATATTCATTAAATCATCAATGGTCGCATGACTATATACCGAATAATCCTCGGTCATAATCATACCAAAAAATGTCCATCGCGGTCACTATGAGCCACTGAGGACTTTTACCACATCATTTATAACATTACAGGTCATGATTATACCGAATGATCTCTGGACATAATCATACCAAGTCCATCTATGCACGTAAGCCAAAGATGACTTTCATCACAATATAAGCATGAGGATGATGACAATGACATAATAATTCAATAAAACAAGTTCAAGAATAAATTTTAAAGATTTATAAGTTAATTTATCCTGAAATCAATTACGTCCAAATTGTCAACGTGATACTGCTTTTGTAAGACCCCAACTTTTATGAATAAAGAATAATTTTCTCAAAATATATTTTTGAATATTATGGTATGGATTTGATATAATGTTATAGTTGTGGGTAATATTTACAAATTTTGCAAAGTAAGCAAGTGGTTATATAATATTTGATTGGTCGGGGAATATTCGTTTTAACAGGAATATTAAATGACGACAAGACAATCATTGGTGGACCCCACAATGAAGTATTATCGTTGTTGTTAGAAAATGACATAATTATCTTTTATAAAAATAACGGCGGAAGTTTTATCGTTAAACCGTTGAACTACCCGGTAGTAAAAAATACGATGTCTGGCGTGGTCGCAGTAGAAGACACGGTATTGATTATTGATACTTACGGAAAAAGTCACTCAGTTATACTCAATTATTGCTACAGTAATTACTGCATCGTATCTCTCATATTATTGATTCGATTATTGTCACAGTATCATCGGCATTATATGATATATTATTAAATCAATAATTGAGACGACAAAGTTATTCATATTATTAAATTGCAATATTTACAATGTCTAAAAGTTCTGTCAAGGAGAGGTTTGGTCATCTAATTGCGCGCCAATAAGGAGAAATCCTTATCGAAAGGCCCCCTCTTTCCTGGGAACAACCTGGTTGTTAAATATTGTGAGTTATAATATTAATGATGAATAAGTTCGTGTTGATTAAAGATGAAATTGATAGTTCTATTGTGTTGAAATTATTAGTGTTAGTGGAAATCTACATTTATTACGATATTAATTGATGTCTGGAAGTTATACTGATTAGTTGGGTAATTAATCGGATAAATGAGCAATTAATTGCTAGTAATTCACATTATTATAACTATTTGTTCACATGTGTGTACTATTGATTCACATTCTTGTACTATTAGGGGAGTTGGTGCAAGATTGATAATACTTGCCTGACTAAGTTAAAAATGGAGGTATAGATGGAGGTACTATACTGTAATTCGTATTTTCACATGATTATAACTATTGATTCACATGATTGAACTATTGATTCATATTAGTTACTATTAGGGGAGGTGGTGCAATTTTGATAATACTTGCAGGACTAAATTAGAAATGAAAAAAAAGTTGAAGGTATTGTACTGTAATATTTTGAGTCCCAAAATGTGCAATTATCAAAACTATATTTTTCTATAAATAGAAGCTCATTCTTCCTTCATTTCTCACCAATTCACTAAAGCTATAGAGCAATTATTATAGAGATAAATTATAGAGAGAAAGAAGAAGAGAAGTCTCGCTACCTCTCTACTCCAAAGATCCGCTTTCTCTAAGGTAAGGGGTATTATTTCTTTTCGTATTCATGAAGAGAGCTTCTGTTATTCTATTCTTTATTATTATGTTGGAATAACCTATCTATGCGAAGTACCGCATACATGGTGAAATTCTTCCGTTGTTCCATTCTTTATTATTCTGTTGGAATATCCAGTTTGTTCGGTCTATCGCATGCATGGTGAATTATTATGTTATTCCATTCTTTATTATTCTGTTGGAATAACCTATGTATGTGGATTATCACATTCATGGTGAATGATCCTTCGTATTCATTCCTTATTAAATTGTGGAAATGATCATGCTCACGTGGAATACCGCGTGGCGAAGTAAAATCCATTTGTAGCTTCATATATTCTATGATACTCATTTGGTTAAAGTTTTGGCTTCTATACTCCATGAAATTAGTAGAATATCCTGGATATTTGCGCTTCATCCGGTATCTTTTCATGAAAATATTCTTCTGAGCATTCTTGAATTTTACTCCACAAAGCAATATTATGTTGACAATTTGGACGTAATTGATTTCAAGATAAATTAACTTATAAATCTTTAAAATTTATTCTTGAACTTGTTTTATTGAATTATTATGTCATTGTCATCATCCTCATGCTTATATTGTGATGAAAGTCATCTTTGGCTTACGCATGCGTAGATGGACTTGGTATGATTATGACCAAGGATTATTTGGTATAATCATGATCCGTAATGTTATAAATGATGTGGTAAAAGTCCTCAAGAGTTTGTAGTGCATTGATGGACGCTTTTTGGTATGATTATGACGAGGATTATTCGTTATAGTCATGACCATTGATGATTTAATGAATATCCTCGCCCGTAGTGCGAGAGATGAATCGATGATGTGGTTTATTTATTAGTCGAGTCTCGGCGATAAAAATTGATGAAAACATTTTAAATCATGTAAGATAGTAGATATCATACTCTACTTGACTCTTCTAATGGATTGCTTATTCTACTGCAGTTAAACTTGATGTCTATTGTATTTTATCAGTTTAACATTGTTGAAGACTAATGATAATTTATTATGCATTATCGTAGTCATAATATACGTAACATAGATATATAAAAAACGTTATGAACACGAGTCATACTTGGCAGTAAATCGAGTCTGTAGGCCACAGTTCCTACTCGACCGAGGATTAAAAATGGGCCAATGAATAGAGGATTGAGCTTTCCTCTCTTTCCAAATCTTGTAACTCCTTTCCATCGAGCAACACGTAACAACACATGATCTCCAATATTAAATTCCACGTCTTTTCGATGAAGATCAACATAACTCTTTTGTCAATCTTGTGAGGTTTTTATACGTTGTCGGGTCGTTTGAATTTTTTCGTAGTCGTACGTACCAACTCTGGTCCCAACAACGTTGCTTCACCCACCTCATCCCAGTATACTGGAGAACGACACTTTCTTCCATAAAACGCTTCGAATGGAGCCATGCCAATACTTGTTTGATAGTTATTGTTGTAGGAAAACTCCACCAACGTTAAGAACTTGTCCCAACTTCCCTTGAAGTCAAGGACACAGAATCTTAATAAATCTTCAAGAGTTTAAATAGTCCTCTCTGATTGTCCGTCTGTCTGAGGATGATATGCCGAACTAAATCGTAAATTCGTGCCCATCGCTTTTTGCAAACTAATCCAAAATCTTGAAGTGAATCTTGGGTCTCGAACAGAAACTATGGATACTGGCATATCATGCAATCTTACAACCTCATTTATGTACATACGAGAAAGACGTTCAAGTGTATAAGTTTCTCGTATAAGTAAGAAGTGAGCAAACTTGGTCAATCTATCAACAATGATCCAAATTACATCTATGCCTTGAAAAACCTTGGGAAGACCAGTAACGAAATCCATGGTAATGTGCTCCCACTTCCATTATGGAATTTCAAGTGGTTGCAATAGACCTTTTGGCACTTGATGCTCCGCCTTGACTCGTTGACAAGTTAGATACCTTGAGATAAACCCCGCTATCTCTCTCTTCATATTGCTCCACCAAAATGTATGTCGAAGATCATGATACATTTTGGTACTCCCAATATGGATTGCAAACGGTGTGTTGTGCGCCTCCATCATGATTTTATACTTCAAGTTAGAATCGTTAGGAACACAAAGTCTGGAGTTGATTCGAAGTATTCCTTCTTCATCGATTCTTGCTTCCGGAATAGCACCTTCTTGCACTTTCTTCTTCATACGCATCAGCTCCATCTGTAGTTTGAGCAGCTTTAACTTTATCAATTATAGTCGGTTCCACTCGTATATTCGCCATCATCACATGGGTCCCTGGAGTCTTTAACTCTATTTCCATCCTTTCCAAGTTATACAAAATGGGTCTTTGCGTTGACAATATTGCACTTTTCGTGCCGCGATATGATCTTCTACTCAACGCGATAAATACCTATTACGTTCGCTTTTCCATGATGGTATTGGATGGTATTATCATAATCTTTCAACAACTCAAGTCATCGTCGTTGCCGCATGTTGAGTTCCTTTTGAGTGAAGAAATATTAGGTATTGACGTATCTCGGGTTTCAAACCTCTTAGAAACATCGGCGTCATTCTCTCCTCATTATCAACTAAGTGGGACGTAAACCGAGACAACTCGGCAAACTTAGCTTCGTACTGTGCAACGGTCAAATTATTTTACTCAAGCTTGATGAACTCTACCTCCTTCATGTGACGAATACTTTCAGGAAAGTACTTGTCATTGAACAGCTCTTGGAACTTCTCCCAAGACATTTTGAGTGCGGCGGAGTTGAGTACGCTTTCTGATTCCCCACCAAGAATGTCTTTCCGCCGCATAACATGAAGGTGGCAAAGGGAACCTTTTTCTCCTCGGAGCATCCCAAGACATCAAATATCTTATTGATCTGCTTTATCCACGTCTCTGCCTTAAGTGGTTTTGGCTCTCCAAAAAACTCCGATGGTCCCAGCTCCTTGAACTGCTTAGCGGTGACCGTCCGAGAGTTGTCAGTGTTTCTACTTGCATTTTGGACAGGAGTTGCTTTTTCCTGATGTTGCATGAATTGCATAAAGCCTCTGAACATCCCATTGTTCACCATTTCATCGGTGTTATTGTTTACATGAGGATTATTGTCTTCCTGTTGCACATTATCCTGGGCATTAATCTGTGGTGACTCAATGGTCTCATGTTCTTCATTGTTTATCTCAACATTTTCGGATGCCATTTTTAAATACTGCTAAAAAACAAGGGTTAATTAACATATCACATATTATCCCTATACTCTGACCGACCAATTAAATACCAAATAAACTTAGGTAGGTCATACTAGCGAAGGAATTCCCCGTCTCTCCCCTCCTAGTTCTTGTCTCACATCTCAGCCAGGGATCATATTCCTAAGCTTTGATACCAAATGTGACGCCCCCAAAATAGGTATACATCACCTATCTTGAGTCGCCAAATATATGGTACAAAATTCAAATATAACTTAATTATACAACAGTCGTGTAAAATACGACAAAACATAATCTAAGAGTTTTAATAAGAATATTGTCATCTAGACAATATCCACACTCAATAGAGTCCTCATTACATGATTGTCACACTATTTAACAGAATAGTGAGGATTACTAATGCTATTGTAAGACCCCAAATTATTAATAAATGAAATTTATTTTCCTCTATTTATTATTTTGAAATAGTAAGGGTTGATTTGATTAATGTGGATAGTTATGGGTAAAAATACATTAAATATTTCGAATAAGCAAGTGGTTATAAAATATTCATTATTGTTGGGGAATATTCGTTTTGGTCGTGGAATATTCGTTTGGTTGTGGAATATTAAATGCGATGGCGCGATCTTTTGTGGGCCCCATAATGTAAAAGCGATTGATGAAGAAAACGACAAATATAAGTTGTTTATAAATAATGGGCGTAGTTATTTACAGATTATCTTGTTGGAATACCGGTGGTTAAAACACACTAATATCGCGTTGTTGAGCAAGAAGTACGGTATTGCACCAATTATTGATTCTTACGTAAGAAGGCACTACTCAATAATTATTACGATGAATTCTTTATCAATATTTTATTTTATTGATTCAATAATTCTTTGCATTGATATTTTATATTCTTTGTTGTTTCAATAAATTATCATTACACAGTATTTTCCATTATCGGAGCAATAATTCATATTATCTGAATAATATTATTGGATAACATTATTGGCAATGTCTAAAAAGTTCTGTCTAAGGAGATGTTTGGTCACCTAATTGCGTGCCAGTAAGGAGAGATCCTTATTGGAAAGCCCCCTCTTTCCTGGGAACGGCTTGGTTGCCAGTACTGTGATTCTGTAATATTATTTGTGAATAATTAATTATTAATTTATATGATGAGGAAAATATTGATTTTATGTGGATATAGATGGAGAAAAATTTTAAAATGACAATTGTTGAAAATTAATATTTTATCTTTTTCTGATAAAATAATTCATTTAAATATATTATTTTAATAATATATTAACGGTGATATTTTTATAATGAATGTAGGATATATGAGTATATGAGGAGGAAGAGTATTTTTGTGACATTAAATGTTTAACACATATTTTGTGTATTGGTGGACACAATTATTGACTGAAATTTGATTATAGCTTTTGTAAAATCGCTTCGCTTATGGATTTGGTCAATTCGCATTTGGAATTTGGAAAAGCTTTCTTCTGCAAAGTTGTAGAGAATTGATTTTCCTATAAAAATTCGAGAGATTCAAATTTTCTGATAAAAGGGCTATTTATTATGAATTATTGAAGTTCCGAAGCTCCGAAATAATTGATTTTTGGAAGTTTAAAATAATTTAAATAAGAAAAATGTTTTTTGTGTTTGGTGGGCATCTTTAACACATGCTAAGTTGCTGAATTCAGATGATTCTAAATGGGCGTAGACAAATTAATATATATATATTATTATATTAAATTTTCTACTTTGGTGTTCTAAGCATTTTCTTATAAATAGGGTGCTTAGGTTAGAATTGAAAATCACATCAGAAACTAAAGTTTTCTCTCTCTATATTATCGAGCGTATTCTTGTGAGTATTTTGAGTATACTTTGAGTATTGCTATACGGTGCAAGTTCAAGTCATAGCCTATATCCGGTGTTTCAACTAGAAGTACTATCTTTCGAGGTAAGGGATGTTATTTTATTCGAATATGATATTATTTCTTCAATATCATTATGCCGAAATATTGATTGGAAATTTTTATCAAATTTGGAACTTTTTCATGTCGGGGTTACTATTCATGAGTTACTATTCACGAGTACTATTCACGAAGCGTGAAGATGTTTTTTTGTGAAATTTATATCTTTTGGTGTCGGAGTTACTTATTCACGATATCAAGACTATTATTCACGAATCTGACTATTCACTAGAAAAATGAAATTTCTTCTTTTTGTCCAAAATATCTATTATGGATACTAGCTTTGATTGTATCCATGTTTTGATCATTCTTGAATTTTACTCAACTCTGATTACTTATGAAGTATTTTTGAACTTGGATTGTTTAAAATACGAATCCTTAATATTTGTTCTTTTGTTTCCTTTGGATTCGTTTTCTTTGAAATATTTTTCATCATCCTCGGTCCTAAATGATGATATTCTTTGAATATCTTTGACACATAGTAGTGCAAAGATGAATGATTTATTGATGAATATCTTTGGCCCGTAGTGCAAAGATGAATGATGTTGAAATGAACTTGACCTATCGATTAATATCTTTGGCCGTAGTAGTGCAAAGATGAGCAGTGTTTAAAGACAAACATGACTAATGATGAATATCTTTGGCTGTAGTGCAAAGATGAATATTTGATTCCAGATATATATTGATTGATGTTACAGTGATAAAATATCGACGATGAACTTTTAAATTCATATATAGAAGATAGTATTTTGCATTCTCTACTTAACTCTTCTAATGAATTATTGTTTCCGCTGGAGTTGTTGATTTAAAACTGGTTGTCTATTGTATTCTATTAGATTTTTTTCTGTTGAAGACTAACGATAATTTGTTGTATATTATCTTAGTCATAATATTCTTTACTGGGCTAGTTGAGCTCACCCTTTTCCTTTTTGTTCCATTTTTCTTCTCAAGAGGGGAGAATGTAGCGAGTACTAGTCGGGGTATGGAATGAAGGTTCTAGAGAGAGTTTTTTAGTAGTCATCACCATTTTTATAAAATAATGTATCAATAATTATGATGGGGATTTATTTGCGTGTGGATATTGTCTAGATGGCAATATCTGTATTTAAACTCACAGTTTATATGTTGTAATAATAAAGTTGTAGTTATTTCCGTACCATGTATTTGGCGAACTCAGAATGGGTTGGATGGAATGGACCTATTTTGGGGCATCACGCCTATCATCCGGACCGTCACCGCTTTCCGACTAGTCCTTGCCACGTTCTCATTTCTCAAGAGAACGGTGAAAGAAAAGGTGGGCTCAACTAGCCCAGTAAGAAATATTATGACAAAGATAATGCATAATAAATTATCATTAGTCTTCAACAATGTTAAACTGATAAAATACAATAGACATCAAGTTTAACTGTAGTAGAATAAGCAATCCATTAGAAGAGTCAAGTAGAGTATGATATCTACTATCTTCTATGATTTAAAATGTTTTCATCAATTTTTATCACTGAGACTCAGCTTAATAAATAAACCACATCATCGATTCATCCCTGCACTACGGGCCAAGGATATTCATTAAATCATCAATGGTCATGACTATACCGAATAATCCCTAGTTATAATCATACCAAAAACTGTCCATCAATGCACTACAGGCTACTGAGGACTTTTACCACATCATTTATAACATTACAGGTCATGATTATAAGAATAATCCTTGGTCATAATCATACCAAGTCCATCTATTCACGTAAGCCAAAGATGACTTTCATCACAATATAAGCATGAGGATGATGACAATGACATAATAATTCAATAAAACAAGTTCAAAAATAAATTTTCAAGATTTATAAGTTAATTTATCTTGAAATCAATTACGTCCAAATTGTCAACATAATACTGCTTTGTGGAGTAAAATTCAAGAATGATCAGAAGAATATTTTCATGAAAAGATACCGGATGAAGCGCAAATATCCAGGATATTCTACTAATTTCATGGAGTATAGAAGCCAAAACTTTAACCAAATGAGTATCATAGAATATATGAAACTGCAAATGGATTTTCACCCGTCATGCGGTAATCCACGTAGACAGATCATTTCCACAATTTAATAAGGAATGAATACGAAGGATCATTCACCATGAATGTGATAATCCACATACACAGGTTATTCCAAAAGAATAATAAAGAATGGAATAACAGAATAATTCACCATGCATGCGATAGACCGAACAAACAGGTTATTCCAACAGAATAATAAAGAATGAAACAACAGAAGAATTTCACCATGTATGCGGTACTTCACATAGACAGGTTATTCCAACATAATAATAAAGAATAGAATAACAGAAGCTCTTTTCATGAATACGAAAGAAATAATACCCCTTACCTTAGAAAGAAACTGGATACTAGAGTAGAGAGGTAGCAGACTTCTCTTCTTCTTTCTTTCTATAATTTCTCCCTATAATAATTGCTCTATAGCTTTAGTGAATTGGTGAGAAATGAAGGAAGAATGAGCTTCTATTTATAGAAAAATATAGTTTCGATAATTGCACATTTTGGGACTCAAAATATTACAGTACAATACCTTCAACTTTTTTTTCATTTCTAATTTAGTCCTGCAAGTATTATCAAAATTGCACCACCTCCCCTAATAGTAACTAATGTGAATCAATAGTTCAATCATGTGAATCAATAGTTATAATCATGTGAAAATACGAATTACAGTATAGTACCTCCATCTATACCTCCATTTTTAACTTAGTCAGGCAAGTATTATCAATCTTGCACCAACTCCCCTAATAGTACAAGAATGTGAATCAATAGTACACACATGTGAATAAATAGTTATAATAATGTGAATTACTAGCAATTAATTGCTCATTTATCCGATTAATTACCCAACTAATCAGTATAACTTCCAGACATCAATTAATATCGTAATAAATGTAGATTTCCACTAACACTAATAATTTCAACACAATAGAACTATCAATTTCATCTTTAATCAACACGAACTTATTCATCATTAATATTATAACTCACAATATTTAACAACCAGGTCATTCCCAAGAAAGAGGGGGCTTTTCGATAAGGATTTCTCCTTATTGGCGCGCAATTAGATGACCAAACCTCTCATTGACAGAACTTTTAGACATTTTAAATATTTCAATTTAATAATATGAATAAATTTATCGTCTCAATTATTGATTTAATAATATATCTTATAATGCAGATGATACTGTGACAATAATCGAATCAATAATATGAGAGATATGATGCAGTAATTACTGTAGCAATAATTGAGTATAACTAAGTGACTTTTCACGTAAGTATCAATAATCAATCTTAGTGCTACTACGCAACCACGCCAGACATCGTATTTTTACTACTAGGGTAGTTCAACAGTTTAACGATAAAACTTCCGCCGTTATTTTTATAAAAAGATAATTATGTCATTTTCTAACAACGACAATACTTCCGTTGTGGGGTCCACCAATGATTGTACCGTCGTACGAATATTCCCTATTAAAACGAATATTCCCCGACCAATCAAATATTATATAACCACTTGCTTACTTTGTAAAATTTGTAAATATTACCAACAACTATAACATTATATCAAATCCATACCATAATATTCAAAAATATATTTTGAGAAAATTATTCTTTATTCATAAAAGTTGGGGTCTTACAAAAGCAGTATCACGTTGACAATTTGGACGTAATTGATTTCAGGATAAATTAACTTATAAATCTTTAAAATTTATTCTTGAACTTGTTTTATTGAATTATTATGTCATTGTCATCATCCTCATGCTTATATTGTGATGAAAGTCATCTTTGGCTTACGTGCATAGATGGACTTGGTATGATTATGTCCAGAGATCATTCAGTATAATCATGACCTATAATGTTATAAATGATGTGGTAAAAGTCCTCAGTGGCCTGTAGTGCACTGATGGACATTTTTTGGTATGATTATGACCAGGGATTATTCGATATAGTCATGACCATTGATGATTTAATGAATATCCTTGGCCTGTAGTGCAGGGTTGACTCGATGATGTGGTTTATTTATTAAGCTGAGTCTTAGCGATAAAAATTGATGAAAATATTTTAAATCATAGAAGATAGTAGATATTATGCTCTACTTGACTCTTCTAATGGATTGCTTATTCCGCTGCAGTTAAACTTGATGTCTATTATATTTTATCAGTTTGACATTGTTGAAGGCTATTGATAATTTATCCTGCATTATCTTAGTCATAATATTTCTTACTGGGCTAGTTGAGCTCACCCATTTGCTCTCATTGTTCTCTTCAGGAAATGAGAACGTAGCCGGTACTAGTCGAGGAATGGAGTGATGGTCCGAGATGGTGTTATAGTAGTCCTCACTATTCTATAAAATAGTGTGACAATAAACGTAATGAGGACTCTATTTGACAGTGGATATTGTCTAGAAGGAAATATTCCTGTTTAAACTCCCAGCTATGTTTTGTCGTATATTACACGACGTTTGTATAATTAAGTTTGTATTTGTATTCTGTACCATATATTTGGCGACTCAAGATGGGTGATGTATACCTATTTTGGGGGCGTCACATTTGGTATCAAAGCTTAGGAATATGATCCCTGGCTGAGATGTGAGACAAGAACTAGGAGGGGAGAGACAGGGAATTCCTTCGCTAGTATGACCTACCAAAGTTTATTTGGTATTTAATTGGTCGGTCAGAGTATAGGGATAATATGTGATATGTTAATTAACCCTTGTTTTTTAGCAATATTTAAAAATGGCATCCAAAAATATTGAGATAAACAATGAAGAACATGAGACCATTGAGTCACCACAGATTAATGTCCAAGATAATGTGCAACAGGAAGATAATAATCCTCATGTAAATAATAACACCGATGAAATGGTGAACGATGGGATGTTCAGAGGCTTTATGCAATTCATGCAACATCAGGTGAAAGCGGCTCCATTCCAAAATGCAGGTGGAAACACTGACAACTCTCAGACGGTCACCGCTAAGCAGTTCAAGGAGCTGGGACCATCGGAGTTTTTTGGAGAGCCAAAACCACTTAAGGCAGAGACGTGGATAAAGCAGATCAAAAAGTTATTTGATATCTTGGGATACTCCGAGGAGCAAAAGGTTCCCTTTGCCACCTTCATGTTGCGAGCAGAGGCAGATTATTGGTGGGAATTTGTAAAGCGTACTCAACCTGCCGCACTGAAGATGTCTCGGGAGAAGTTCCAAGTACTGTTCAATGACAAGTACTTTCCTAAAAGTATTCGTCACATGAAAGAGGTAGAGTTCATCAAGCTTGAGCAAAACAATATGACTGTGGCACAGTACGAAGCTAAGTTTGCCGAGTTGTCTCGGTTTGCGTCCCACTTAGTTGATAATGAAGAGAGAATGACGCGGATGTTTCTAAGTGGTTTGAAACCCGAGATACGTCAATACTTCATCTCTCATAAATTGTGTTTGTATTCAGATGTTGTGAATATGGCTCAGTTATTGGAGCGCGATAATGAGTCAACCCAACCAAGAGAGAGCAACCGGCAAGTTGATAATACCAGTGGTAGCAGTCATCGAAGCGGTGACAACGAACGTGGAGGGAATCAACATGCCAGAAATGGTAATCACTTCGGTGGTAATCATGGCCATGACAATAAGAGTGGACATTTCAAGAAGAGAAGATTTAATATTGATGAAAAGACGTCAACACCAACACCTATTGTTAAGGAAGGAGAACGACCACCGTTCATATATTACAAATGTGGAGGGGAATGACACATAAGTCCAAACTGCACGATGCAGTCCAAAACATGTTACAATTGTTGAAAAGAAGGTCACCTAGCCTGATTTTTTCGTGCACCAAAGTCAAGTCCAGCTGGGATGAAGGCATCAAAGGGTGTCCCAAACAAGACAAAACTGATAGTTCAAGGGAGAGCGTTTTTCGTAACCTCCCAAAAAGCGAGGAATCCGAACAAGGTGATCACGGGTAAGATAATCATAAACTCTAGTGAAGTTTATACTTTATTTGATACCGGTTCTACCCATTCCTTTATTTCTCCTACTTGCGCTCAACGTTTAAATTTGACTCTAGAGAAATTAGACTTTAACTTATCTGTTGAAACTCCATTGGGAGAAACCTTCATTACATCCACGGTTTATATGTCTTGTTTGATTCAAATCCAGAACGCTGCTAGCGTTACCGTCGATCTTATTTCCTTGAAAATACTTGCATTTGATGTGATTTTAGGGATTGATTGGTTAACTACTCATCATGCTAAAATCGATTGTTTTCGTAAGGTTGTTAGCTTTCATATTCCTAACCAACCTATTTTGTGAATTCAAGCAACCAAACCACTAAAATTAATCACTGTCATATCAAGTCATAAAGTTATTCATTTATTGAAAAATGGATGTCAAGCTTTCTTAGCCCATGTCACGGATTTAAATAAAAATACGTTAGATTTGAATGATATTTCTATTGTTAATAAATTTTCTGTCGTATTCCCTGAAGAACTTCCTGGCCTACCCCAGAGCGTGAAATTGAATTTTTTATCGACCTTGAATCCGGTACAAAACCCATTTCCAAAGCCCAATATCGAATGACTCCTATTGAACTTCAGGAGTTAAAAACCCAACTACAGGAATTATTAGACATCGGTTTCATTCGTCCTAGTACTTCTCTTTGGGATTCTCCTGTTCTATTCGTGAAGAAGAAAGATGGGAGTATGCGACTTTGTATTGATTATCGGGAGTTGAATCATGTCACCGTCAAAAATAGGTACCCATTGCCACATATTGATGAGCTGTTTGACCAGTTGTAATGCACCAAATTCTTTTTAAAAAACGATCTTCGTTCCGGATATCACCAATTGAAGATTAGAACTGATGACATTCCAAATACGGCTTTCAGAACTCGGTACAGGCATTATGAATTCCTAGTCATGTCTTTTGGATTGACTAATGCTCGTGCTGCCTTCATGGATATGATGAACCGAGTATTCAAGGAATACTTGGATCACTTTGTGGTCGTATTTATTGATGACATCCTCATATACTCCAAAACCCGCGAAGACCATGAGCAACACTTGAGGCTGATACTCCAAAAGCTTCATGAAAACAAGCTTTATGCCAAGTAGAAGAAATGCGAGTTCTGGCCTGAGGAAGTTGCATTCCTTGGGCACGTGATATCAAATCATGGAATATCTGTTGACCCAATAAAGATTGAAGCAATTCAAAGCTGTGAACAACCTAAGTCAGTAACCGAAGTACATAGCTTTCTCGGGTTAGCTGGTTATTATGGGAGATTCGTAGAAGGGTTTTCTCGAATCGCTACTCCATTAACTCAGCTAACTCGAAAAGATACAAAATTCAGTTGGAGCGAGGAATGTGAAAAGAGTTTTCAAGAACTCAAGAGGAGACTCATTTCAGTACCTTTTCTGACAATACCATCTAGCTCGGAGGGATTTGTCATCTACAGTGATGCTTTAGGCAAAGGGTTAGGATGTGTTCTCATGCAACATGGGAAAGTCATAGCCTATGCCTCTCGATAACTCAAAGAATATGAGAGAAATTATCCTACTCATGATCTAGAGTTGGCAGCAGTCGTTTTTGCGCTTAAGATTTGGAGGCATTACCTGTATGGAGAGAAGGTGGAGATCTATACGGATCATAAAAGCCTCAAATATTTCTTCACTCAAAAGGAACTCAACATGCAGCAATGACGATGACTTGAGTTGTTGAAAGATTATGATCATACCATCCAATACTATCATGGAAAAGCGAACGTAGTAGCTGACGCATTGATTAGAAGATCATATGCGGGTACGAGTGCAATATTGTCAACGCAAAGACCCATTTTGTAAGACCCCAACTTATTATTAATGAAATTTAATTTTCTCTATTTATTATTTTAAAATAGTAAGGGTTGATTGGATTAATGTGGATAGTTATGGGTAAAATACGCAAATATTTCAAAATAAGCAAGTGGTTATAAAATATTCATTGTTGTCGGGGAATATTCGTTTGGTCGTGGAATATTCTTGCTATCGGGGAATATTCGTACGACGACGCAGTCTTTTGTGGGCCCCATACGGAAAGCGATTGGATGAAGAAAATGATAAATATAAGTTGTTTAAAAATAACGTCGTAGTTATTACTCAATTAATCTTTGTTAAAAATACTCGTTGATTTAAAACACAGTAGCACACGGTATTGCACCAATTATTGATTCTTACGTAAGAAGGCACTACTCAATAATGGTTAATGATAATTCTTATTTAGTATTTTATTAATTTAATAATTCTTTGCGTTGATATTTTATATTCATTGTTGTTTCAATAATTATCATTACATGGTATTTTCATTATCAAAGCAATAATTCATATTATCTGAATAATATTATTAGATAACATTATTGGCAATGTCTAGAAAGTTACATCTAAGGAGAGGTTTGGTCACCTAATTGCGTTCGAAGAAGGAGAAATTCTTATTGGAAAGCCCCCTCTTCTCTGAGGAAGCTGCTGATTGTCAATATTGTGATTACGTAATATTATTTGTGAATAATTAATTATTGATTCATATGATGAGGAAAATATTGATTTTATGTGGATATAGATGGAGAAAATTTTTAATGTGACAATTGTTGAAAATTGAAAATTTATTTTTTTTTGATAAAATAATTCATTTAAATATATTATTATATTTTAATAATATAATAATGATGATATTTTTACGATGAAATGGGATATATGAGTATATGTTGAGGAGGAGTATTTTGTTACCAAAAATATTTAAAGCATATTTTATATGTAAATTGGACCCCATTTCTTGATGAAATTTGATTATAGCTTTGTAAAATCGCTTCGTTTGGGATTTGGCCAATTTCATTTGGAATTTGGAAAAACTTTCTTCGTAAAGTTGTAGAGAATTGAATTTTCTATAAAAAGTCATGAGTTTGAATTTTACGATAAAAGGGCTATTTATTGTGAATTATTGAAGTTAAAAGCTTCAAATAATTAATTTTGGAAGTTTAAAATATTTTAAATAACAAAAACATTTTTTTCATTATGGTGTGTTACATGTGTATTGAATGAGCTGAATTCAGTTCTTGGAAGGTTGGCGTAGGAAAATTTAATTTATATATTAATATTATATTAAATTTTTACGCTTTGTGTTCTAAGCATTTTCCTATAAATAGGGTGCTTAGGTTAGAATTGAAAATTACACGAAGCTGAAGTTTTCTCTCTATACTATCGGCGTATTCTTGTGAGTATTTTGAGTATATTTTGAGTATTGCTATACGGTGCAAGTTCAAGTCATAGCCTTTATATCCAGGTGTTTAAATTTGAAATCTTCGATCTTTCGAGGTAAGGGATATTTTTTTTCGTAATGATATTATTTCTTCAATATCATTATCTTTGAAATATTGATCTGAAGTTTTTATCAAATTTGGAACTTTTGGTGGCGGAGTTCTTATTCACGATATCTGACCTTATTCACGTATATACGGTACTTATTCACGAATACTGACTTACTATTCATCAAAAAATGAAAATTTTCCTTTTCGTCAAAATATCTATTCGGATACTAGCTTTGATTGTATCTATGTTTTGATCATTCTTGAATTTTACACCACTATGATTATTTTTGAGGTATTTTTGGACATGGATAAACAAAGTACGAATCCTTAATCCTTAATCCTTGTCATTTTGTTTCTTTGGATTCGTTTCTTTAAAAATATTTTTCATCATCCTCGATCTTAAATGATGATATTATTGAATATCTTTATTTTGTAGTGCAAAGATGAATGATTTCGATGAATATCTTTGGCCGTAGTGCAAAGATGAGCAGTGTTTAGATGAACATGACTAATCGATGAAATATCTTTGGCTGTAGTGCAAAGATGAATATTTGATTCGGATATATATTGATTGATGTTTGAGGGGATAAAAGATGAGCGATGAACTTTTAAATTCATACATAGAAGATAGTAGTTTGCATTCTCTACTTAACTCTTCTAATGAATTATTATTTTCACTGCGAATAATGATTTAAAACTTGTTGTCTATTGTATTCTATTAGATTTTTCCTGTTGAAGACTAATGATAATTTGTTGTATATTATCTTAGTCATAATATTCTTTCTTGGGCTAGTTGAGCTCACCCTTTTCCTTTTGTTCCATTTTCTTCTCAATATGCGAGAATATAGCGATGCAGTCTGGGTATGGAATGAATGAAGGTTCTGCATGAGTTGTTTAGTAGTCCTCACCATTTTTGTAAAATAATGTATCAATAAATGTGATGAGGATTTATTTGAGTATAGATATGGTCTCGAAGATAATATTTGTATTCAAACTCACAGTTTTACTGTTGTAATAATAAAGTTGTAGTTGTTTCTGTACCATGTATTGACAACTCAGAGTGGGTGATGTATACCTATTTTGGGGGCGTCACACATTTTGTATAACTTGGAAAGGATGGAAATAGAGTTAAAGACTCCAGGGACCCATGTGATGATGGCGAATAAACGAGTGGAACCGACTATAATTGATAAAGTTAAAGTTGCTCAAACTACAGACCTGGAGCTGATGCGTATGAAGAAGAAAGTGCATGAAGGTGCTATTAGGAAGCAAGAATCGATGAAGAAGGAATACTTGAGTCAACTCAAATTTGTGTTCTAACGATTCTAACTTGAAGTATAAAATCATGATGGAGGCGCATATAACACATAGTTTGCAATCCATATTGGGAGTACCAAAATGTATCTTGATCTTGACATACATTTTGGTGGAGCAATATGAAGAGAGAGATAGCGGGGTTTATCTCAAGGTATATAACTTGTCAACGAGTCAAGGCGGAGCATCAAGTGCCAAAAGGTCCATTGCAACCACTTGAAATTCCATAATGGAAGTGGGAGCACATTACCATGGATTTCGTTACTGGTCTTCCCAAGGTTTTTCAAGGCATAGATGTAATTTGGATCATTGTTGATAGATTGACCAAGTTTGCTCACTTCTTACCTATACGAGAAACTTATACACTTGAACGTCTTGCTCGTATGTACATAAACGAGGTTGTAAGATTGCATGATATGCCAGTATCCATAGTTTCTGATCGAGACCCAAGATTCACTTCAAGATTTTGGATTAGTTTGAAAAAAGCGATGGGCACGGATTTACGATTTAGTTCGGCATATCATCCTCAGACGAACGGACAATCAGAGAGGACTATTTAAACTCTTGAAGATTTATTAAGATTCTGTGTCCTAGACTTCAAGGGAAGTTGGGATAAGTTCTTACCGTTGGTGGAGTTTTCCTACAACAACAACTATCAAGCAAGTATTGGCATGGCTCCATTCGAAGCGTTATATGGAAGAAAGTGTCGTTCTCCAGTATGCTGGGATGAGGTAGGTGAATCAACGTTGTTGGGACCGGATTTGGTACGTATGACTACGAAAAAGATTCAAACGATCCGACTGAAAGTAGTATGCACTCAAGCCAATCATGTTTGATGATAAAGCATATACTTTGTAACAATCTTATTCATTTATTAATAAAAAGTATTAATTTATTAAAGGCTTTTAATTATCTACATGATGTTGTTTTATAATATGTGATAAACCCATAGTTTTAAGCAATGCTTTTAGAATAATGATGATGATCATTCTAATGAGATCTAAATTCTTAGAAAGCTTAAAACTAAAATAGTTCCCAATCATTGGATTACTAAATTGGGGATTAGTGAATCCGGATAGATTGGTACATACGTTCTTACTTTCGTTGGATGAGGATGATTGATCTCATGATCATTTGTGTGGAGACACTAAAAGCAAGTATGTAGGTGCTTATTAGAGAATAAGTTCATTGAACGTGGCTCGCTAAGGAATACCTAATGGAGTTTTATTTGCTGTCAATAGGAATTCTGTAGTGATAGTAGTCTACAAGTAATCCTTGGACTTGAGATCATCATAGTATCTTGTGTATGATGAGTTATACTTTGACTTATTCCTTAAGACCCTTAGGGTATATCAAAGGTATGCTTGGGTATAATAAGTTGTACATGGAGATAATGTATGATCGATAAAGAATCTACCACTTCTAATAAAAAGAGAAATGTCCTATGTGATTCGATAAATGACAACCCAAAGTAGTCCTTGGTTAAGGCGAGAATGAAATTAGAAAGGAGTTTCTAATTTGCATTATTTGGAGTTGTGCATTTAAGGATCGAAATACATATAATTAAATAAAATAAAGACTTGATGGTAATTCCATGTCTTATATTTAATTGGGACATTGTATGGTGGAAAGATTGAATTGTGCGGTAACTATTTACTCAAAGGTTCTTTAATGATTAATGTTGAAATCTATATTATCCGGAAAGTCGTTGATCGCTAGGAGGCTTATCCTATTGTAGAATAAATATTATTTATTTAAATAAATTAATTGTTTAATTTATTTATTTAAATAAGATTAGAATTGTTCTAATTGATTTATTCACAATAGGTTTAATATGGAGAACCTAAAGGGTCACACCATAAAAGGAAGAATAATTATTTAAGAAGTTAATGGCATAATCGTAATAATATGTTAAGTATATTTAATTTAATCTATGGTGATAGAATAAATTAAATAGCTTAATATTTATTATTTAATATTTTAGAAATATTAAATATAAATTAATAAGAGAGTCTTATTAATATTATTACAATTATTATTATTTTAATTTCTAAAAGAGTTTAGGAATTAATTTAATATAAGTACTCTCATTTATTTCTAATAGGATTAGGAGAAAAATTAGTTAAAGGAGTTTAATTAATTATCTAATAAGATTAGGGAGATTTAATTAAAAGAGTTTAATTAAATAATACCTTATTTTTATTAAATCAGGTTACACGATATCTTTATAAGAGGAGTCTTATATCGGATGAGGCGTAATAACATTTGGGTGGCTAACGAGATAGAAAACTAGGGTTGAGCCAATATCCCCTTCTTGAATCATTATTATTCCTTGGTGGATTGAGAGGCCTAACATTTGGGTGGCTATTGGTCGAGGTGAACCAAACCCGGTGAATTCAAGATTGAACGCGAAAGGATTTGGAGGTGAACTTCACGAGAAGCTCGATCTTGAGGTGTGATTTTATTCTTTATCTTTTTGTTTAATTAATAATTGTGCATAATGGGTGATCCGGGTATATGGTTTGTAAATTTTTTAAACTCTGATTTTACACGTTTCCGCACTTTTTATGCAATTTGATTGCGTTCTTGAATATTACAAACCTAACACCGACAACGTATAAAAACCTCACAAGATCTTCAAAAGAGTTATGATGATCTTCATCGAAAGGACGTGGAATTCGATATTGGAGATCATGTGTTGTTACGTGTTACTCTATGGAAAGGAGTTACGAGATTTGGAAAGAGAGGAAAGCTCAATCCTCGATTCATTGGCCCATTTTTAATCCTCAATCGAGTAGGAACTGTGGCCTATAGACTCGCTTTACCGCCAAGTATGTCTTGTGTTCATAACGTTTTTCACATATATATGTTACGTAAATATGTGGAAGACCCGAACCACATTATTGAGTTAGAACCAGACGAAATAGCGGAAGATTTAACGTATAAAGATGTTCCTGTTCAAATCTTGGATAAGAAGGAACATATTCTACGCTCCAAGGTTATACCTTAAGTCAAAGTTTTGTGGAGAAACCACGATGTTGAGGAAATGACTTGGGAGTTAGAATCTGAAATGAAATCAAGGTACCCTTACCTCTTCGACATACCGTGTCGCATTACCTAATTTTGAGGGCGAAATTTCATAAGAAGGGGAGGTTATAAGACCCCAACTTTTAGGAATAAAAATGAATTTTCTATAAATATTATTTTTTTAATATTATAGAGTGAATTTGTTATAATGTTATAGTTGTGGGTAATATTTATAAATTTTACAAAGTACGCAAGTTTTTATATAATACGCGTGGTTGCATAGTAGCACACGATATTGATTATTGATGCTTACGTGAGAAGTCACTCAGTTTTGTTCAATTATTGCTACAGTAATTGTTGCATAGTATCTCACGTTATTTGATTCAATTATTGTCGATATTTTATAATCAATAATTGAGATAACAAAGTTATTAATGTTATTATTTACAATATTAACGATGTCTAGAAGTTCTGTCAATGATAGGTTTGGTCACCTAATTGCGCGCCAATAGGGAGAAATCCTTATTGGAAAGCCCCCTCTTTCTTGGGAACGACCTGGTCGATTAATAGTGTGAATTATAATAATGATGATTAATTTTGTTTTATTATTATTATAAATGTAATAAAATAGAAAACATTTTATATAAAACAGAATTCTTTTATAAATAGAATATAATATATTTTATTATGCATAGTGTTTGTATAGTGCCTGCATAGTGTTTGCATAGTAAAATCTTTTAATATAAAACAGAATACTTTTATAAAGTTATTTGTTTTATTAGATTATAAATAGAATATATTATATTTTATTATGCATAGTATTTGCATAGTATCTGCTGTGAGACCCCAAATTTTATGAATAAAGATTTAAATTTCTCGAAATAATTTTTTTATATTATGGTGTGGATTTGATATAATGTTATAGTTGTGGGTAATATTTATAAATTTTGAAAAGTATGCAAGTTGTTATATAATATTCGATTGGTTGGGAAATATTTGTTTCAACAGGGAATATTCGTACGACGGCACAATCATTGGTGGACCCCACAACGGAATTATTGTCGGATTTAGAAAATGACAAAAATATTTTATGAAAATAACGGCGGAAGTTTTACCGTTAACTGTTGAAACACCCGGTGTTAAAAGTACAGTAATACGTGTGGTTGCATAGTAGCACACGGTATTGATTATTGATGCTTACGTGAGAAGTCACTCAGTTTTGTTCAATTATTGCTTCAGTAATTGGTGCATAGTATTTCAAGTTATTTGATTCAATTATTGTCGATATTTTATATATTATTAAATCAATAATTGAGATGACAAAGTTATTAATATTATTATTTGCAATATTAACGATGTCTAGAAGTTCTGCCAAGGAGAGGATTGGTCACCTAATTGCGGCGCCTGATAGGGAGAAATCCTTATTGGAAAGCCCTCTTTCTTTGGGAAGCGACACAAAATCGATTAATAATATTGTGAATTATAATAATGATGATAAATGTTGTTAAATATATTGAGGTGTCTTTTTATGAAGTCACGGAAGTTTTATATATATATATATATAAATTTTGTTTTATTAGTATTATTAATGTAATAAAAGCAGAAAAACTTTTTATATAAAATAGAATACTTTTATAAAGTTATTTATTTTATTAGACTATAAATAGAATATATTATATTCTATTATGCATAGTAGTGTTTTCATAGTAATTTTTTTATATAAAAGCAGAATACTTTTATAAAGTTATTTATTTTATTAGACAATAATTAGAATACATTATATTTTATTATGCATATAGTGTTTGTGATAGTAAAATCTTTTTATATAAAATGAATACTTTTATAAAGTTATTTGTTTTATTAGACAATAATTAGAATATATTATATTTTATTATGCATAGTATTTCCATAGTGCCTGCATAGTAAAATCTTTTTATATAAAACAGAATACTTTTATAAAGTTATTCGTTTTATTAGATTATAAATAGAATATATTATATTTTATTTAAAAGATTTTGTTTTATTAGAATATTTATTAATACTGCATATTAAATCAATATGGACCGTCCGTTTAAAAGTAAATCAATCTGGACCGTTCATGAATTAGTTACTATTCAGTCCATTCTCCTATAAATAGAAGCTCATTCCTTCATTATTTCTTATGAATTCACTGAAACTATAGAGAGAAAACTATAGAGAAAGAAAGAAAAGTATTCGCTACTTCACTACTCCTATTTTCAGCTTCTTCTAAGATAAGGGTATTATTTCTTTTGTATTCATGAAGAGAACTTCATTATTCCATTCTTTATTATTACATTGGAATAAACTTTGTATCATGCTGCTACCCTATACTTGGTGAAATTCTTACATTATTCCATTCTTTATTATTACATTGGAATAACTTTGTCCACGCTGATCTATCGCATGCGTGGTGAATTTTTCTGTTATTCTATTCTTTATTATTATGTTGGAATAACCTGTCTATGTGGATTACCGCATACATGGTAAATGACCCTTCGTATTCATTTCTTATTAAATGGTGGAAATGATCCGTCTACGTGGATTACCGTATGGCGTGTGAATATCCATTTGCAGTTTCATATATTCTATTATACTCAGTTAGTTAAAGCTTTGACTTCTATACTCCATGAAATTAGTGGAATATCCTTGATATTTATGCTTCATCCAGTATCTTTTCATGGAAATATTCTTCTGAGCATTCTTGAATTTTACTATACAAAGCAGTATCATGTTGACAATTTGGACGTTATTGAATTCTGGATAAATTAATTCTTGAACTTGTTTCATTGGATTCTTATATCATTTTCATCATCCTCGTGCTTATATTATATTAAAAATCATCTGTGGCCTGTTGTGCATAGATGGACTTGGTATGATTATGACCAGGGATTATTCGGTATAATCATGACCATAATGTTACAAATGATGTGGTAAAAGTCCTCATTGGCCGTGTAGTGCATTGATGGACGATTGTTGGCATGATCATGACCATTGATGAATACACGAATATCTTTGGCCCGTAGTGCATGGATAATTTATGGTTGTGATACTAATGAATATCCTTGGTCAGTAAAAGTGCGGGGATGATGTGAATTATTTATTGTGAATCTCGTGATAAAAGTGATGAAAAACCTTTTAAATCATAAAAGATAGTAGATTTTATTCTCTACTTGACTCTTTTAATGGATTGCTTGTTCATTGCAGATTAAACTTGATGTTTGTTATATTTTATCTGTTTTAACATTGTTGAAGACTAATGATAATTTATTCTACATTATCTTAGTCATAATATTTCTTCTTGGGCTAGTTGAGCTCACCCTTTCTTTCATTGTTCTCTTGAGTGAAATGAAGAGCGTTTTAACTAGTCGGGGAACGGAGTGACGACCCAGATGATAGTATTAGTAGTCCTCACTATTCTATGAAATAGTGTGTTAATAAATGTATTGAGGACATATTTTGAGTTTGAATACTGTCTAGAAGACAAATTTTGTATTAATACTCACAGCTCATGGGAGAGACGGGGAATTCCTTTGCTAGTATGACCTACCTAAGTTTATTTGATATTTAATTGGTCAATCAGAGTATAGGGATAATATGTGATATTTTAATTAACCCTTGTTTTGTGACAGTGTTTAAAAATGGCATCTAAAAATGTTGAGATCAGCAATGAAGCACATGAGACCGTTGAGTCGCCAACGATCAATACCCAGGATAATGTGCAACAGGAAGATAATAATCCTTAGGTAAATAATAACACCAATTAGATGATGAACGATGGGATATTCAGAGGCTTTATGCAATTCATGCAACACCAAACGAGAGAGACTCCTGTTCATAATGTAGCTGGAAATAATGGCAACCCACGGTCGGTCACCGCTAAGAAGTCCAAGGAGCTGGGACTACCGGAGTTTTTTGGAAAGCCAAAACCACTTAAGGCAGAGACATGGTTAAAGCAGATCGCCAAGATATTTGATGTCTTGGGATACTCCGAGGAGCAAAAGGTTCCCTTCGCCACCTTTATGTTGTGTGAAGAGGCAGATTATTGATGGGAATCTGTAAAACGTACCTAGCCTGAGGCACTCAAGATATCTTGGGAGAAGTTTCAAGAATTGTTCAACGACAAGTACTTTCCTGAAATTATTTGTCACGTGAAGGAGGTGGAATTCATCAAGCTAGAGCAAAATAATATGATTGTGTCGCAGTACGAGGCTAAATTTGCGGAGTTATCCCGATTTGCATCCCATTTGGTCGATAATGAGGAGCGAATGACGCGAATGTTTCTAAGAGGTTTGAAACCCGAAATACGTCAATACCTCATTTCTCACAAACTTTGTTTATATTCAGATGTTCTGAATAGGGCTCAGTTATTGGAGCGTGATAATGAGTCAGCACAACCAAAGGGCAACGACCAACAACACGATAATAATCGTACCGGTGACAACGGCCATCGGAACAATGATAACCATCATGGGGGAAATTATCATGCCAAGAATGGTAACCACTTCGGTGGTAATCATGGCCAAGATAATAGAAGTGGAAATTTCAAGAAGAGAAGGTTCAATAATAATGGAAAGATAGCAGCATCAGCACCCGTTTCAAAGGAAGAAGAACGTCCACCGGTCGTATGTTTCAAATGCGGACAGGAGGGACACATCCGTCCAAACTATACGCAGCAATCCAAAGCGTGTTTCAATTGCGGAAGAGAAGGTCACCTAGCTCGATTTTCTCGTGTATTGAAGTCAAGTCCAGTTGGGATAGTGATGCCAAAGGATGTCTCAGACAAGTCAAAGCCGGTAATTTAAGTGAGAGCGTTTGTCGAGAAACCCGAACGAAGTTATCATGGGTAAGTTAATCATAAACGCTTACGAAGTCTATACCTTATTTGATAACGGTTCTACCCATTCTTTTATCTCTCTTGCTTGCGCTCAACGTTTAAATTTGACCCCAAAGAAGTTAGACTTTGACTTATTGGTTGAAACTTCTTTAGTAGAAACCTTCGTTACCTCCACTATTTATAAATCTTGTTTGATTCAAATCAACACTTTCACATTACCTGTCGATCTTATCTCTTTGAAAATACTTGCCTTTGATGTAATTTTAGGAATCGATTGGTTAACTACTCATCATGCTTTTCGTAATGTTGTTAGCTTTAACCAACATGTTATGTGAATTCAAGCAATTAAACCATTAAAGTCAATCATTGTCATATCAAGCCACAAGTAAAGATCCCCGAGCCTTTATCTGGTGACTTCCTTGTGTGGAATGCACCGAAGCCAAACTTTCCATAGGGGACGTCATGAATAACGGTGGCAAGTTGATAGGTATCAATGTGACGTGTTATCCAAGTCTTAAATGAGGGTCACAGTTTTGAATGATATTTCTATCGTTAATAAATTTCCTTACGTATTCCTGAAGACTTCTTAGCCTACCCCAGAGCGTGAAATCAAATTTTTTACTGACCCCAATACAAAACTCCATTTCTAAAACCCTTAAATATTTCTTCAACTAAAACGAACGTAACATGCGCCAAAGACGCTGGCTCGAGCTGTTGAAGATTACGATCGTACCATTCAATACCATCGTGGAAAAGCAAACGTGGTAGCTGACGCGTTGAGTAAAAGATCATATGCATTTACGAGTGCGAATATACGAACCTACGTGAAGATAACGAATATATGACTATAACTGACTTTAGTCGATAAAATTAAAGCCGCTCAAGCTACAGACCCGGAGCTGATGAACACAAAAAAGAAGGTTCAAGAGGGCGTTATTCTAGAAGCAAGAGTCGATGAAGAGAGGAAATCTAAACCCTCGATTTTATTGGCCCATTTGAAATCCTCGATCGAGTAGGAACTGTGGCCTATAGACTCGTTTTATAGCCAAATATGTTGCGTGTTCATAACGTTTATCACGTACCGATGTTACGTAAATATGTGGACGACCTGAACCACATTATTGATTTAAAACAGAAAGAGATAACAGAAGATTTAACGTATGAGGAGATACGTGTTAAAATCTTGGATAAGAAGGATCGTATTCAACACTCAAAGGTTATACCTCAAGAGTTAGAATCAGAAATGAAGTCAAGGTATCCTCATCTCTTCGGCATACCAGGTACGTACGTAAATTTCGAGGGCAAAATTTCATAAGGAGGGGAGATTGTGAGACCCCAAATTTTATGAATAAAGATTTAAATTTCTCGAAATATTTTTTTTATATTATGGTGTGGATTTAATATAATGTTATAGTTGTGGGTAATATTTATAAATTTTGAAAAGTATGCAAGTTGTTATATAATTTTCGATTGGTCGGGGAATATTCGTTTTATGAGAGAATATTAAAGACGACCAAGACAATCATTAAGTGGACCCCTAACGGAATTATTATCGGATTAAGAAAAGCGACAAAAATATTTTATGAAAATAACGGCGGAAGTTTTTATCGTTAAGCTGTTGAAATACCGATGTTAAAAAGTCTGATAATACTGGTGGTATGCATAGTAGCACGGTATTAATTATTGATGCTTACGTGAGAAGTCACTCGCTTTTTGTTCAATTATTGCTTGATAATTATTGCATAGTATCTCACGTTATTTGATTCAATTATTGTCGATATTTTATATATTATTAAATCAATAATTGAGATGACATAGTTATTAAAATTATTATTTGCAATATTAACGATGTCTAAAAGTTACGCCAAGGAGAGGTTTGGTCACTAAATGCAGCGCTAATAGGGAGAAATCCTTATTGGAAAGCCCCTCTTTCACAGGAGCGACACAGTCGATTAATATTGTGAATTATAATAATGATGATAAATGTTGTTAAATATATTGAGGTGTCTTTTTATGAAGTCATGGAAGTTTATATATATATATATATTGTTTTATTAGTATTATTAATGTAATAAAAGCGGAAAAACTTTTATATAAAGCAGAATACTTTTATAAAGTTATTTGTTTTATTAGACTATAAATAGAATATATTATATTCTATTATGCATAGTGTTTTGCATAGTAAATTTTTTTTTATATAAAATAGAATACTTTTATAAATTTATTTATTTTATTAGACAATAATTAGAATATATTATATTTTATTATGCATAGTATTTGCATAGTGCTCGCAAAGTGTTTTGCGATAGTAAAATCTTTTTATATAAAGCAGAATACTTTTATAAAGTTATTTGTTTTATTAGGCAATAATAAGAATATATTATATTTTATTATGCATAGTGTTTGTATAGTGCTGATATAGTGTTTCAGATAGTAAAATCTTTTTATATAAAAAGCAGAATATTTTTATAAAGTTATTCGTTTTATTAGATTATAAATAGAATATATTATATTTTATTTAAAAGATTTTGTTTTATTAGAATATTTATTAATATTTGCATAGTAAATCAATATGGATAGTCTGGTTTAAAAAGTAAATCAATCTGGACCGTTCATGAATTAGTTACTATTAGGTCCATTCTCCTATAAATAGAAGCTCATTCCTTCATTATTTCTTACTTAATTCCTTTGAAACTCAGAGAGAGAAACTATAGAGAAAGAAGAAAAGTATTCTCGCTACTTCTTTACTCTTATATCGGTTTCTTCTAAGGTAAGGGATATTATTTCTTTTGTATTCATGAAGAGAACTTACATTATTCCATTCTTTATTATTACATTGGAATAACTTTGATATCTGCAAGTACCCTATACTTGGTGAAATTCTTACATTATTCCATTCTTTATTATTACGTTGGAATAACTTTGTCCGTGCGATCTATCGCATGCACGTGGTGAATTTTTACATTATTCTATTCTTTATTATTATGTTGGAATAACCTGTCTATGTGGATTACCGCATGCATGGTGAATGACCCTTCGTATTCATTTCTTATTAAATGGTGGAAATGAACTGTCTACGTGGATTACCGCATGACTGGCGAAAATCCATTTGTAGTTTCATATATTCTGTTATAGTCAGTTGGTTAAAGCTTTGACTTCTATACTCCATGAAATTAATGGAATATCCTTGATATTTGCGCTTCATCCAGTATCTTTTCATGGAAATATTATTCTGAGCATTCTTGAATTTTACTCTACAAAGCAGTATCATGTTGACAATTTGGACGTTATTGAATTCTGGATAAATTAATTCTTGAACTTTTTTTATTGGATTCTTATATCATTGTCATCATCCTCATGCTTATATTATGTTGAAAGTCATCTATGGCCTGTTGTGCATAGATGGACTTGGTATGATTATGACCAGTGATTATTTGGTATAATCATAACCGTAATGTTACAAATGATGTGGTAAAAGTCCCCATTGGCCCGTAGTGCATTGATGGACAGTTGTTTGCATGATCATGACCATTGATGAATACACGAATATCATTGGCCCGTAGTGCATGGATAATTTATGGTTGTGATACTAATGAATATCCTTGGTCGTAGTGTAGGGATGATGTGGATTATTTATTAAGCTGAGTCTCAGCGATAAAAGTGATGAAAACCCTTTTTAAATCATAAAAGATAGTAGATTTTATTCTCTACTTGACTCTTTTAATGGATTGCTTGTTTCGCTGCAGTTAAACTTGATGTTTGTTATATTTTATCAGTTTAACATTGTTGAAGACTAATGATAATTTATTCAACATTATCTTAGTCATAATATTTCTTCTTTGGGCTAGTTGAGCTCACCCTTTCTTTCTTTGTTCTCTTCAGGAAATGAGAGCGTGGCCGGACTAGTCGGGGAGCGGGTGTGTATGCCCGGATGATAGTATTAGTAGTCCTCACTATTCATGAAATAGTGTGTTAATAAATGTATGGAGGACTTATTTTGAGTTTGGATCTTCGCTACAGAAGACAATTTTTTATTAAAACTCACATTTCATGTTGTATATTTAAGATTGTATTTGTATTACGTACATGTATCTGGCGATTTCGGAATAGGTGATGTATACCTATTTTGGGGCGTCACACCTGCATAGTATTTCATAGTAAAATCTTTTATATAAAAGCAGAATACTTTTATAAAGTTATTTGTTTTATTAGATTTTAAATAAAATATATAAATATATATATATATATATATATATTATAAATTGAATATATTATATTTTATTGCATAGTATCCTTTCTATTCTCCTATAAATAGGATGCTTAGTTAAAATTAAAAACACACCAGAAATTCAGAAAATTTTTCTTCTATAATCTTGAGCGTATTTCTTTAGAGTTTTAAGAAGTTTTGAGCGTAGAAAATAGTATAAGTTTTCTTCAAGAATATCCTCGCAATACCAGTCGGAATACTCTTCTTTCTAAGGTAAGGGGTATTATTCTTTCGTATTCATGAAGAGAGTTATTTTCTTTCAATACTCGTAAGGGTTGTTATTCCATTCTTTATTATTATGTTGGAATAACCATCATCTGCCAAGTACCACATACATGGTGAAATTCTTACATTTTTCATTCTTTATTATTACATTGGAATAACTTTGTCTATCGCGGTCTCATCGCATGTACCGTGAATCTCGTAGTTATTCCATTCTTTATTATTCGTTAAAATAACATATGCATATCCGGTCTATCGCATGTACGGTGAATTACATTGTTATTCCATTCTTTATTATTCTGTTGGAATAACCTGTCTGTGCGGTCTATTGTATGCCTGGTGAATTTTGTTGATATTCCATTCTTTATTATTCTGTTAGAACATCATGTCTGTGCGGCTTACGCATGACCTGGTTCTATTCTTTATTATTCTCTTTATTATTCTGTTGAAATATTCTGTCTGTGCGGATTACGCATGACCTGGTTCCATTCTTTATTATTCTGTTGGAATATCCTATCTGTGTGGATTACGCATGACCTGGTTCCATTCCTTATTACTCTGTTGGAATAACCTGTCTATGTGGATTACTGCATGCATGGTGAAGATCCTTTGTATTCATTCCTTATTAACTTGTGGAAATGATCTATCTACGTGTATTACCGCATGGCGGGTGAAAATCCATTTGCAGTTTCATATATTCTATTATACTCAGTAGGTTAAAGTTTTGGTTTCTATACTCCATAAAATTAGTACAATATCCTGGATATTTGCGCTTCATCCAGTATCTTTTCATGGAAATATTTTTCTGAGCATTCTTGAATTTTACTCCACAAAGCAGTATCACGTTGACAATTTGGACGTAAATAATTTCAGGATAAATTAACTTATAAATCTTTAAAATTTATTCTTGAACTTGTTTTATTGAATTATTATGTCATTGTCATCATCCTCATGCTTATATTGTGATGAAAGTTATCTTTGGCTTACGTGCATAGATGGACTTGGTATGATTATGTCTAGAGATCATTCGGTATAATCATGACCTGTAATGTTATAAATGATGTGGTAAAAGTCCTCAGTGGCCTGTAGTGCATTGATGGACAGTTTTTGGTATGATTATAACTAGGGATTATTCGGTATAGTCATGACCATTGATGATTTAATGAATATCCTTGGCCTGTAGTGCAGGGACGACTCGATGATGTGGTTTATTTATTAAGATGAGTTTCAGCGATAAAAATTGATGAAAATATTTTAAATCATGGAAGATAGTAAATATTATGCTCTATTTGACTCTTCTAATGGATTGCTTATTCCGCTGCAGTTAAACTTGATGTCTATTATATTTTATCAGTTTAACATTGTTGAAGGCTATTGATAATTTATCCTGCATTATCTTAGTCATAATATTTCTTACTGGGCTAGTTGAGCTCACCCTTTTGCTCTCATTGTTCTCTTCAGGAAATGAGAACGTAACCGGGACTAGTCGGGGAACGGAGTGATGGTCCGAGATGGTGTTATAGTAGTCCTCACTATTCTATAAAATAGTGTGACAATAAATGTAATGAGGACTCTATTTGAGAGTGGATATTGTCGAGAAGGCAATATTCCTGTTTAAACTCTCAGCTATGTTTTGTCGTATATTACACGACATTTGTATAATTAAGTTTGTATTTGTATTCTATACCATGTATTTGGCGACTCAAGATGGGTGATGTATACTTGTTTTGGGGGCGTCACATAAGTTATCAATTTATTTTGAATGTGATACAGTTGGTAGCCAAATCTTCATGCAGTTGGTTGTCAAACTTTTAGACCAAGGTAACCAATTCATACTGCAGGTGTGGAGGTAGATTGGTTACCTTGGTATAAAGGTTTAGTTACCTTAGTACGAAGGTTTGGTTATCAACATTACATTACACATCACTATCTTATCTCTCTCTTTTCAATGCAGTGTTCTTATTTTCCTTTGAATATGAAATTGGATTTGCAATTTTCAGACATGAAGAAATTATGAAAAATCAAATATCCACCTCATTTCTCCATCCCATCGACCATTTTGTGATTGACTCTCGCTCTGTCTCACCGGTGAATTAATGGGGAGGAGGAAGATGACGTTGTCAAACCTTCAGATCAAGGTAACCAATTCAGTTTTATTAAGTTACCAATTTAGTTTGAATGTGATGTAGTTGGTAGCCAAACATTCATACAAAGGTAACCATTTTAGTTTTTGTGGGTAACCAAATAGTCATAAAAAAAATTCAGAACAGTAAGGGTTGCATCTATTTATTTTTAAACTTTTTGTAGGGTGAATCTTCTTCTTCTTCTCATTGGCGTTTTGGACAACGGAGATTCGTGACGGAGTAGCGGAGGAGAGGGCAACCTGTGAAGAAGGAGATTCACTATGAATAACGACAAGAGTAAGCGGAGAGAGGCTCTTTGAGGGAGATGAAGATTTGAATTTGAATATTTGAATTTGAATTATTATTTTGAATTTGTTTTTGTTGTTAGATCCCAGATATTTGAATTTGAATTATTAATTATGACAGTTATTTCTCCTTGATTTTAGGTTTCCTTATTAATGTGAATTGCGTTATTTTTGTAATTATTTTGTGGATGCACTAATAGTGTAATTATTTACTAAATGTTGTATATTATTGTAAAGGACCCTAAAATTAATACTATAACTTAAGATCTTAATATTACTTGGGCCGGTGGTGTTTGATTGCATCTTAATTCATCTTAAGAGTTTTTCTCTTAATTCATCTTAACAGCCCACATTTTTGTATTAAGAAATCTTATGAATAATTTAGACTCATATTTGTATCTTAATTATTCAGATGACCTTTTAATACAAAAATATGAGCTATTAAGATGGATTAAGAGGTGGACTGTTAAGATACATTAAACTAAATTATTCATAAATTTACTGAATATTTTAATTTCACAATGATGCATCATATAATAAAATTTACGATAATAATGTCTCATTTTACAAAATCATCAAAATAAATTAATTTTTAAAATTAAATAATTTGATTAATGAAAATCTTATTGTAATGTGAAAGGGTGGGAGTATACATTATTTTTTCCTTATTTGATCAGATCAAAAACAACGTTGAGATTACTAAATCACATACAAACTAATTCTGTTTGTCCAGCTTTATTTCTCTTAATGAGTTTTTTATGGTCAAATAAATCATATTTAGAATCAAATTTTATTCTTAAGTTTATTATATATAGGCACAAAATTAATATCAAAAGAGAATACATCGAATATACTATCAAAATCAACTTATTTAATCTCAAGATTTCTAATACATTTATTTAATTATTAATTTTAAAATTAATTAATTTGATCATAAAAATTCAATTAGGTCGTATAAAATCGGACAGAGAAAGTATAATATTTCCTCCTCCCTTGAGTCCTCAAATATTACAAATAATTTCTGGTTATAGAAACTTTCCCCTCCTGTCTATTCCTTTTAATTTTTTCACTTTCATTCTGGCTTACTAGATTCAGAGTCTAATGTCCTAACCGCTAGACCATGGGACCATTGATGATAGTGAAATCCCTCACTTGTTTATAACACTTGAAATAAGTCAAAATGGTCAAATGGTCAGAACCAAATCCATTCCATTCCTCCAAGACCTAAACAAATGTTTTACTAACAAAAACAAAAAAAAACACAGTATATAAGGACAATTATTTAGTCGCAGTTTTGCCCTTACAGTTAAATTTATGCCATAAATGACAACATAATACAATGTCCATTACTGACCCTACAAATTCCTAAAAGAAAGTTATGTCCATTACATAATAATATAAGTGATGACAAACAGTAGAAATTAAGTAGTTGTATTCAGAATAAGAGTTGCAACATTTGAGTAGACAGGGTGAAGAACATGCCCTTCCTTCGGCTCGATATGCACCCATTTGCGTCCACTTAGCTTATGGCGTTCAAACTTGACACATCCTTCTTTTCCGATTCCTACATAATTTCCAGGATGAAAGAGGGGTGCCCCTTTGACGAACAATGATATTTCAGGAATCACTCTCTATTCATTAGAATGAAGTATCTAATTAAAAACAGGTATCAGTTGGCAAATAATCAGAGTATTCAACTGTTATGATGAATGAGTCTTCCTAAAATGATATATCTCACCTAACCACCAAACTTCTTCACCCCAAGACTCTTGGGTTTTGAATCTCGACCATTCTTTGTGGATCCTGCTGTTTTTTACTAAGCCCAACGCTTGAACGTCAAGCTCAAGCCACCTCCAGATACATCTACATTCAGGAATTTCACATGTTACTTGTCCCAACATCTAAGTATGTTGGGGTTCATAATCTCAACAAGAAAACTTGAGAATTTTACCACATGCGCTAGTATAGACAGGGAGATTTGTATCAAGCTCTTTGAGATTCAATCTTCTACATAGCGATTCCCCAAGATTCATAATGTTGCTAACTAACTGAAAAAATACCTGAAAATTTCGAAGTAAAAAAGTATGATATTGCCGAATTCATAGTTCCGAAAACCAGATAAGTTACAAGTATCATGTGTGCGGACAACAACTACTACCACCACCAATAGCCGACAACCAAAACACGTATCCCAATGTAATTTACTAGTACCGGATGAAGCATGGATGTGGATACAGCGATATGACATGACAGAGAAAATAAGTATTCAAAGTGTTAAAGACGAATACATACATTGAGAGCACAAACTAATAAATAAGAGACGAGTACATCACTGGCACAAAGGAGTATATGTCTTCCATAAAAAATAACACAATTAACCTTTATTTTGTGTGTTGTGTGTTGTGTGTGTGGGCGGATGGGTGGGGGGACTAATTTCATATGGCTAATTAAACATGAAAGTAGTAACTTACAAGATCAAACTAATAAATAACCACCATAAACCTTTTCCTGTAGATATTGGATATGTGGTAACGTATATGAATGATTACGATAAAGAAGTTGTCATGGTGAAAGACATAGTTGACTACCAACACTTGGAATCAGACGAACACATACTTTGGGCATCAACTGGACTCAAGTACAAGGAGGATGACCAATTGACCACCAACTCCATTCTTTAGCTTTACACAACTTCATTCTGGATAATCATCACATTGCACAAGAGAATTCAGCTAAAAAACTACCCCCCTTTCTTTTAGCATCTATAGCAAACTCATCTATCCAATGGCCAGTTCATACATTTCTCATCCAACAACAGCGAAATTCATCTCTCGGCATCTCACCAAAGCATGGAACCTAATGATACAGGCATAAAGGCGAAGACAAACCCATTAACAAAATCAAATTTTTAGAAACCTTTTCCTTGTATCATCTTAGTCTTCAAGATAGATGGGTGTAATTTAATTGTGGAATGATAATTAAAATTTGGGGAAAAGTTAGTTATTAGCTATGCAGTGCTCTTATAGAGGTTAAAATGAACGCAGATATATAAATCATACAAGTACAGAAACATAAAGTTAGATATATACATACAACTATTTATCAAATAAATATGCATATTCATAAACATTAGAAGGTAGACGATATTCAGATCACCTTACAATTTTCCTTTCTGATGAAGAAAGAGACGGAGAATAATAAACCTAAAATTTATTTAATTTTTGAAATAATAAAACTTAATTAGAAATATTATTTAAATATTTATAATTTTTACTTATATTATTTAAATTTATAAGAATATTTTAAATTAACTCTAAAAAAATTACGACCATCTTAATTTTTATATGAAAAGATTATGCTTTTTAATCTCAAAATTATCGTAAATAAATAAACATCAAAATTTTATTATACATGTAATAACTTACACTTTTTTATTCAATACTTACCAACCTGAGTAGAGAAGAAAAAAATATTAATTTTTATTTTGAATTCACAAATAGAAAGAATCTTACTTTAACTTTACTTATGTTTAACTCTAATAATTTTAATTCTCTCTATTTTTTATTTATTTAATTGTTTTCTCTAGATTAAAAATGATAATTTAATGATAAAATATCTCTTTTCTACTCCAATTTACCCCTCCCCTCCCTCCCTCCCTCTCTCTGTTTCCCTTCATTCCAACCAAAGGGTAAGATCCACAAATTAATTTTGACCTTGCAAAACTATGCCGCTTATGTACAACGAACTATATATTATCATATCCGAGTCTTTGGGATCGGCCTATTCTGATATCAAAGGTACTGAATTTCCATCTTGTAAGTACTTCTTCAAAGAAACTGCTCGAATTTTTAGTTACAAAGTTATATACATATATTTTCTGGCTCAAAATTTATAAAGTTAGGATCTTTGATTAAATATTGCTGTTTCTTTGCTCTCTGTTATAGAATTTGTACTAGCAAGTTGAACCAACATAATTGTTTTTTTTTTATACAAGTATTTTTTGGCCCTTTTGAATGCTTGTTTTATTGTTTTTACTGCTAGCTAAACTGTTTTATGGGAATTCGTCTTTGTTTTTGTTACCCATTTTGTAAGAGCATTTAATACCCTCTCTTAGCTGGTTTATTAATATGCCCTTTGGATTTTGAATAGGGTTTTGTTGGATTTTTTTTAAGGTTTGTCTATAATTTGATATCTGATTTTGGTAAAAACCAAAAGAGAGAGGTATAGGTTAAAATCAGTACTAATTGATCCTTATTTTTCTGCAAACCGATGCTTTTGCGACTCACAATGGATAACCATTAGAGTTCAAGCCTCTCAATAAGTTCCTGTAGTTGTTTTTGGTTGATATTTTTGTGTTGCTTGATGTGCCATATCATATATTATTACATACCTTTTGTTACTGTTTTGTTGTTATGGTAATAATATATACATAAAGGTCTTGTCCTAAATAAACAGCTGATTGCTATCAATTTTTGCAGTATAAGCTCAAAATATGTATGTTTTGTAAAGAAGTTACTAGCGGTCTTCAGTATGGAAGAATTTCTCCAATGACATACCAACTGTAAAGTAGGAGCACATGCCCTTCTTGGCTGTATCACTCCTCATTCATAGCAACTGGTAGAGGTTGAGATAGAATTGTAATGGCTTTCGTTAGTAGAAATCCAATTTGTTTCCAGAATGTCTCATGTGGACAAAATCAGGTTAACCATTGAGTTTCATCAGTCCGTTGTATTCTTTTTTTTACTTGAACACCATCTTGTATTATGGATGTAATTTATATAATATTTCTGAATCGCGTTATAGATTGGGTTCAATAAAGTGGAACTATTGTTACCATTGCGGAAAGGCAGAGTATTTTTCAAGCAGATGGCTCCACGCTTAACTGTCTTTACTACAAAGGTGAGCTGGAACTAATGAGAGTGCTTTCCTGTTCTATTTCCTGAATAATTTGTTATAAATATTTTAAAAATAATTCGGCCTTGAACCAACAGGTTCTCTCTTTTCTAACATATAGTGTCAATATATAGGATACTGACAACTCTGTAGTGAAGTGCTCTGCTAATCAAAGTAGAAAACCTCACAGAGATCCCAATGCTGTTGAAAAGTAAGTGACATCTCTTGTTCAATTAATGTGGAAATCATCAGTTTTCAAGTTCTTTGTTCAATTGAACTGTACGACTTGTTCATTTGCAAGATCTTGCTTTGTACTCTTGGAAAATGAAATTTAATTTCCAGAGGGATATCAACTTTTTAAAGCATGTAAGTCAATACAGTGATGACAATACCAGTTTCAACTCTGACAATATCCTCGAGCTTGGTAGTATTTAATTTCTCTTAAATTGTTAGCTGAAGCTCTTAAATGTGCTGTCACTATAATGATGTTTCTAGTTTCTTATAGTTGGCTCACCGAGGTTTTCTTTGCACGGAATGAAGGAAAATGATCAAGAAGGTGGGAAAGCAAGAGCACCACTTGTGGAGTAAAAGAGATTCAGCTGGGTCCGGGCAAAAAGCACTCAACCTTGTTCGGATGGTATGGCCAGTCATTTCTTCTTGCTTATTGACAATTTCATTCATGAAGATTTATGCAATTCTTTATAAAGACATACTATCTGGTTTAAATGTGGTTAGATGATAACATGAATGGATTTTTTGCAAATTGGACTGGGAACTATTACACTACATTCTGTTTGTGAACCTCAAACTCGTAGGTTTCTGGACTACCAAATGAGAAAGAGGCTGTTTATGGAGAATTAGATAAATGGACAGCTTGGGAACCAGAGTTTCCATTGATCGCAGCAGCTAAGGCTCTACAAATCTTAAAGAACAGGAATCAATGGATACGAGTAATTCAAGTATGGTACTTTGAAAACTTTGTCTGAAACTTAGAGCAAATACAATTTAATATTTGGGATAGCATGCATTTCCATATATGTTTGCAATAAAATTTCTGTTTAATCTTCTCTGAGTGGCCACTAATGTTCCAGACATGGAGTTCAGCTTAATTTCATCTACTCTGGAATTCAATGGTGGTGCAACTTTGTTTGATAAAACCTGGCGCCTAAAACATCCTTCCTCCACTTGAGTCAATTGTGTCTATATTGACCCTGAATTAAAAAAAAAAAATTAAAAATGTTGGTCCTCTTATAGTTTCTCCTCAGTAAGTAATGTTAGCTTGAGTGATGTCTCCTACCACCTATAAGGAGGAGGTTCAGAGTTTTAGTCCGGGATAGAAGAGATAAAGATGGTGAGCCATGTTAAGGAACTCTTTCGGTCATAGTTGTTGCCATGAACTTGTTAGAGCGGGTAATATATGGACTTTATCTTAATACATCGTGTATACTCTCTACGTTCCACAGAAAGAGTCCCATTTACAATTTTTTTAATTTTTTTTGAAATGGGACTTTTGTGGAATGGAGGGAGTATTATTTCATTTGTGTTATCTGCACTCCTTGAAACCATGCTCTTCAGGTACTTGATATTTAATAGGTTGAATTATCTCCGCAGTTTGGCCAGGAAAACATGTTTGTGATCTTCTGATTGCCACACGAAGCGCTAATTTTTGCAGGACTTTGCATTGAGGCTAACTATGTTAACACAGAATTTTGGTTGAGACGTGATTATGTTTGGTGTGCGTAAAACCTAAGACATGGACTTGAGAATACCTTCAAGCGTGAACTACATATAGTATGATGTCTAAATGTGGAACATGTAAAGACATTATATTGCCAATGTGGCTAGCTGAGCACATAGAAAGATCAAAATATTGATTGTACTATGTACTATTTAATCCTTTCTATTATGAAGATTTACATATTCACTTGAATCAGAATACTAATGTCAATTTTATGTCTGCAATTTGAATTTTTGATTGTCAGGTTAAAGGAATCTTTTGAGTTATACATTATTACTGATCATCAGTGCTGCACAGGTTGCAAAGTGGATGCTTGGGAAAGGTCAAGGAATGACAATGGGAACCTTCGACACCCTCCTACTGGCATTCGATATGGATGGTAGGGTAGATGAAGCAGAATCATTCTGGAACATGATTTTGCATACACACAATCGTTCGATCTCAAAGCGGTTGTTTTCTAGGATGGTCTCCTTGTATGATCATCATAATCTTCCGGATAAGATAATAGAGGTATTTGAAAAAACTACCTCACTTGCATATCCTTCGGTTTATGTGAAAGAATTTATTTCAGTAGTTTTCTTCTATTTTTTGATTTTTTGTAGTATTGAAAGTCAATGCTGGACATTAGGAAATGCTCGTTTGCATAGGATTGATCATTATGGATTCAAATTATTTTTTCTTCCAAAATTTCAGGTATTTGCTGACATGGAGGAATTGGGTGTAAAACCAGATGAGGATACAACCAGAAAAGTTGCTCAAGCCTTCCAAAAACTAGGTCAAGAAGACAAGCAGAAGTTGGTTCTTAAAAAGTACCTTGGTAGATGGAAATACATTCACTTTAAAGGTGAAAGGGTTAGGGTAAGAAGAGATCCATGGAATGAATAAAGCTGTTTATATATTGGCCAAGCGAAATGTCAATAGCTTTTAAGCATTCGCATTAGAAATGTGTATCTGTTCTTGCATCTGGGTGTTATTGTTAGATCTTTGAATTGGGTTATGAAGACGAGGAGATGTGGCTGTCATGGTCATAACTGAAATCGTCAACTTAACATTCTATGGTGGGAAAGGAACCAACTTGCTGATCCTGAATAATTTTTATCATTGCATTAAAAGGAAGATGTTCATTCACTGATTTTTCTTCAACCATGGGGTGGAGATGATGTCTGAAGGCCCTTTACTATGAGATTATACAGTTTTTAACTAAGAGGACAATGTGAGATAAACTATGTGGAAAGCATTGCATCTGAAACTGCTAAGATGAATGTGACAAAGGCCGCAATACTGGTACTAATAGTGCTGTTAGATTTTATTTTATTTTATTTTATTTTATTTTTTTTATTTTTTTACTTTTTGTCCCAGTTGTTAGTGTTTAGGACAAATTGTAACTGATCCTAGCTGTTATTTTGGATTCGATACTATTTAAAAATCAAAATATCAAAATAAAAGGTTTTATATTCCATATATTCAGTGTTTAGTTTTTTTTTTTGAAGAACTATTATTCAGATCTTATAGCATTATCAATTCATTTTGGATCTATTAATTGTATCATCCACTGATTAATTTTGGTTTATCTATTTTGCAAGTATTGAGTTGACTTCTTGTGGAATCCTAAGTACGTATTGATGTAAATAACTACTCAAAGTCGCTAGCCAGAAAGGAATCCCTCTGTTAAATTAGGAAACAAACAACAGGTAAAACCCTTGCTTCCAGTTATATATGAGTCCTTTCTCATGATGCATCATTTTCCGTGATAGTTGAGAAATTTCACAACTGCTTTCTTTGTCACAATTCTATCATATCTGAAATTTACCTTTAATTTTCAATTATCACAATTGGTTACAGTATTACCTATTCTAAGAAGTAAATATCATGAAATTCAGGAGTAAAAATAAGTTTGTAATTTGAAGGACCATCAAACATTATTTTCGATCAACATCTCTCAAACCCCAAACCCTATTTATACTGTACTTAGAAGGATAACTAAGTATTTGATGTAAAAGAATTAGGACACATGATCAGTGGAGGATTATGCTAATGAAACGACCATGGGACTTTGGACAATGTGGATCCCATCAGTCCAAGTATACCATCCGAACAAGTAGTTATTCTTCTGCTTAGAAATTGTGTTATTCAACTTTCTTTCTGCTTTCACTGTTATGGTGAAGTTGTCATGCTGGCCTAAATGGTTAAAGAATAAAATAGGCGGAGAGACCTTAACGGAGAATCCCAAACGTGGTTTAACACTAGCAAAGTAAATGCTCTTACTGCCACCGACATTTGTGACTGTTCTCCTGACAGTCACCGTGCCATTATGCTTGGGAGGAGCAAGGGGTGGATAGTTGAGATTTTCTGATGAAGGCTGTTTTTTGGGACATTCAAAGACCGGATTGAGAGCTTGAATTCCACTGTTGTAGAGGAAGAGAAGATGATCTATGTACGAGGCATTGTACACTAGTCCAGGAACTGCTGCCTTTTCTGGCCTGAAATGACCTGATCCAAACTGGAAGGGATCTGCCGGGGTTTTTCTCTGATGAATCTGTTATTAGCTTACCTGGTTATTACGCAGTCCGGCTGCAGGTTAAAAATGTGAAACATTAGAAAGAATAAACTTTATTAAGGTTAACCAAAATTTACTGTACTCAAAGCATTATTAGTATACATGCTTGTACACTAGTAATCCCGTGTAGAAAATCCCAAAAGAATCAAGAACCTTGATTATGGATTTGAGATGGCTAATGTTTCTCAAATTTTGTGTACCTGAGGTTATAATAGCAGATCTTATGGCTGCACTGCTCCGACTAGGGTGAACGGCTTTGAGAAGTGTAGCAGCAGCTGCCACATGAGGACAAGACATAGAAGTTCTTGAAAATAATCTTGTAATTAGCAGCATCTCCGCTCCATGCTGCCAAAATATTCAGCCCTGGTGCCGTGATATCAGGTTGTCACATGGGCCAAGAAAATCAGAAAGAAAAAAAAAACCGCCATTCAATCAAAAAGTATTGGCAATCTTTTGCCTTGAACAATCGTGATTTTTGGAATCTCAATAACATCACCATGTAAAGATAATTTTGTTAGTTACCTTGAGGATACTAGGTGAGATTATGTTAGGGCCCCTACTGGAGAAGGAAGTCAAGGTGCAGGCTTACTATGTAATTCTGAATATTATTTTTTTGGGTAGGGAGGGAGGGAGGGAGGGAGGGAGGGAGGGAGTGTATACATAATCAGTAAATATTATTTTTTTGGGATGGGGTGGGGTGTATATAAAAGCAATAAATATTTTTTTTTTTGATGTATAAATAAGTTTAAAATATGTTATTATTGGTAAGGGTATAATAGTTCAAACAATATTTTTTAATTCAATACTTTAATTAATCTTGAAAAAAACAAACATAACATTAGATTATCCATGAATAATCCCATAAAAAAATAAACATGTAAATAGAATTATTTAATCATAGGATTAATAGTCTTGAGATTATAATTCCATGGATTATAATATCGAAAATTATAATCCCTGCAAACAAACATGGCTCAAGTGTTCAATATTATTGTTCTACTACTGACCAAGGTATTGTTACTGCATATCATATTATGTCACATGACATGTTATTGTGTCTGGAAAGCCGGTCCAAAATTGTTGATGATATATACAACATGCCTTGTAATACTATTCAATTTCTTTTCAGGATTTAGAAAAGATTGCCAAATTGTTTTGGTAGAGTTAATTACCTCAATTTTCATGCGATTTCCAAGTTGAAGCGGGGCTAAGAAAGAGCAGTTCACGCTGCTTGCACCAAATAATTATCCACGGAGCTGGATTCGACAATGTTCCCGTCGCAGGACTGTTATTCCCTGCACTGCAAGACACCACAATGTTGTTTCTGACAGCATGTAGTGCTCCTATCGCTATACTGTCACTAGTCATAACCCACTGATTCACTTGCCCCGATGGAAATACATAGAACATGCACACCATCCGCAACGGCATCATCCATGGCTGCTGACATGTCTTCTTCAAAGCACACGTTACCATCTTCTTTATCATTCGGAATTTGCCAGCAAACTCTGTAGATGGCTAGATGTGCAAGTGGTGCACCACCCGAGGCCGTGCCGTAAGCTAATCCGCCAGCGGCCGAGACATTATGAACCTTCTTGCCTGCTAAGGTTGATGATGTGCATGTCCCGTCGTGACCATTTATGTCACGCGGTGATCCATGGTTTTATTTAGAGGGCCGAAGTAATTCTCATAGCCTTCGAGGTAGAATCGAGCTCCAATTATTTTTCTGCATAATGGCGATAAAATATTTAGAAATTCTATTTTTGTGCTATACATTATTCAAAGTATTCATTTGCGTAGTCTATAAAAATAAGTCGTCTTTTATATATGCAGTTTTGGACAGTCTGGAATCCGAATCCTACACTACTACTTAATATCAAGTATTTTGTTAGTTTCAATGTATAACATCTAATACAAAAAGTACAACATGCAAAGCTTCTAAATTTGTTTAATGCAGAAGATAGATATTGACAGATAAAGAGTAATAAACTCACTCATTCACTCGCTTATTACAGTTGTTGGAGGTAAAAGAATGTCCAGTTTGGCAAACTCCTTTCCTTTCCATGATTTTGGAATAGGTCCCATTCCTTCATCATTGAAGCTCTTTGACTCTGGCCACACTCCTGATCATTTCATATCATATCATATACATATTCTTCTTGTTTCAAGCATCGATCTTTACATGCAAACTATTTACTTTTTAAGTAATAATGGAATTGTGATAAATTAATGGGTTATTTATACTTTCTAAGTACATTTTTAAAAAAATTACAACAAAAGTGCATCCAGAAAATATTTACAGAATTAATACATTTTTAATATTTTATTTACAAAATTAGTGTATTTGGCATCCTTTTAATTTAGTTGGGTGTTTTAATGGGTTGCTGATGTGACAAATCAGTTTTGTAATTATATAACTGTTCCCGGTTGTTTCTCTCCGCTGTGACAATTTGAATTGCATGCCAAATTTGAGCAGTCGTGCATTCTGTATATGGTGCAGTTGGTAACTAAACTTTATACAAATGTAATCATTTTAGTTTATGTGGGTAACCAAATTGTCATAAAAAAAATTCAGAACAGTTATCAAGTGTTATATGTATTTGTTTTCTTTATCTTGTTAAATCATGATGAAATCAGAGAGTAGTCTTGTGGTTTTTCTCTTACTTAATGTAAGAAGAAAAATATGCAAAATATTATCCAATATTGTGTAACACAATCTCGAATAACTTACATCAATAAAAAGGTGCAGTTGGTAGCCAAACATTTATATAAAGGTAATTATTTTAGTTTTTGTGGGTAACCAAATAGTCATAAAAAAAATTCAGAACAATTACCAAGTTTTACATGTATTTGTTTTCTTTATCTTGTTAAACCATGATGGAATCAGAGAGTAGTCGTGTGGTTTTTCTCTTACTTGATGTAAGAAGAAAAAAAATACAAAATATTACCTTACATCAATAAAAAGGTGCAGTTGGTAGCCAAACCTTCATACAAAGGTAACTATTTTAGTTTTTATGGGTAACCAAATAGTCATAAAAAAAAATTTAAAACAGTAAACCAAATGTTACATGTATTTGTTTTCAAAATTATGTTTGTGAGACGAATCTTCTCCTTCTCATTGGCGTTTTGGACAACGATTTCGAGTTCTTGAAGAGTTTCGGGTTGGAGGAAAACCCGAGTCTGGATCTCATGGGCGCCACTCCAATTGGAGATGATATAGAGGTCCTCCGAGAGAAGGAAATACCGGAAGATTTGGGCTTTTTTGTGTTTGGCGTTTTCAGGGAAAGAGAAAGAGAAAAAGTAGTAGATAGCGACGGCGCAGGCAAGGACGAGGGTGGTGTAACCCAAATTCTTCAGGAGCTCCGTGGCGGGGGAGGAGGATGAAGGGAAGGAGAGAGAGGCGGTGAGGGAGATGAAGAGAATGGGCGGATGAGAAATCTAGTGTTAAATATGTTTGGTTATTGTATTGCACTCTTTTTGTAATTATTTTATGAATGCACTAATTTTGTAATTACTTTCTAATTGTTGTTGTATAGTAATGTAAAGAACCTTGATTAATTACCGGTATCTAAAAGCCCAACAATGACATCTTTACCATATTTGGATTTCAATAACAAGTCTCCTTTCCTCAACAAGCTCCCATCTGTTGCCCCTTCTAGGCCTGAAAATTCCCATGATCTTGTACTCTGTTTTCTTCACAACGGAGAGATATGAGTGATGAGTTTCTTCAATCTCATGCAATGCATTCTATCCATTATGTTCTCCAAAATATACTATATAGACCTCTTTATATGATTACAAGAAATTAATTTTTGTTAGATATTATACATACACACATGTATATATATACTTGATGTACTTTCTGTATATTAGAAATGTGAATGATTATTTATATACCTGTGTTTCAACACGAGGCTAAGAGAGGAAGAGGAAGAAGTAGTAGTAGTGACGGCAGAAAGAAAATATTGTTGATAATTAGTATTGTCATGGCATACCGGAATATACACTATATTAATTGAAGATAATGACAAGGGATATATATATATATATATATATATATATAGAGAGAGAGAGAGAGAGAGAGAGAGAGAGAGAATTTTAAAGAAATTATCACAAGACAAGACAAGCTAATTTGAGAAAATCTGCCTTTTATTTAATTTTCCTGTTCGTACTCATGGCTTCTAGTTTCTACACAACATAAGTCGCTTTTCTGGCAAAATTTGGATGGAGAGGAAGATCCAACGTTGTCTCAAAGGAATAGGTCAAAATTACCTGTACACCAGGTTTTTCTTGGAGATCCTCTCTTTGGATTAGCAGCATTAGGATAGGCCAAGGAAATTATAACTAGTTTGGTGGTGAAATCTCTGCCAGCTTCTCCAGCAGAGATACAACCTCTGCTGATGAACCAAGAAGATATCTGGCACTTGAACGCTTCCGCCCAACCGCACAAGAGAAATAATTGTCACTTTTAAGATCGAGTACGGATGAACCCTCGTGCACTGTCATTTTGTCACGCATTGCAGACCACCAACCAGTTCCATTTCCACTATTACATGTTTTCTTCTCCGAGGCTGAAGAGGCCTGTGTTGAGTTGCTGCAAGATACCTTACATCCACTTTTATTTGGATATAAATTTGAAACCAGTCCGTTGGCAGGACTGGTTGTGTTGGCTCTTGCTATAGTTGCTGTTGTAGTGGGAAGCTCTGGTTCGAAAAAGGTATAGATGTCTTCATCCTAAATCCAAAAAAAATAAAATAAAACCCCTTAGTTTGTGATTATTGACCGTTTTTAAAAAGATAATTACCAATATTTTACTTGCATTTTACTCAAATGCAAGGAACGTTGGTTATGGATTGCGACTCTTTTGAAGTGTAAGATTAATCTATGTCAAGGTAGGTAGGATATGCAAATGCATATTTAAGAAATAAAATTTGTTCATATGAATTTAATATAAGATGTCCTATAATGGAAAAAAAAAAAAAAAAAAAAGAGACGGGAGAGGATATGAAACTTTGTGTGCGTCTACTATTAACCAACATAAACTCGCGATATCACGATTATTACTAGCATTATAGGATAATATCATAATATCCTCAAACAAGAGCATATAAACAGAAGGCCTTTAGCCCGAGTGGTATGACCCAACCCATGTTAACCATGAGGTTGGAGTTCAATCCTTTGCAGTGGCCAAGGAGGGGGTGTGTGTCAAATTAGCAAAAAAACAAACAAACAAGAGCATGTCTTGAGAAAATTTGCAATGGACAGAAAGCTGCTTACTATGCAGAAAAGATCACATACCTTCGGCAGAAAGTGACCTATACACAATACATAGTCAATGGGTGCATTGGCGTTGTTGTTATGAACTATTTCTCCCAATATACGATCAATTGCTGCACCCTGATTAGAGATGAAAATAAAGAAGCATAAACATGCAATTATACCACATACACAACAGGAAAACAAATTTCAATGGTAACGGAAATGCATGCACCTTAGTGACACCAACTGCTCGGACCTCAACAGAACGGCCACCTTGGACAACTTCAACTGAAGCATTTGAGATTGGACCTGTCCACAAATGCTGCAACATATCCTTTGACTGAAGCCTTCCAAACTCAATATCTACAATAGTCGTCACAATATTGAGAAAATACAAGAGAGAGGATTAGTAGAACATAAAAGAAATTATTAGACATAACCAGTTTGATGAATTCAAAGTTCAGACTGAATTGAAATAAAATAAAAATGAAAAAAAAGAAAAGAAATCAGGCACCTGCATACTTGTAATTCCACACGAGTGAGGTCTCACGAAGCTCAAAATGAGACCGGGGTGTCCTCTCAGTGAAATACTCGAAAACATGCTAAAATGACTTAGAAGAATCATGGCTCTGGCTTTTGCAGAACTTACATAAAGAAGAATAGGTATTCAATATCATACTACAAATTTACTATATGCACCTTTACACTGTCAACCCAATCCATGTGTAGATTTTCTGGCATTGTTGTCATCCATTCTCCCCGTGTAAAACGTAGAAACATACCATGTTCTGCTGCCAACCACATATCGAATTCCCCAAAGTTCTGCAGCAGGTGTCAGTCAGTAAGGTGGAATTTGCAATTTCTTAGCAGTTAGCGTAGAAGACATCATTGAGATTACCTCGTCCAAGACTCTCCTGTCACTTCCACTAAGGACAACAATCGTAGTCCTTGGGTCATCACAAAGCTTCTTCAAGGGTTTTTTTAGATCTGGGTGCAATTTAAGCTGCATTTCTTTGAATTGATCAACCCTTCTACCTGGAGCATCTACTGGTTCAGTAAGAGTTGCATTAAATCCCTGTACAGAAAGCACAATGAATAATTTAATTTAAATTTGATACATGTATAGCTAAAAAGGCATAATTCTTAATTTAAAACAAGGAAAAGTGGGTACCAGTATTAGTAATCGATTATTGGATTGCGAATAACTTTCAAGTGCATCATTGGTACGAAGTAAAGGTGGAATTTGTTTGGTCCTCAGTTGTGCTTCAACAATAGTATCGTTGAGTTCACTAAATAGAAGAACAATTGAGTTAAGGCACACCTTGTACGAACATATAAGGATATTGTCAAAATGCTAAGGCAAAGGAAAGAAGCATATGCATATTTAGCAAAAACAAAAAAGAAAAAAAGAAGAAGCATATGTATAGAAAAATGTATAAATTCACTTGATAACTTCAACAGCAATATATCATTAACAAACGTCGAATTCTACAAAAAGAAGATACGGCCTGACATAAAATAAACACATTAACCTAATTTTCCTTTCCAACTGAGATGATATTTTACATTAAGAAAAACTGAAATTCTAAAATAAAACCTACTCTATCTCATCATGCTTTCTTTTTCTTTTTAAACTACTAAGCGCTATATCCTCATGTTTGAGCCTTGGTTATATATCTATAGACAAAGTTTGTGGCTTAAATGACCCTAGTTGTGTCTCAGATACCTCTGTACAATAGCGCCATGTGAATTGTCTACAGAAATAACAAATATCTATGCAGCGAATAAGATTTTAAGGGTGTAATGGCACTACAAACAGATAGACACGCCAGGATCATCCTTTTATCTCAAGGTTGATAGTCAGTCAATCATAATGCTTTAAACTGATTATAACTAAGCAGTTTAAACGATCATGATTGACTGATAGCTTTTTCTTACCTTTTTCTGTTGCCCAGTGGCTAGACAGCTTCGGTGTTTCTTATTTGGTTTGTTGAGAAAGTGTTGGGTTTCTCCTTCTAGTGTGGAGAACCTCCATCTTTGCATATTTTGGGGGTTTGGTAGCAATAAGGATCGTAAGATCTTGTGAAGATGCATGTGCTTTACAATTTTATACAGTATATGGATAGATCAGAATGCTAGGATCTTCATCGGCTGTTCTACAAATATCCACATGCTTTGAGATGAAGTTTCTTTTATGCTCATTGTGAGCCTCATCTATGGGGGCTTTTCCTTGAGGCGCCTTTATCTCTGTCTGATTTTCATAGAGATTGGAGGGCTATTATTGATTGAGGATGTTGGGGTTGTTTCCACCTTATTTGACCGTTTTATTTCCTAATGGTGGACTACTCGTCCACCTTTACATTGTATCCACTTTCTTCATCTCTAATAAAATCTTCTTCTATTATCTAAACAAAAGGTATAGTATGAAACTGAACCTGGGAAGTTAGATAGAACCTTGATATGTTACAGAAAATACAAATTTAATTGTTGTAGATCACTGATGTCTAGTAGTGGAAGCAGAAGAGTGGCATTGATATGAAACTAATAGAGTATATTGAGAAAGTGAACCTAGAAACTGAAAATAGTGAAAAAAATGCTTTTTGTTTTCAAATTATGCCTCATTTTTAACAAACAACTGGTTAGTAAAGTTTAAACTTTTTTTTAGAAATGGATTATCTCATAATTTAATAAATACCGCCCCTAGCCCCTCGCACTTGGCCCATAAGTGACAATTCCTCACTGATTTTTTTTTATGTTATTGTATATTAAAGAGTCAAATATTAACTGTGAAACCTCCAGTTACAGCTTCTTCATAGAGGAGATGAATAACGAGAATTTTCATCATTTTAAGCTTTCACAACAATACAACAAGAACATTATTCAGACTTGGTATTCGTAACTGGAACATACAAAAGACCAAAAATTTCCATGATGCTGCACCATAGATGAAGAAAATGTACCTTACAAAGGTTTCGGCCCATTCTTGGGATGTGTGAGTAGTCACATGCATGAAATTATGGTGGTGCCGTTTTTCCCTTTCATCAGCTGACATATTTAAAGCATACCCAATTGAAGCAGCAACTTCAGTGACATTCCATGGGTTTACCAAAATTGCTCCAGCACCAAGAGACTGTGCTGCACCTGCAAACTACAAAAATAAATGCATATAAAAATTAAATTAACAAAGACTAACTAAATTTGGCATGCTATTACAGTTTGTATCATACTTTTTTATGGAGACATGATACAAGAAACACTTCCCCTTGAAGAAACATAATCAGACAGTTTTTACTATAAACAACATTTAGCCAGTATCAATGATCATTAAAATTACAAAAATATGACGCATAATTGGGTATAGAATAGAGAAGTCATTAGGGGGTGCTACTTGTTGGAGCGCTGAATAGTTTTCACAAAATCAATCTAGGACACAACAATACTGAACTATGTTCATCAGGCTCATATTCAGCATAAAAGAGTAAACTAATAGTAATTAATACTTGCAAAAATAGAAAAACATTTGGCATTTTATTCTTAAAGAGAGAAACTCTTAAGTTACCTCACTTAGAATGAGAACACCTTTCTTTAAGGCTTGGCAGGCTACAAACTCATAGCTAACAAGATTCATTCCATCCCTCAAAGATGTAACAAGCGCTACATCTGGACGAGAAATATAAAAATGGAAGCGGTAAGGAAAACAACAGTGTAAGAATTCAACCTGAAAATATATACAATTATTTAAAGAGCATGTAAATGTGATAGATAGCATTGATCTATCTACCAAGAGCAGAGACAAATCAAATGGCATGAATGTTTACAAATAACAATAGTAAAAAAAATCTGAACTCATACCAACCTTAACCCTGTATAAACTTTTGCCAGGTGTAAGAGGGTGTGTTTGAAGTGCATTTCCTTGAAAACGACTTACTATAGATTAATTCTAGTTGATAGTACTATAAATGACCAATTACCGGTGCATATTTTCTATACATGACCATTACTGTGTCAAGGCACACCATTTGGCATCCAATTCCAGAATCGAGACATGCTTAATGTCAAGTTGTCAACCATCAATATACTCATATGTTCATATGCCATCAACGTTGTTCCCCATTTCCACTTATTTCCTCTACACTTCAAATCCATTTTATTTCTTAATTTAGCAACACCATGAACACAAAAGTCAGTTTATTGCTAAACTGTTCACTACTGATCTCACTAAATAAACAATAACTAAAAATATAATAATGACTTATTACAAATTTGAAGTATAAGGAGAAAATTTTTCAGTACCAGTAACAGCGTAAAGTGCACATAATGCGTGAAAGTCAAGAGATCTATCCTGTAAATAAACAAGAAAGAACTTCAGAAATATTTGCGATATTAGATATCATGATATTTTCAGGCTTTCAACATAAGAATGTTGAGAATAAAAGTTATGACTGCACATTAGATAAAGCACAGTTCTTGGAAGGATAGCTGACCATTTTAGGCTGCGCAATGTTAATTGCTTATGTAAAATTTCAAGAAACATGAAAATTTCTCATAGGAGAGTTTTTTTATATAAAAACACACTAGACAATTAAGAAACTTGTCATATTTATAGGAATTTGGACATTAGAAAAACTCTTAGCCATATGTAGGCAGTAATGATAGAATTCCAAGGTAACAAATTGAAGGACACTCCTGTTCAGTTTTGAGGATATCTGGAACCCTCAAAAGCAATGGTGTGCAGAATTTTACGTGTTAACTGATATTATCTAAATATTAAGTATTGAACTCACTTTACGGGAATAAAACTCAGTTGGATAAAGAGACAAACCAAGTGATGAATGGGAACAGCAGAAAGAGTTCCGAATCTCCCATTGATGCGTCCAACAATTTCATGAACTTGGCATGTGAGCTTTTGATCTATCAAAGCCAATGGACATCAAGTATAGTAACATTTTATTACAAAGTAATTAAAGTTCAAATCCCACCACAGGTAAAAGGCTAAAATCACTAGTAAAAATTTCGAACATTTTGTGTTCATTAGTATTTGAACCACTGAAAATTATTAAGCTAGCAAAAACTATACTTGTCAGCAAATGGGACTTATTTTAAGCAAGAGAAACTGTCAATAATTGTGAAATCCATAAGATACCACCTGCTAATACTTAAGAAGGTAAGTCATCTATACAAATGCAAATACTTGAAGAAAGTAAAGATACATGAACATACATTCAGGAACGTCAGTCCTTGTTGGCACAGCAATTTGAAGCAAAACTACTTTATCACGCCAATTAGGATTTTCTTCCAGGAATTTTTCAAATGCCAAAATCTTCTGCGGAATGCCCTTAATCATATCAAGACGATCAACTCCTAACATTACCTATCAATGAACAATAAGCATCAGTATATTATATAATATAATTATCATTTAACATTAAACCTTGGTGAAATAAACCTAATAAGAAGAGACGAGGAAAATGAGATACTGGGAATGTACAACACAGAAAGTAATATTTCAGTCACTCGTCTCTTCAAATGTGCTAGGAGAAGCATGTACAAAACAGAAAGTAATATACAATAAAGTTAGGGAAATGATATTTCCAGCAATTAAATTACATTTTCAACAAAAATTTACAATGTTGACTGCACAAGGTAAAGCAAGGGAAATGATCATTTGCACTTGAGATGTAACTGCAGTGCAGGGAATATCAGTCCCCTAAATTTAACAGTATTACAAACTAAATTAAGTCTCTTGGAATATATTATACATTTTAATAAGAAATTAAAGACAGAATACTTTAACTAGAAATTAACTCAACTGAATTTATAAAGGTCAAAAGAAACATCACTAACCTTGCGACCAGAAAATCTCTCTTTTAAGTCTTTAATGTGGTCCTTCACTTGAGGGAGATCAAGAGCTCGAATGAATCGATCAGGATCTATCCCAATAGGAAACTGTAATTTCAAGCTAACAATATAAATTTTTTGACATAACAACAAAGAATTTTGTAGCTTCACAAAAAAAATTAATGCAAACATAAACATGTAAGAAAAAAGTCAGTGATTTTGATTGCCAAGGTTAAGGAAATTTGATCAGAACATATACCGCAGCCACACGAGTAAGCTTCCCTTGATCCTCCACTCCTTCAGGGGTACCCTCAAGCCCAAGAATACGAGTACAAGCACTAACAAAATGCCTAGCATAATCATATGTGTGGAACCTGGGAACAATGTATTGAACAATTAAAACTCTTTCAGCGGCGCAAAAAAAAAAAAATATTGACCGCATCGTTTTATTATAAAGCACTTCACTTTCACAGTTATTGACAACAATGGTTAATGCAGGAGTTATATAAAAATGTAATCATTATTTATGTTCCTATTTATACTATTATTTATGTGTGTGTGTGTGTGTTTGTCTATATATATACACACACAGACACAGACACACACACACACACACACACATGTACATATACAAGAAGGAAAAAAAAGGACGATGATTCCAAGTCATTGTTATGCATGCCAAGCAACTTCAAGTTATGGTAAGTAATAATTCTAGGTACTAGGTCTCTTTTGAGTGTTTCCTTAATTAAGGTCATAATTTCTTCTTCTTTTTCAGAAAGGTGAAAAAGGAAAAAAGAATTTCAAGCATTGAACAATACAACTGTTAGCCATATATCCTGGACCCCTGTATGAAAGATAGAAGCCCATTTTATCAGAAAACAGAAACACAACACGACGGAAGAGTGCTATACACTGAAGTGAACCTTGACTTCTCATTTCTTGGAGGTTGGCAACATCAGTATGATCATATTTTAAATCTCTAGAACCTAGAAAATGGTTAAAAGCCTACAACCATAGTGTTCTGTATTCAATTCTCACATTTAGTAGTTTGAATCTCTAAAACCTAGAAAATGCTTAAGAGTATACATCCATAACTGTAGTCCATTCTCACATTTAGTGGCCAAAGCTAAGATCACTGACATTTATAAACTCCAAAGCTACATTAGTGGAGTTATATAATTTTCAACCTCTATAGAAATAATGTAACATTCAAAATCTACACAACCTCTTTAAGGGATCATATTCAGAAAATCAAAGCAAAGATTGTGTTAAGGGATTTGGACAATAACAAAGGTCATAATGCACCTGTTGAACTCAACCAGACCGAAAAATTTAAGCTGATAGGTCTTCGACCCAACCTTGTATATCAGGCTTTGAACTTCAGAGTCTCAAAGCAGAGATTAGTGATTTCTGTAAATCCAACCATTGTTTCTATGTTTCGTAAGAAACTAGGGGAAAGAAACTAGTATGATAAGGATAAGGAAGAAATAAAGCAAGAAGGATGAGCTATATTCATGCTTGAGGCCTTGGCTTAAATTTTTTTTTAGGACATATTACTGCAAAATAAAGTTCAGCTTGTGGCTTACTACTAGCACCAATAATGTCCTTCCTAGGAATGCAAACAGCTAGGCAGGGACCTTAAAACCCTCTAATTATATGAAAAATGTTGACTCCACAAAAGTATATAAACTGAATGTTAATATAGAAAGTAAGAGACATACCCAACTAAATCAGCAGCAAGTACGGATCTTAGCAGCTCCGATCTAGATGGCAGTGTCTTGTGAATTTCGGAAGAAGGAAAAGGTGTGTGGAGAAACCAACCAACTTTCATTCTGTCATTATGTTCTTTGAGGCATTTTGGGAGAAACATTAGATGGTAATCGTGGCACCATACAACATCGCCCTCCTCGTAATGTTCATTTATCACATCAGCAAACATTTGGTTAGCCCTCTTATAAGCATCAAATTGGGATTGAAAACTACGGGTTGTCGCGAGGCGGTCTTCTTGTGGAAGACCAAGATAATGGAAAAGAGGCCACAAGATGTTGTTACAGTAGCCATTGTAATATTGATGAACAGTCTCTTCATTAAGAAAGACTGGTATGCACCCCTGCAATCATTAAGACAATCTTAGGATAGATAACTAATCATCATGTGTAAGTGTTGGCAATAGCACTAGAGACTCCACTTTTGTAAGCTCTTAGACAATGAGAACAGTGATATGAGACTGAATAATATGAACCTTCTCAGCTAGTGCTTGAGTGAGTGTTCTTTGTCCAATTTCATCAGGTACATTTACACCAGCCCATCCAATCCATCTGGTTTCAAATTCATTCACACCTTCAAGAAGATGATGCATCATCATTTAGCATGCCTATTAGAGATTGGGTTTATATGTGTCTGTGCACAAAATGAAACTCATAATATAATATCTTGAGTTCTTGACAACTTATTGTAACCTATATCGCAAATAAAAGAAGCAGAAGCATATTATCCTCGCTAGAAACAAAGGAAGTGGAGTACAAAAACGTGGTTAATGTAAAGTAGCAAATAAAAATGAATTGAACTAACACTTACCCAAAAGGGCAGTGACTAGCCCCCCTACACTCATTTCTAGTGCCCATGAGTCTTCACCCCTCCTAACTGCGGATACGGGTAGCCGGTTCGCAACAACCAATAAACGTTGTTTGGGAGGCCGTCCAATTTGTTTATCACGTCCCTGATCATTAAGAACTCTTGGCATACTGATCCCATCCAATAACTCTTCATCATGAGGCCACTTGTCACCATCAGTTGAGCTTAGGCCGTCCCAATATGTATCCACATCTCCCTTATTGTCTTTGACCTCCTCATTCAGATGGATAGACCTGTTGGATTTCCTGAGCTCTCTGTCCCTCAAAAGCCTTTCCAGTTTAGTCCTAAGTATGGCAGAATTGTAGTTATACTTGTTAGCGGGCATATCTCTTGTCTGTAACTCAGCCTGCAATTTGAAAATTGTCTAAGTATGCTAATGCATGTACTCTTTCAAAATACATATCTTCCTGCAACAATTGCTTGCAAGTCTTAAACAGTTCATTTCATATCACTAAATTATTCAAACGAAGTAACTACATATGTAGTAAAGGCCTCTTGCTGCAACATTTTCTAAAGCATTATTCAACTTAAATCTCCTAAACTCAATAAGAAAAGAAAAATACTATTCAAACTTCTTTAATCAAAACGTCAGTTTCATTCTAACTGCATGTCAGATAATTTTCAAACTCAAAACCATAGTAAATCAGCATTCTTCCCAGAAAAATACATAAATAATACTTTATTTAAAATAAACATTTACATATAAAAAGTACACATACATGTAAAATGTTTCTTGCTGCACGTGTTTTAGAAGAGAGTTATCGTTCAAACTTAAATCACCTAAAGTTCAATAATCAAGACAAACACTGTTCAAAACATATTAATCAAAGAGTCACCGGCATTCTGCACTTATATAATTTTTAAAAGGGCATTTATAGTTCCGCGAGGTACTCATGAATTGTAAGTGGGACTCACTCGTCATATGAAAAATCAACTTTTATTATAGGAATAACAATTCCCTTTAAAAAACTCAAAACCAGTAAATCATCATTTTTCCAGAAAAATTAAAAAAATTTATACTTGCTGATATATAAATAGTATAAATATACATGTATTATGTATACATGTGCTAACTAAGAGGGGGAAAAACAGATACCAAGAGACACTTCAGTATTTACATTTCAACAATAGTTACAGAAACAGAATTCTGATCCATTTACGAATATAAAATATTTTTTTTCGGGAATTAATTAAGCCTCAGTGAAACTTGAAACTCACAATCAAACTAAACTGTATATAAAATTAGAATCATTGAATAATTCTGTTACCAAGTGTGAAAAATTAACCATATAAAAAGTTCAAAAATAAATTGTAGAGCCTAAAACGACCCAAAAACCAAATCAGAACTGTAGCATCAAAAACCCCATTAAAAGGGCAGTTAAAAATTACTAGAAAATGAATAAAAATAGAAAATTGGTACGAAATTAAAAGGATAAGAAATGGGGAAATATTACCAAATCCTTTTGCAAAATGCTGATTTCTTCAGAAGATTTGACCTTCATCATCACTGTGAACAGAAAAGCCCTACTATTATTGCTGTATTTGTAAAAACGAGGATGTATTTAAACCAAATTGGGTAGTGTTCATATACAGACGAATGAGTGGCAGGTGGCTAAGAATTGGATATTTTGGGTGGCTGTGGAGAAAAATCTCTACACATCGATGACGAGTATTTATAATTTATCCATATATAGGGAGAGAGAAAATTAGAGAGATAAAGGAAGAAATCTAGAGAGAGAAAAACAGAAAATAGTATTAAGAGGGTTACAACTCAGAGGTGATTCTTTGTGGGAGTATGAATGGCACTATATAGCTTTAAGCCATGCAGATGCAGTAGGGAGTGGCACCATGCCAAAATAGAGCAGACTCAATCCTAATTAATTGTTTTTTATTGGCTTAAATATAAATTATTATTCTAAACTATAGATCATATTCTACTTGGTGAATCCCATTTGGGTGGGTCAGAGTTAAGCTAATGTGTAACAAAAAAAAGAATATTTTAATTTTTGATTAAATATTTATTATATATTAAGGGGTACAATTGTCAAATCACCTTATATTAAATATTAATACCAATTAAAAACAATAAAAGGCTAAATAAAACAAACAGATACGGATCAAATCTCTCCTCCCTCAACTTCGATCAAAGCTATTCACTCACTCAAAGTCTAAAACCATCAGATCAGAAGAAATCGATCATCACTCACAGAAAATGCCTAACTTCAATCAAAAAATCTGGTGAGTGTAAACTAGATTGGATTAAGCAGAGGCAAGTGTAAGCTATCAGTTAAAGAGGGACAGGGTACATAAATCAGATAAAGGGTGTAAATCTGGATCTGTTGAATCATCATCACCACCAGCCGGCATCGGTTTTTTCGTACCCCACCCACTGTATTCAACGGAAATTTACAGGGAAAGACGCAAAGATGAGGAACATCGTCGTCGTAAAGACGCACAATTTCATCGGTACTCAGAAGAGGAACGTCGTCGTCGTCGTTTTGGGCCAAAGCCCTAATCTCATCTTCTCTATCTTTTAACATGGCCTTGAATCGTCAATAATCGGAGTCATAGGATTTTGGACTAAGAAGTCGTTTGGCATTGGCTTGTTATTGAACCCTAAGTTTCTAGGTGATAGGAACCGGAGTTGGTCCATGGAGGTTTTGAGTACAGAAGGTCTAACGAATTACGGTTAGGGTTCAACGGAATATATATATTTTTTGGTTGTGCGTCTTTCCATGTATTCAACGGAAATTTACAGGGAAATTTACATGGTGGGTTTCATCTTCCTCCATCACATTTATTTTTTTTCTTTTTCATTTTTTATTTTTTGGATCTGAGAATGCATGCTTGTGTCGGGATTCTATCGTTTTGATATGAATTGATGGATTAGTTCAGTTTTTATTGAATTTTTTTTAGAATTGCTTAATTTTGTTGTCTTTTCCATATATGAGGTAGGATTTATTTTCTTTGTTGGTGTTGAAAACAAGTAATTTCATGAAGAACATGAGATGGCATTTTTTTTAGTATTGTATGATTTGATGATTTTTGGCTGCAGATCTTGATCTTCAATGTTTGGCAAAAATGAGTTTTTTTATGATTTTTGATGGTTTTAGATTTTGTTGTTTTTGATTAGTATTATTGTATAATATAAAGTGGTTTGACAAATTTGCCCTTTCATATATAATAATTGTGTAATTAAATATTAAAATATTTTTTTTTTAATTACACATCACTTCATTTAAAAAGTCACGTCGTGATTTCTCGACGCGTAAGCATCAATTGAACGCAGTGAAAAAAAATTAATAGTTCAATTATCTAATTGACAAAATTGAAAGGTGGAATATGGTTCATAGTTTAGGGTAATAATTTATATTTAAGCCTTTTTTATTATGTACAAAACCCTCAACTTAATTTACCAAATTGCCATCAAGTGCATGTTTTAAGTAATAGAGTTTTTGATAATAACTTAAAAATACTATATTTCTCAACAAATATACTTTAAAAAAACTTTTAAGATTCAATTATTTTGTTGACCTAATAGTAAGGCTTTAAAATGATTAAATGAGCAAACAGGTAGGGTTTAATTTGTATTTGTTCCATTAAAAATTCAATTAGAGCTCGACTCGAAATATAAATGAGTCAAATATGAGCAAATTTAAAAATTCGATAAATTACTCGAATCTTCTCAAATTGTAATTTTTTATTGATACTCAGATCATATTCGTTCGAAAAGTTTAATTGCCTTTTTTTAATATTACTAATATTAATTTCCTTTTTTTTACTATTACTAATATTAATTGTCTTTTTAGTAATATTAGTAATTGTCTTTTTAGTAATAATATTAGTAATTGACTTTTTATTACTATTACTAATATTAATTGCCTTTTTATTACTAATACTAATATTAATTTCCTTTTTAGTAATATTAGTAATTGCCTTTTTCATATTAATATTAGTAATTGCCTTTTTATTACTATTACTAATATTAATTGTCTTTTTATTATTAATACTAATATTAATTGTCTTTTTAATTATCATTTAATTAATATTAGTATTAGTAATAAAAAAATAAGTAATAACACTATTACCAACCGTCACAAGATGTAGCGGCTTGGTTTTTTTTTTAATAACTTCCGTTGCAAAAAAAATTTAGAGATAGAAAGATAATATTGTAATATTAATTGTCTTTTTTTGCCTTTTTAATTCTCATTTAATTAATATTAGTATTAGTAATAAAAAGACAAGTAATAACACTATTACCAACAAAGTGGACAACGAATGACACAAAAAAAATATGACCAAGCCGTTACAAGCTGTAGCGGTTGGTATATAAAAAAATTAAATTCCCTTTTTATCATTCTATTTCTCAAAAATGGGCCCACGTTATAAAAAATATATATTAAGACCAAGCCGCTACAAGCTGTAGCGGTTGGTATATATAAAAAATAAATTCATTTTATATCTTTCTATCTGACAATATGGGCCCACATTATCAAGTTAATTTGACTTTTATTAAAATAAATTCCGCTAAAGTGTGTTGTTTGGTGTGACGCCCCCAAAATAGGCATACATCACCCATTCTGAGTCGCTAGATATCACTCTATAAAAATCAAATACAAACTTCATTTATACAACTGTTGAATTGTCGTACAGTACTGAATGAGATAAGTTATGAGTTTCAATACAAAATCTATGTAACTCTCATGGTGCCACCACCACCACACCTTACAAAAGTATTTTACATAAAAGTATAATCAAAAACATTTTAGAAATTAAAATCTTTGGAAAGTCTTTAAGAAACCTTCATACATAGGAGGGCACGCTGCCTCAGGTTATGATAGTTATCATATGTCCACAGAATTATCCTTGGTTGACCCAATAGACCCTAAAGAAAAACGAGAAGATTACTATCATCTTCTATCCAATGGTGAGTCTTCTCTTGACAGATAACTATCTCCACTGTCTTTAAGTGAAAATTATATTTCAAATAAACTCCAAGATCATATAGGTAATGCTCGTAGATATACTCAGCAAATGAATGTGCACAACCCTGTTTTATGATAACACGAGATTGTATGTCATTAGACATCTTGTATGATAGTGGCAAAACACCCTTCCAAAGTTGGTTTCACCTCACCCTATTCGGTTCACCAAAATTAAATATCAAATGACGTATACAATAAGACACACTTATTTAAAATTCTCAATAAAATTATTTTCATACTATTTAGGGAGAACCTCAACAGCTATAGACCACAGTTCTATTCCCCTGTTATCTCCGCTCGACCCAGCTACACTCTTATTACCTAAAAGGAATTGTGAAACAAAAGGGTGAGCACAACTAGGCCAGTAAAGAATATCATAACTAAAGATAATTTAATTGCAATAGCTTTCGTCAATAATAAATCAGAGATTTAGAACATATGGTAGATGATAAAACTTTTCAACCATAGTTGCAGCGGAACGAGCAATCCATTAAAAGAGTCAAATAGACCATCAAATCTATTATTTTCTTTATGTTAAAAGTCCACCAATAATGTTTTATCCTTGTAACATCAATAAAAAATTCATGTCCACGATCATATGAATAACTCATAATCATAATTGTGATTCTGAATTCCTTTTTCGCACCCAGGACGAAGATAATTTTCATCACCTATCTTCACCTAAAACATCAAAAATCATGGTTATACCAAATCACAATTCCCGCTTTCATAATCATACTAACAAATTCATCTTTGACTACTACCAAAAAGATATACAAATCAGATAACCAATAATCTTTGAGACTCAAATTTTAATAAATAAACCACATCATCGAATCATCCCTACACTACGGCCAAGGATATTCATTAAATCACATCCATGAATTAATTTCATTCTTTGAGACTCATTTCAATAATTAATCCACATCATCGAATCATCCATGCACTATGTGCCAAGGAAATTCGATAATATCTAATTAATTAATTATCTATGCACCACGGGCCAAAGATAATCGTGTTTTCATCAACAGTCCCGATCATGCCATAAAATAATTCATCTTTGCACTCTTGGTCAAGAGAATCCATAGCCATAATCATACCAAAAAGCGCCCATCAATGCACTACGGCCAATGAGAACTTTTTTTCACATCATTTGTAACATTACGGCCATAATTATCTTGAATAATCCTCGGTCATATTCATACCAAGTCCATCTATGCACTACAGCCACAAATGACTTTCAAAAAAATATAAACATGAGGACGATGACAATGATATAAGAATTCAATAAAACAAGCTCACGAATTAATTTATCCGTAAACTAATAACGCCCCAATTGTCAACATGATACTTCTTTGTAGAGTAAAATTCAAAAATGCTCGTAAGAATATTTCCATGAAAAGATCTTTGGATGAAGCGCAAATATTAAGGATATTCCACTAATTTCATGGAGTATAGAAGTCAAAACTTTAACCAACCGAGTATAATAAAGAATGGAATAACAAAAGAAATCACCGTGTACGTGTGAGATAAAGACATGCAAAAGTTATTCCAACGAGTAATAATAAATACGGAACCAAGTCCCGCGTGAAACGCATGTATGGGATATTTTAATGAATAATAAAAAATGGAATAACATAAGGATTTCACTATGCATGCGGTACTTCGCATAGACAGGTTATTCCAACAGAATAATAAAGACGAAACCAGTCCCACAGTAAAACGCACAAACAGGATATTCCAATGTAATAATAAAGAATGGAATAACATAAGGATTTCACCAAGTATAGGTATGCCTGAGTATACAAAGTTATGTATAGGGTATGCCGCGTATACAGGTTATTTCAATAGAATAATAAAGACGGAATAATATAAGGATTTCACCAAGTATAGGGTATGACGCGTATACATGTTATGTATAGGGTATGCCACAGATATCTGAGTTATTCCAACAAAATAATAAAGACGGAATAATATAATGATTTCACCAAGTATAGGTATGCCAGCATGATCACAAGTTATGTATAGGGTATGTCGGCGTATTCAAGTTATTCCAATGTAATAATAAAGGCGGAATAATATAAGGATTTCACTAAGTATAGGGTATGGCGTATATACAAAAGTTATGTATAGGGTATCACAGATACAAAGTTATTCCAATAGAATAATAAAGACAGAATAATATAAGGATTTCACCAAGTATAGGGAGTCTCACAGATACAAAGTTATTCCAATGTAATAATAAAGAATGGAATAATAGAAGAATTTCACCATGTATGATGCAGTTTCAGATAAACAAAGTTATTCCAACATAATAATATAGAATGGAATAATAGAAGAATTTCACCATGTATGCGCAGATTGCATAAATAAAAGTTATTCCAACATAATAATATAGAATAGAATAATAATAAGAATTTCACCATGTATGCAGATTGCCAGATAAACAAAAGTTATTCCAACATAATAATATATAATGGAATAATAGAAGTTCTCTTCATGAATAAGAAAGAAATAATACCCCTTACAGGTACAACAAACAATATCCCTTACCTTAGAAAAGTTGGATACTGGAGTAGTGAGGTAGCAGAATTCTCTTCTTTTTTCTCTCTATAGATTTTCTCTCTATAGCTTCTATCTATAATTTCTCTCTATAATTTCTCTCTCTGGAGTTTTAGTGAATTCGTAAGAAATAATGAAGGAATAAGCTTCTATTTATAGAAGAATGGAATGAATAGTAACTAATTCATGAACGGTCCAGATTGATTTACTTTTTAAACAGACTCATCCATATTAAAACTTAAAGCAAATTGTCCATACTGATTCACTATTAAAACTTTAAACCAGAGATCCATATTGATTTACTATTAATACTTTAAACCAGCGATCCATATTGATTTACTATTAAAACTTTAAACCAGCGATCCATATTGATTCACTATTATAACTTCAACCAACGGTTTGGAAAATTAACACATCTCCTCATGGAATAATATTGTACCCAAATACCCGAATGCACAATACTAAAGTGAATAGTAACTGGGTGAATAGTAACTCATGAATAGTAACTCGTGAATAGTAATTCATGAATAGTAACTCATGAATAGTAACTCGTGAATAGTAACTCGTGAATATTAACTTATGAATAGTAACTCGTGAATAGTAACTCATAAATAGTAACTCATGAATAGTACGCCGACACGAAAAGTGCCCCGAATACCCGGTTGAACAATATAACCTCCAGACATCAATTATTATCGAAATAAATGTCGATTTCTACTAACACAAATAATCCCAACACAATGAAACTATCAAATTCATCTTTAATCAACACGAACTTATTCATCATTAATATCATAACTCACAATATTTAATAACCAGGTTGTTCCCAAGAAAGAAGAGGCTTTCCGATAAAGATTTTCTCCTATTCATGCCTTGCAATTAGATTATCTAACCTCTCCTTAATGTAACTTCTAGACATTGTAAATATTGCAATTTAATAATATGAATAACTTTGTCGTCTCAATTATTGATTTAATAAAATAACATATTATGTACGAGATGATCTTGATAATAATAATCGAATCAATAATATGAGAGATATGATGCAAGAATTACTATAGCAATAATTGAGTATAACCGAGTGACTTCTCACGTAAGCATCAATAATCAATACGAAGAAGCTACTTATGCAACCACGCCAGACATATTCATTGTACTTTTACTACTAGGGTAGTTCAGCGGTTTAATAAAGAACACCTCACCGTTATTATTTTATAAAAGATAATTCGCTGCTTTTTTTACTACGACAATACTTACATTGTGGGGTTCACTAATGATCTTGTCATTGTCGTGCGGATATTTTCCCACAAAAGAATATTTTATAACAACTTGCATACTTTGCAAAATTTTCAAATATGACCCTTAACTTTAAACTTTTATCAATTTAACTATTTACCAAAATAGAAAAATTGAATACTTTTATTTCATAAAATTCGGGGTCTCACATTTGGGCTGCAACAACTTGTAGCGGATGACAATATATTTTTTCTGATATTAGCTTTCCATTTAATTGATCAACGACTGACAAATTAGTCATTTGAAATAAGTGTTCATAAAGAACCAATCATATGATTATATATATATATATATATATATATATATATATATATATATATATATATAACCCGTTGTTATGAGCACTATTTCAGCAAAAAAGCTTTTCATCGTTAATCAGTATAACAGATGACATGAATTATTTTAAATAAAGGTCATGTCGCTACACTGCTTCTACAAGTTGTAGCGATAGTCACTAAATGACACAAAACTATTTGTAATTACTTCATTGCTCTTTCCCAATTTGATTTGCATTAAACATCCTTGCCGCTACAGCATGTAGCGACAGGATCCCACCACTTTCCATGATTTCCATCCTTTTATTAATATTAATATTAATATTAATAGTAATAGTAATAGTAACTATTAATATTCATATTATTATTATTAATACTATTAATATTAATACTATTAATAGTATTATTACTGTATTTAATATTAATATTATTAATATTAATATTAATATTAAGTATAGTAATAATATTATTAGTTGTTAGACCTCAATTTTTATGAAATAAAGTATTTATTTTTTCTTATAATTATTATTCTAATAAGTAAATGGTTAAATTGATAAAAGGTTAAAGTTAAGGGTGATATGTGAAAATTTTACAAAGTAAGCAAGTTGTCATAAAATATTTGTTGTGTCGGGAAATATTCGTACGACGACGCAATCATTGGTGGACCCCACAACAGAATTACTGTCGGATATAGAAAGCAGCATAAATAACCTTTTTATAAAAATAACGGCAAGACTTTTACCGTTAAACTGTTGAAATATCCGGTGATAAAAGTACAATCATACGCGTTATTGCACAGTAGCACACGGTATTGCACAATATCTCTTATTATTGATGCTTACATAAGAAGTCACTCAATTTCATTCAATAATTGCCACAGTAGTTGCTGTGTAGTATCTCATATTATTGATTCAATTATTATCACAGTATCATCTGCACAAAATTTATATTATTAAATCAATAATTGAGATGACACAATTATTCATATTATTATTTGCATTATTAACAATGTAAGACCCCAATTTTTTATGAATAAAGATTTAATTTTCTTTAAATGTTATTTTGAATAATAAGGTGTGGATTTGATATAATGTTATAGTTATGGGTGATATGTGCAAAATTTTGCAAAGTAAGCAAGTTGTTATAAAATATTCGTTTGGTCGGGGAATATCCGTACGACGGCACAATCATTGGTGGACCCCACAACGAAATGACTGTCGGATATAGAAAGTGACAGAAATAACCTTTTCATAAAATAACTGCAAGGCTTTTACCGTTAAATTATTGAAATACCCGAAGATAAAAGTATAGTAATATGTATGGTTGCACAGTAGCATACGGTATTGTACATTATCTCTGATTATTGATGCTTACATAAGAAGTCACTCAGTTGAGTTAATAATTGCCATGGTAGTTGTTGCATAGTATCTAATATATTATTGCTTCAATTATTATCACAGTATCATCTGCTTAATATTCTATATTATTAAATCAATAATTGAGACGCCATATTTATTCATATATATTATTATTTACATTACTGACAATGTCTAGAAAGTTCTGTCGAGGAAAGGGTTAGGTTATTTAATTGCGCGCCAATAAGGAGAAGTCCTTATCGGAAAGCCCCCTCTTTTCTGGGAATGATCTAGTTATTAATATTGTGAGTTATAATATTAATTATGAATAATTATTGAAAATTAAAAATGTGTTTATTAAAGATAAGTGATTTGTGATAAATATTTATTCAATTTTTGATATAAATAAAGGGGTTTGTCATGAAGTATTTGTTGTAAATTTGGCTTATTACATGAACCCCTACTTACGCATTTTTCAAAATTATCGATAAAAAGTTATCTCAGTTTTATTTTATTATTATTATAATACTAATAAAACAGAAAACTTTTTATATAAAATAAAATACTTTTTATATTATATATAAAGTTATTCGTTTTATTAGATTATAAATAGAATATATTATATTTTATATAAAATTTTTTATTTTATTAGAATATTTTATTATGCAGTGATGAATAGTAAAAAATCAAAAATTTTGACGAATTCATCGAATTACGCCCGTGAAAATTTTCTTTTGTTCACCCGTGAGAAAATTTTAAATAGTGCCCTACCATTCTCCTATAAATAGGATGTTTATTTAAGAAATGAAAATCACACCAGAATCAAAGAATTTTTCTTTTATAATATTGTACGTATTTCTTTCTAGTATAAGGATACTTTTAGCTAGTGTAGAAAATAGTGCAAGTTTTCTTCAAAAATATCTCTGCTATGTCAGTTAGATTTACTCTCCTACTAAGGTAAGGGGTATTATTTATTATTTTCGTTCAATATTCGTAAGAATATTATTTTCTTTCAATATTCGTAAGGAATATTATCCTCGTTTAATATTCGTAAGGGATATTATCTTCGTTCAATATTCGTAAGAAATGTTATTTTCGTTCAATATTCGTAAGAAATATTATTTTCTTCCATACTCTATAGTATGTAAGTGATATTATTTCGTTTCATATTCCTAAATCTACACTTACTTTGATAAGTATTGCTTCTATAATCCCTGAAATTAGTAGAATATTCTTGAGTTTTGCACTTCATCTAGTATCGTTTCATTGAAATATTGGTCTTAACTTTCTTATGAAATTTTAATGTTTTCATTCAGAGTATTATTTACAGGGTACTATTTACGTGTTACTATTCACGGGATACTATTCATGAGCATTATTCATACATACGGTGCTATTCATATATACGGTACTATTCATATGGTACTATACACGGGGTACTATTCACGAAGTACTATTCACGATAAAAAATGATTTATTTTCTGCCTAAATTATTTTTGATATATGAATATAAATCTTGAATTTTACTCCACAATTAGTTATCATGTTGAGAATTTGGACATTCTTGAACTCTGGATAAATTGAATTATAAATCTTTAATATTTATCATTGATCTCACTTGATTGATTCTTTATATCATAGTCATCATTCTCATGCTTATATTGTGTTGAAAGTCATCTTTGGCCTGTAGTGCAAAGATGAACTGATGATTATTGATCTTACAGTTGTATGTCTTTAGCCCTTAGTGCAAAGATGGATGGTTGATTATTGGTTTTACAGTTGTATATCTTTGGCCCGTAGTGCAAAGAAGAACTGTTGATTTATATCTTTGGTCGTAGTGCAAAAATGAACTGTAGATTGATAGATTTGGCCCATAATGCAAAAATGGACAAGTGTATGACATTATCATGACCACTGATGAGACAAATAAATATCTTTGGTCCGTAGTGCAAAGATAGACTATATTTTGGCATGATCATGACCATTGGTTTAACAGTTGAATGTCTTTGGTCGTAGTGCACTGACAAACAATTGATTGGCATGATCTTGACCATTGGTTTTATAATTGAATATCTTTGGCCTGTAGTGCAAAGATAGACAATTGATTGGTATGATCATTGTTATTATATTTGAATGTCTTTAGCCTTTGGGGCAAGGACATTGAGTGAAAGTTCTATTAAGACTCGGTGGCAAGGACAAACTGTTGATTTACATGATTATAAATATGAATTGTGAATTTAACTATAATCTTTGGTGGTCCAGGTGATGAGAGTTCTCTTTGTCTTGGGTACAATGAAGAAATGTTGATTAGTGTTACAAGAATAAAATATTGATGATGGACTTTTAATTTGGAGAAGATAATAGACATTATGTTCTACTTGACTCTTCTAATAGATTGTTGATTCCGCTGCAATTATGGTTGAAAACTTTTATCATCTACCATATGTTCTAATTATATGATTTATTACTAATGAAGGCTATTGATAAATTAATTATCTTTAGTCATAATAATCTTTACTAGGCTATTTGTGCTCACCCTTTTACTTCACAATTCCTTTCAGGTAGTAAGAGTGTAGCTGGGTTGAGCGGGGATAACAGGGGAATCGTGTGATGGTCCAAGATTGTAGAAGTTTCTCAATACATTATAAAACAGCATGACATGCAATATATAATTGTATTAAGAACTTAAGATGGGTGTGTCGTATTTTATACGTCACTTAATAATTGATTTTGGTGAACAATAATAGGGTGATGAAAACCCGACTTTGAAAGCGTCAAAAATACACCCCATTAGAATGAGGATGACATAAATCTTCTCGTGTTCCTTTAAAAACTTGAAATATTTTTTGCTGTATTTTATATGGCATTGTAATAATTTGGGTGTGTATATTGTCGTATTATATTCAGTACAATATTTATATTGAAACTGACAACTTATGTGTTGTCGTATTTTACACGACAGTTGTATAAATGAAATTTGTATTTGGTTTATGTACCATTGGTCATGTGGACCTATTTTGGGGAGTCACATTTGGTATTAGAGCTTATGGATATGATTCCTAACGGATATTTGAGGTTAGAACTAGGAGGGGAGAGACGAGAAAATCCTTCGCTAGTGTGTCCTACCTAAGTTATTTGTTATTTAATTGGTCGGTCGGAATGTAGGGATAATATGTGGCATCTCAATTAACCCTTATTTTGTGATAATGTTTGAGAATGACATCTGAAAATTTTGAGATAAGAAATGGAGCACATGAGACCGTTGAGACGCCTTCAATCAATAACCAGGATAATGTGTATTAGGAAGGCAATAATCCTCATGTAAACAACAACAACAACGATCAAATGATGAACGATGAGATGTTTAGGAGCTTTCTGCAATTCATGCAACACTAAACGAGAGAGATTCCTGTTCAAAATACAGGTGGAATCAATGGCAACTCAGGGTTGGTCACTGCTAAGCAATTCAAGGAGCTGGGACCACCAAAGTTTTTAGAAAAGCCAGAGCCACTTAAGGTAGAGACATGGATTAAGCAGATCACCAAGATATTTGATGTTTTGAGATGTCCAGAGGAGCAAAAGGTTCCTTTCGCCACCATTATGTTGCGAGGAGAGGCAGATTACTGGTGGAAATCTGTAAAACGTACTCATCTTTTCGCACTAAAGATGTCTTGGGAAAAGTTCCAAGAATTGTTCAACGACAAGTACTTTCCAAAGAGTATTCGTCACATAAAGGAGGTGGAATTTATCAAGTTGGAACAAAATAATATGATCGTATCGTAATACGAGAAAAAGTTTGTGGAGTTATCCTTGTGATGCCCCCAAAATAGGTATACATCACCCATCCTGAGTCGCCAGATATCACATTATAAAAATCAAATACAAACTTCATTTATACAACTTATAAAAATCAAATACAAACTTCATTTATACAACTGTTGAACTGTCGTAGAGAATACGACCACAGTTAACTATGAGTTTTAATACAATATTATCTGGTAGATAGTATCCAAACTCAATTTGTTGCAATGCCATATAAAAATACAGCAGCGAATATTTCAAGACCCCAAAGAAGAACGAGAAGATTACTATCATATTCATTCTAATGGGGTGCACTTTTGGTGCTGTCAAAGTCGGGTTCTCATCACCCTATTGTTGTTCGCCAAAATCAATTATTAAGTGACGTATAAAATACGACACACACATCTTAGGTCTTCAATACAATTATCTGTTGCATGTCATGCCATTTTATAATGTATTGAGAAACTTCGACAGTCTCGGACCATCACACTATTTCCCTGTTATCCCCGCTCGACCCAGCTACACTCTTATTACCTGAAAGGAGTTGTGAAGCAAAAAGGGTAAGCACAAATAGTCCAGTAAAGAATATCATGTCTAAGATAATTATTTTATCAACAACATTTATCAGAATAAATCAGAGATTTAGAACATATGGTAGATAATAAAGTTTTCAACCATAGTTGCAGCGAATTCAACAATCCATTAGAAGAGTCAAGTAGATCATAATGTCTACTATCTTCTCTAGATTAAAAGTCCATCGTTGATATTTTATTCCTGTAATACTCATCAACAGTTCTTTGTTATACTTAAGACAAATAGAACTTTCAACACTTGTCTTCATCTGAACCACTAAAGATATTAGTTAAATTCACAATTCATATTTATAATAATGTGAATTAACAGTTCCTTCTTTCCACAAAGACTTAATAGAACATTTACTCAATATCCTTACCCCAAGGTTGAAGATATTCAAATGTAATAACAATGATCATACCAATCAATTGTCTATCTTTGCACTACGGGCCAAAGATATTCAACTATAAAACCAATGGTCATGATCATACCAATCACATCATTGAATTATCCATGCACTACGGCCAAGGATATTCGTTAGTATCACTAGTGGTCATGATCATGTCATACACTTTGTCCATCTTCGCACTACTTGGTCAAAGATATCAAATAATGAGATCATCTTTGCACTATCTGAGCCAAAGATATTCAACAACATATCATCTTTGCACTACAGGCCAAAGATATACAACTGTAAAACCAATAACCAACAGTATAATAAAGAATAGAATAATAAAAGAATTTCACCATGTATGCAGTACTTTGCATAGACAGTTTATTCCAACATAATAATAAAGAATGGAATAACAGAAGAATTTCACCATGCGTGCGTAATCCGTACAGACAGGTTATTCCAACAGAATAATAAATAATGGAACCATGTCATGCGTAGACGCACAGACAGGATATTCCAAAAGAATAATAAAGAATGGAATAACAACAGAAATCACCAGGTATACGGTAATCCGCGTATACAGGTTATTCCAACAGAATAATAAAGAATTGAATAACAACAAACTTCACCAGGTATATGGTATTCCGCGTATACAGGTTATTCCAACAGAATAATAAAGAATGGAAAACAACAGACTTCACGGTATACAGTAATCACAGATATCTGAGTTATTCCAACAGAATAATAAAGAATTGAATAACAACGAGACTTCACGTGTATACAGAATCGCGATATCTTGTGAGACCCGAATTTTATGAAATAAAAGTATTCAATTTTTCTATTTTGGTAAATAATTAAATTGATAAAAGTTTAAAGTTAAGGGTGATATTTGAAAATTTTTCAAAGTAAGTGATGATGAAGTTTTATTTTATTAGTACTATTAACGTAATAAAAGCGAAACATCTTTTTATATAAAACATAATATTTTATTAAAGTTATTCTATAAATAAAATATATTATATTTTATTATATAGTGTTATATAGTGTTTTGCATAGTAAAATCTTTTTTTATATAAAAACAAAATACTTTTATAAAGTTGTTTGTTTTATTAGGCAATAATTAGAATATATTATATTTTATTTAAAAGATTTTGCTTTAATTATGGACCGTCAGATTAAAGTGAATCAATCCGGACCGTTCATGGATTGGTTACTATTCATTTTATTCTTCTATAAATAGAAGCTCATTCATTCATTATTTCTTACGAATTCACGGAAACTCTAGAGAGAGAAAATTATAGAGAGATAGAAGAAGAGTATCCTTCTACTTCACTACTTCTATTTTCAGTTTCTTTTACGGTAAGGGATATCATTATTGTGTAAGGGGTGTTATTCTTTCTTATTCATGAAGAGAACTTCGGTTATTTCATTCTTTATTATTCATTGGAATAACAGATATATATCTGATATACCCTATACATAACTTGTATAAGCGGCGATACCTCAGACTTGGTGAAATCCTTATGTTATTCTATTTTTTATTATTCATTGGAATAACTCAGATATATCTGGCATACCCTATACATAACCTATATACGCAGATACCCATGCTTGGTGAAATCCTTATGTTATTCCATTCTTTATTATTCATTGGAATAACTCAGATACGCGGATTACCGTATACCTGGTGAAGTCTGTTATTCTTCCATTATTTATTATTCTGTTGGAATAACCTGTATTCGTGGATTACCGTATACCTGGTGATGTCTGTTGTTATTCAATTCTTTATTATTCTGTTGGAATAACCTATATACGCGGATTACCGTATACATGGTGATGTCTGTTGTTATTTCATTCTTTATTATTCTGTTGGAATAACCTATATACGCGGATTATCGTATACCTGGTGAAGTCTGTTGTTATTCAATTCTTTATTATTATGTTGGAATAACCTGTATACGCGGATTACCGTATACCTGGTGAAGTCTGTTGTTATTCAATTCTTTATTATTACATTGGAATATCACATGCGTGTGTTTACGCATTTGATTTGGTTCCATTATTTATTATTAGGTTGAATAACATGTCTGCATGTAATTACGCACGCATGGTGAAATTCTTCTGTTATTCCATTCTTTATTATTATGTTGGAATAGCACATACATGCCAAATCTGCATACATGGTGAAATTCTTTTATTAGTCCATTCTTTATTATACTGTTGGTTATTGGTTTTACAATTGTATGTCTTTGGTATGTAGTGCAAAGATGATATGTTGTTGAATATCTTTGGCCTGTAGTGAAAAGATGATCTGTTATTTGATAGCTTTGACCCGTAGTGCGAAGATGGACATGTGTATGACATGATCATGACCACTAGTGATACTAACGAATATCCTTGGCCGTAGTGGTGCATGGATAATTCAATGATGTGATTGGTATGATCATGACCATTGTTTTTAATAGTTGAATATCTTTGGCCCGTAGTGCAAAGATAGACAATTGATTGGTATGATCATTGTTATTACATTTGAATATCTTCAGCCTTTGGGGTAAGGATATTGAGTAAACATTCTATTAATTCTTTGTGGCAAGGAGAAACTGTTGATTTACATGATTACAAATATGAATTGTGAACTTAATTATAATCTTTAGTGGTTCAGGTGAATACAGATGATGAAAGTTCTCTTTGTCTTGGGTACAACAAAGAACTGTTGATGAGTATTACAGGAATAAAATATTAACGATGGACTTTTAATCTAGAGAAGATAATAGACATTATGATCTACTTAACTCTTCTAATGGATTGTTGATTCCGCTGCAATTATGGTTGAAAACTTTTATTATCTACCATATGTTCTAAATCTCTGATTTATTCTGATAAAGGCTGTTGATAAATTAATTATCTTAGCCATGATATTCTTTACTGGGCTATTTGTGCTCACCCTTTTGCTTCACAATTTCTTTCAGGTAATAAGAGTGTAGCTGGGTCGAGCGGGGATAACAGGGAAATAGTGTTATGGTGCGAGATCGTCAAGTTTCTCAATACATTATAAAAGCATATGACATGCAATGATAATTGTATTGAGGACCTAAGATGTGTGTGTCGTATTTTATACATCACTTAATAATTGATTTTGGTGAACAACAATAGGGTGATGAGAACCCGACTTTGAAAGCGTCAAAAGTGCACCTCAGTGGAGTGAATATGATAATAATCTTCTCGTTCTTCTTTGGGGTCTTAAAATATTTGTTGCTGTATTTTATATGGCATTGTAATAATTTGAGTTTAGATACTGTCTATGAGACAATATTGTATTAAAACTCACAGATTAATCGTGGTCGTATTCTATACTGACAGATTCAATGATTATATAAATGAAGTTTGTATTTGATTTTTATAGTGTGATATCTGGCGACTCAGAATGGGTCGTGTGGACCTATTTTGGGGGCGTCACATATACAGGTTATTCCAACATAATAATAAAGAATTGAATAACAACGGACTTCACCAGGTATACGGTAATCCGCGTATACAGGTTATGTATAGGGTATGCCGCATATACAGGTTATTCCAATAGAATAATAAAGAATGGAATAACCGAAGTTCTCTTCATGAATAAGAAAGAATAACACCCCTTACTATAATAATACTATCCCTTACTATAAAAGAAACTGAAAATAGAAGTAGTGAAGTAGCAGAATACTCTTCTTCTTTCTCTCTATAATTTCTCTCTCTAGAGTTTCAGTGAATTCGTAAGAAATAATGAAGGAATGAGCTTCTATTTATAGAAGAATGGAATGAATAGTAACCAACCCATTAACGGTCCAGATTGATTTACTTTAATCGGACGGTCCATATTTAAAGCAAAATCTTTTAAATAAAATATAATATATTCTATTTTATATAAAAAGATTTTTACTATGCAGGCACTATACAAATACTATGCATAATAAAATATAATATATTCTAATTATTGTCTAATAAAACGAATAACTTTATAAAAGTATTCTATTTTATATAAAAAGATTTTATTATTAGCCTAATAAAACGAATAACTTTATAAAAGTATTCATTTTTATATAAAAAGTTTTTTCATTATAATTTCAACCAACGGTCTGAAAAATTAGTACATCTCTTCATGGAATAATATTGCCCAAAAATGATTTGGACCGAAAAGAAATATATTTCTCGGGTGAATAGTACCCCGTGAATATTACTTCAGGAATAGTACCTCGTGAATAGTATCCCGACACGAAAAATACCCCAAATACCCGAGTGAACAATACTAGAGTGAATAGTAATTTGGGTGAATAGTAACCCGTGAATTGTAACTCTGACACAAAAAGTGTCCTAAATACTCGAGTGAACAATACTAGAGTGAATAGTAATTTGGGTGAATAGTAACCCATGAATAGTAACTCGTGAATAGTAACTTCGACACAAAAAGTGTCCCAAATAATCGAGTGAATAATAACCGGTTATTTTATGACAACTTGTCTACTTAAAAAAAAATTCACATATCACCCTTAACTTTAACCTTTTATCAATTTAACTATTCACCAAAATAGAAAATTTAATACTTTTATTTTATAAAATTTGGGGTCTCACAATCTCCCCTCCTTATGAAATTTCGCCCTCAAAATTTACGTACGTACCTGGTATTTCGAAGAGATGAGATTACCTTGCTTTCTTTTCAAATTGTACCTTCCCGGTATTTCTTCTATATCATAATTTTCCCATTGCTCTTCTCCTGTATTTAAGATATCATTCTAAAATATACCTTCAAAACAAAGGTTAATTGAAATATCACAATTTGTCAACTTATCAAGTAAATAATTTCAGCTTAGGTAAGTCACACACTAGCGAAGTATATAACTCGTCTCTCCCCTCCTAGTTCTAGACTCTTATCTCCGCCAGTGACCATATCCCTAAGCTTTGATACCAATTGTGACGCCCCCAAAATATGTATACATCACCCATCCTGAGTCGCCAGATATCACATTATAAAAATCAAATACAAACTTCATTTATACAACTTATAAAAATCAAATACAAACTTCATTTATACAACTGTTGAACTGTCGTAGAGAATACGACCACAGTTAACTGTGAGTTTTAATACACTATTATCTGGTAGACAGTATCCAAACTCAATTTGTTACAATGCCATATAAAAATATAACAGCGAATATTTCAAGACCCCAAAGAAGAACGAGAAGATTACTATCATATTCATTCTAATGGGGTGCACTTTTGGTCCTGTCAAAGTCGAGTTCTCATCACCCTATTGTTGTTCGCCAAAATCAATTATTAAGTGACGTATAAAATACGACACACACATCTTAGGTCTTCAATACAATTATCTGTTGCATGTCATGCCATTTTATAATGTATTGAGAAACTTTGACAGTCTCGGACCATCACACTATTTCCCTGTTATCCCCGCTCGACCCAGCCACACTCTTATTACCTGAAAGGAGTTGTGAAGCAAAAAGGGTGAGCACAAATAGCCCAGTAAAGAATATCATGGCTAAGATAATTAATTTATCAACAACATTTATTAGAATAAATCAGAGATTTAGAACATATGGTAGATAATAAAGTTTTCAACCATAGTTGCAGTGGAATCAACAATCCATTAGAAGAGTCAAGTAGATCATAATGTCTACTATCTTCTCTAGATTAAAAGTCCATCGTTGATATTTTATTCCTGTAATACTCATCAACAGTTCTTTGTTATACTTAAGACAAATAGAACTTTCAACACTTGTCTTCACCTGAACCACCAAAGATATTAGTTAAATTCACAATTCATATTTATAATAATGTTAATTAACAGTTCCTTCTTGCCACAAAGACTTAATAGAACATTTACTCAATATCCTTACCCCAAGGTTGAAGATATTCAAATGTAATAACAATGATCATACCAATCAGTTGTCTATCTTTGCACTACGGGCCAAAGATATTCAACTATAAAACCAATGGTCATGATCATACCAATCACATCATTGAATTATCCATGCACTACGGCCAAGGATATTCGTTAGTATCACTAGTGGTCATGATCATGTCATACACCTGTCCATCTTCGCACTACGGGTCAAAGCTATCAAATAACATATCATCTTTGCACTACAGGCCAAAGATATTCAACAACATATCATCTTTGCACTACAGGACAAAGATATACAACTGTAAAACCAATAACCAACAATATAATAAAGAATAAAATAATAAAAGAATTTCACCATGTATGCAATACTTCGCATAGACAGGTTATTCCAACATAATAATAAAGAATGGAATAACAGAAGAATTTCACAATGCGTGCGTAATCCGCATGCGAGCGAGTTATTCCAATAGAATAATAAATAATGGAACGGTCATGCGTGAGCGCACGCAGACAAGATATTCCAATGTAATAATAAAGAATGGAATAACAAAGCAGAAATCACCGTGTATACTGAATCGCGTATACAAAAGTTATTCCAACAGAATAATAAAGAATTGAATAACAACAGACTTCACCAGGTATACGGTATTCCGCGTATACAGGTTATTCCAACAGAATAATAAAGAATGGAAAACAACAGACTTCACCAGGTATACGGTAATCCGCGTATACAGGTTATTCCAACAGATTAATAAAGAATTGAATAATAACAGACTTCACCGTGTATACTGCAGAATCCACGTATACTGAGTTATTCAAATGAATAATAAAGAAGTGAATGACAACGGACTTCACCGGTATACTGATAATCACAGATACAAAGTTATTCAACAATGAATAATAAAGAATGGAATAACATAAGGATTTCACCAAGTACAGGGCATGACGCGTATACAGGTTATGTATAGGGTATTTCGCATATACAGGTTATTCCAACAGAATAATAAAGAATGGAATAACCGAAGTTCTCTTCATGAATAAGAAAGAATAACACCCCTTACTATAATAATACTATCCCTTACTATAAAAGAAACTGAAAATAGAAGTAGTGAAGTAGCAAAATACTCTTCTTCTTTCTCTCTATAATTTCTCTCTCTAGAGTTTCAGTGAATTCGTAAGAAATAATGAAGGAATGAGCTTCTATTTATAGAAGAATGGAATGAATAGTAACCAATCCATTAACGGTCTAGATTGATTTACTTTAATCGGACGGTCCATATTTAAAACAAAATCTTTTAAATAAAATATAATATATTTTATTTTATATAAAAAGATTTTTACTATACAAACACTATGCAGGCACTATGCAAATACTATGCATAATAAAATATAATATATTCTAATTATTGTCTAATAAAACGAATAACTTTATAAAAGTATTCTCTTTTATATAAAAAGATTTTACTATTAGCCTAATAAAACGAATAACTTTATAAAAGTATTCTGTTTTATATAAAAAGTTTTTCTGTTATAATTTCAACCAACGATCTGAAAAATTAGTACATCTCTTCATGGAATAATATTGTACCCAAAAATAATTTGGACCGAAAAGAAATATATTTCTCAGGTGAATAGTACCCCGTGAATAGTACTTCAGGAATAGTACCTCGTGAATAGTATCCCGACACGAAAAATATCCCAAATACCCGAGTGAAAAATACTAGAGTGAATAGTAATTTGGGTGAATAGTAACCCGTGAATATTAACTCGTGAATAGTAACTCCGACACTAAAAGTGTCCCAAATACTCGAGTGAACAATACTAGAGTGAATAGTAATTTGGGTGAATAGTAACCCATGAATAGTAACTCGTGAATAGTAACTTCGACACAAAAAGTGTCCCAAATACCCGAGTGTTATGACAACTTGTCTACTTAAAAAAAATTTCACATATCACCCTTAACTTTAACCTTTTATCAATTTAACTATTCACCAAAATAGAAAATTTTAATACTTTTATTTCATAAAATTCGGGGTCTCACAATCCTGGTTTCATCCCATTTGGTAGATAACGAGGAGCGTATAACGCGAATGTTTCTACGAGGTTTGAAGCCCGAAATTTGTCAATACCTCATTTCTCATAAACTGTGTTTGTATTCAGATGTTGTGAACACAGCTCAGTTATTGGAGCGCGATAATGAGTAGGCTCAACCAAAAGAAAACGACCAAAAACACGATAATAATCGTACCGGTGGCAACGACCATCGGAACAATGATAACCATCGTGAAGGAAATTATCATGCCAGAAATGGTAACCACTTCGGTGGTAATCATGACCAAGATAATATGAGAGGTGAACTAAGTGGGAACAACTTTAAGAAGAGAATATTCAACAATGACAACGTAAAGACATCGATCACATCACCAACACCCGTTTCTAAGGAAGAAGAACGACCATCAATCGTATGTTACAAACTGTTCGCAGCAACCCAAACTGTGTTTTAATTGAGGAAAGGAAGGTCACCTAGCTCGATTTTATCGTACAACGAAGTCAAGTCCAGCTGGGATGGTGATACCAAATGTGAGACCCCAGATTTTATAAATAAAGATTTAAATTTCTTGAAATATTTTTTTGAATATTAAGGTGTGAATTTGAAATAATATTATAGTTGTAGGTAGTATTTATAAATTCTGCAAAGTACGCAAATTGTCTTATAATTATTCGACTGGTCGGAGAATATTCGTTTTAGCAGAGAATATTCGTACAACGGCACAATCATTGGTAGACCCCACAATGGAATTATTGTCGGATTGAGAAAATGACAAAATTATCTTTTTATAAAATAACGGCGGAAAGTTACCGTTGATACTGTTGAACTACCCGGCAGTAAAAGTACAGTAATACGCGTGGTTGCATAGTAGCACACGGTATTGATTATTGATACTTACGTGATAAGTCACTCAGTTTTACTCAATTATTGCTACAGTAATTGCTGCATCATATCTCTTATATTATTGATTCGATTATTGTCACATTATCATCTGCATAATATGTTATCTTATTAAATCAATAATTGAGACGACAAAGTTATTCATATTATTAAATTGCAATATTTACAATGTCTAGAAGTTCTGTCAAGGAGAGGTTAGGTAATTGCGCGCCAGTGAGGAGAAATCCTTACCAGAAGGCCCCCTCTTTCCTAGAAATGACCTGGTTGATAAATATTGTGAGTTATAATATTAATGTTGAATGTTATTAAGAATTGAAGTTGTGTTCGGAGTTGAATTTGGAGACACAGAGGTGATATTTGAGTCCGAAACGTCAAAATTAGTAAAAATAGTCTATAAACACAAAATTTTTCGGAATTCACTATTTGGTCAAAAAGTCAACAGTTGACTTTTTCGGGAAAAGTCAAACTTAAAAATTTCAAAATTTATATTTTTTGATAAAAATGGTTTCATTATGTTGGAATGGTTTGTGTTAGTGAAAATCGACATTTATTTCGATAAAAATTGATGTCTGGAGATTATATTGACCAATCGGGTATTTAACCGAATAAATGAGCAATTGATTGCTATTATTTCACATGATTATAACTATTTGTTCACATGTGATACTATTGATTCACATTCTTGTTACTATTAGGGGAGTTGGTGCAAGATTGATAATACTTGCATGACTAAGTTAAAAATAGAGGTATAGATGGAGGTACTATACTGTAATTAATTTTATCACATGATTTACTATTGAGTCACATGATTTTATTATTGATTCATATGATTTACTATTAGGGGAGTTGGTGCAAGTTTGATAATACTTGGATGACTGAATTAAAAATGAAATAAAAGTTGGAGGTATTGTACTGTAATTTTTCGAGCCCCAAAACGTTCAATTATCGAAACTATGTTTTTCTATAAATAGAAGCTCATTCTTCTTCATTTCTCACCAATTCACCAAAGCTTTAGAGCGGTTATTATAGAGAGATATTGTAGGGAGAAATTGTAGAGAGAAAATCTAAAGAAGAAGAGAAGTTTACTACCTCACTACTCCTTTATCCAGTTTCTTTTACGGTAAGAGGTGTTGTTCTTTCTTATTCATGAAGAGAACTTCTGTTATTCCATCCTTTATTATTACATTGGAATAACTTTATATCTGTGGCATACCCAATACATAACTTTGTATAAGCGGCGTATACCTTTTACTTGGTGAAATCCTTATGTTATTCCATTCTTTATTATTCATTGGAATAACTCAGATATCACGTGACATACCCTATACATAACCTCGTATATTTTATACATAATATCACATTGGTGAAATCCTTTTATTATTGGTCATTTAATATTCTCATTTTAATATGAATATCCTGTCGGTGTGAATTTCACCTGACCTGGTTCCAATATTTATATTTTCCGTCATTTAATATTCTGTCGGAATATCCTGTCGGTGTGAATTTCACATGACCTGGTTCCAATATTTATATTTTCTGTCATTTAATATTCTGTCGGAATATCCTGTTGGTGTGAATTTCACCTGATCTGGTTCCATTACTTATTATTTCGTATTTATTATTACATTGGAATAACTTGATACATCTTGGCATCGCATGCATGGTGATTCTGTTGTTATTCCATTCTTTATTATACTCGGATTGGTTAAAATTTTGACTTCTATACTCCATGAAATTAGTGGAATATCCTTGATATTTGCGCTTCATCCAGTATCTTTTCATAGAAATATTCTTCTGAGCATTCTTGAATTTTACACAACAAAACAATATCTTGTTGATAATTTGGACATTATTAGTTCCTGGACAAATTAATTCTTGAAGTTGTTTTATTGAATTCTTATATCATTGTCATCATACTTATGTTTATATTATGTTGAAAGTCATCTGTGGCCTGTTGTGCATGGATGGACTTGGTATGATTATGACCAAGGATTATTTGGTATAATCCTTGGTAGTAATGTTACAAATGATGTGGTAAAAGTCCTCATTGGCCGTAGTGCATTGATGGACAGTTGTTGGCATGATCATGACCATTGATAAATATACGAATATTCTTGGCCCGTAGTGCATGGATAATTTGTGGTCGTGATACTAAAGAATATCCTTGGCCGTAGTGCAGGGGTGATTCGATGATGTGGATTATTTATTAAGCTGAGTCCCAGCGAAAAAAGTGATGAAAAACTTTTTAAATCTGAAAAGATAGTAGATTTTATTCTCTACTTTACTCTTTTAATGGATTGCTTATTTCTGCTACAGTTTTGATCTAAAACTTGTTGTCTATTATATTCTATCAGTTGTTATACTGTTGAAGGCTAAGGATAATTTATTCTGCATTATCTGAGTCATAATATTTCTTCTTGGGCTAGTTGAGCTCACCCCTTTGCTTTCATTGTTCTCTTCAAGAAATGAGAGCGTAGCGAGGGACTAGTCGAGAACAGAGTGACTGGTCCTAGATGGTGTATTAGTAGTCCTCACTATTCTGTGAAATAGTGTGATAATAAATGTAATGAGGACTCCATTGTGTTTGAATACTGTCTAGATGACAATATTCTTATTAAAACTCTCAGTTTATGTTTTGTCGTATTTTACTATTTGTTGTATAATTAAGTATGTATTTGTATTTTGTACCATGTATTTGGCAACCCAAGATGGGTGGTGTATACTAATTTTGGGGGCGTCACGGTTGGTATCAAAGCCATAGAAAAAGAGCCCCGAGCGATAAAATCGAATGCTTAATCCTTAATTTTTTTGGTGACTTCCAAGTCTTGGGATGCATGTAATTCGGACTTTTCGTAGGGGATGCTATAGTGTAATGTGTGATAGTGGCAAGTTGATAGGTATCATTGTGAGGTAATATCCAGTTAAGGGATAGAAGTCATAGTTGGTATCAAAGCGTAGGATATGATCCCGGTGAGATGTGAGATAAGAACTAGGAGGAGAGAGACGGGGTCATTAGCCCGATTTTGTCGTCCACCAAAGTCAAGTCCAAATTGGGACGGTGGCACCAAAAGTGGATCTGACAAAACAAAGTCGTTGGTTTTAGAAAGCGATTTTTCATGACTTCTCAAAAGCGAGTAAAAACCGAGCGAAGTTAGCACGGGTTAGTTAATTATAAATTCTTGCGAAGCATATACCTTATTAGATATCTGTTCTACCCATTCTTTTATCTCTCTTGCTTGCGTTCAACGTTTAAATTTGACTCTAGAGAAGTTAGACTTTGACCTATCGGTTGAAACTCTGTTAGGAGAAACCTTCATTACATGTGCTATCCAAGTCTTGGATGAGAGTCACAGTTTTGAATGATATTTTTATTGTTAATAAATTTCCTGACGTATTCTTGAAGACTTCTTAAACTACCCCTAGAGCATGAAATTGAATTTTGTATTGACCCCAATACAAAACCCATTTCTAAAACCCTAAAATATTTCATTAACTAAAAGGATCTGTTTACGTTGATTATAAGGAGATTCATAACAAAAGTATTGGACTGATGAAAATCATGGGTATATGATGTATTATTAGGTGTTATAATGAGTTATGTTGGTTATTATGTGAAAACAAGAAAGTTTCTTAGAAATCACAAAGGGTTGAAAATTCAGATTTTGGTAAAAACGTAACATGAAATTCAATTGACCATATCTCCTATTATATTTTGAATTTTTGAGTGTGGTCAAGTCCCAGAGTTAGATCTATGAGTCTTATAACTTATCCAAGTGGAATCACTGGAAAAGGTGTTGTAGATTTTCGTATGGACTGATTTTAGCAAAGGAGGCAAAAGCTGCAAATTTTAAAAAAGCTACTGTCCAGATTTTTAAAAAAGCATTTTTGTCCACTTAAATTATGAAAAAAATTCTGACCTTTTGGGAAATGAAAGTATATGGTATAAAGTACCTCCTGTCCAAAAATGAGCTCATTCTGACTTAAAATGAGCAAGTTATGGCCATTTCAATATTTAGGTTTTTCCGACGAAAAATGCTATAACCGGAGTTCTATAACTCCAATGACCATGAAATTTAAACTGGAGGCTCACGTTAACATGTGTAAGATCTTGCCAGATTTGGGAATTTCTGGAGTTAATCTTGAGGTAGCTAATTTCTTAAAGAATTAATTAGAAATTGATTTTTGAAAAATAGTATATGAATTTTAAAAATTCCGAGAAAAATATATTTTCATTATGGGACTATATTATGATAAATCCCAGAAAAGAAATATTTTTGGAACTGATTTGGTATTTTCATGAAAATGATCTAGTTATGAGTAAATGAGTTAAATATGTTATGTGAAGTAACAAAATTTGAAAATAAGATTTTATGGCTAGGGAATCTATATAAGGTATATGTATATTTTTTTGATGAGGATTTAAGCATTGGTGATGATATCTTATGAGTATGGCATTTTTTGAATGATTAAATGCATTATATGGTAAAAGCGTAAACAATGGAAATAAATTGTTTATAAGTTTAAGATGTGATTAAAATATTGTTATAATATTAATGATATTAGATTATGAGATTATTAAGTGATTGATAACATTGGGATATTCTTGAACTCTGGATAAATTATATTATAAATGTTTAATATTTATCCTTTATCTCATTTGATTGATTCTTTATATCATTATCCTCATGCTTATATTGTGCTGAAAGTCATCTGTGGTTTACGTGCATAGATGGACTTGGTATGATTATGACCAGGGATTGTTCGGTATAATCATGACCTTAATTGAAAACACGATTATCTTGGGCACGTAGTGCATGGATAATTCGTGGTCGTGATACTAAAGAATATCCTTGGCCTGTAGTGCAGGGATGATTCGACGATGTGGATTAATTATTGAGCTGAGTCTCAGCAATGAAATATTAATTCATGGATGTGGTTAAAGTCATCTTTGGCCGTAGTTCATAGATGGACTTGGTATGATTATGACCAGGGAGTATTCGGTATAATCATGACCGTAATTGAAAACACGAATATCCTTGGCCCGTAGTGCATGGATAATTCGTGGTCGTGATACTATTAATTTGAGTCTCAAAGCATTATTGGTTTTCTGATTGTATATCTTTGGCTGTAGTGCAGAAAAGATGAATTGTTAATGAATATCTTTGGCCGGATTGCAAAAATGAATTTAATGTTTTCAACGATAAAGGTATTCAAGGTATCCTCACCTCTTTATCATACCAGGTACGTACGTAAATTTCGAGGGCAAAATTCCATAAAAAGAGGAGATTGTGAGACCCCGGATTTTATAAATAAAGATTTAAATTTCTTGAAATATTTTTTTGAATATTAAGGTGTGAATTTGAAATAATATTATAGTTGTGGGTAGTGTTTATAAATTCTGCAAAGTACGCAAGTTATCTTATAATTATTCTATTGGTCGGGGAATATTCGTTTTAGAAGAGAATATTCGTACAACGGCGCAATCATTGGTAGACCCCACAACGGAATTATTGTCGGATTGAGAAAATGACAAAATTATCTTTTTATAAAATAACGGCGGAAGTTACCGTTGATACTGTTGAACTACCCGGTAGTAAAAGTACAGTAATATGCGTGGTTGCATAGTAGCACACAGTATTGATTATTGATACTTACATGATAAGTCACTCAGTTTTACTCAATTATTGCTACAGTAATTGCTGCATCATATCTCTTATATTATTGATTCGATTATTGTCACAGTATCATCTGCATAATATGTTATCTTATTAAATCAATAATTGAGACGACAAAGTTATTCATATTATTAAATTGCAATATTTACAATGTCTAGAAGTTCTGTCAAGGAGAGGTTAGGTAATTGCGCGCCAGTGAGGAAAAATCCTTACCAGAAGGCCCTTCTTTCCTGGAAACGACCTGGTTGATAAATATTGTTAGTTATGATATTAATGACGAATGTTATTAAGAATTGAAGTTGTGTTCGGAGTTGAATTTGGAGACACGGACGTGATATTTGAGTCCGGAACATCGAAATTAGTAAAAATAGTCTATAAACACAAAATTTTCGGAATTTACTATTTGGTCAAAAAGTCAACAATTGACTTTTTCAGGAAAAGTCAAACTTAAAAATTTCAAAATTTATATTTTTTGATAAAAACGGTTTCATTATGTTGGAATTGTTTGTGTTAGTGAAAATCGACATTTATTTCGATAAAAATTGATGTCTGGAGGTTATATTGACCAATCGGGTATTTAACCGGATAAATGAGCAATTGATTGCTATTATTTCACATGATTATAACTATTTGTTCACATGTGATACTATTGATTCACATTCTTGTTACTATTAGGGGAGTTGGTGCAAGATTGATAATACTTGCATGACTAAGTTAAAAAAAGAGGTATAAATGGAGGTACTATACTGTAATTAATTTTATCACATGATTTACTATTGAGTCACATGATTTTATTATTGATTCATATGATTTACTATTAGGGGAGTTGGTGCAAGTTTAATAATACTTGGATGACTGAATTAAAAATGAAATAAAAGTTCGAGGTATTGTACTGTAATTTTTCGAGCCCCAAAACGTGCAATTATCGAAACTATGTTTTTCTATAAATAGAAGATCATTCTTCTTCATTTCTCACCAATTCACCAAAGCTTTAGAGAGGTTATTATAGAGAGATATTGTAGGGAGAAATTGTAGAGAGAAAATCTAAAGAAGAAGAGAAGTTTACTACCTCACTACTCCTTTATCCAGTTTCTTTTACGGTAAGAGGTGTTATTCTTTCTTATTCATGAAGAGAACTTCTGTTATTCCATCCTTTATTATTCTGTTGGAATAACCTGTATACGCGGCATACCCAATACATAACATGTATAAGCGGCATACCCTTTACTTGGTGAAATCTTTATGTTATTCCATTCTTTTTATTATTACATTGGAATAACTCATAATTTCGCGACATGGCATACCTATAAATAACGTCATTTTATATTACATAGGAAGATACCGTACATTGTAATTTGGTGAAATCCTTTTATTATTTCGTCATTTAATATTCTGTCAGAATATCCTGTCGGTGTGAATTTCACCTGACCTGGTTCCAATATTTATATTTTTCGTCATTTAATATTACAGCCGGAATATCATATTTATTGTGTAATTTCACCTGACCTAGTTCCAATATTTATATTTTCCGTCATTTAATATTCTGTCGGAATATCCTGTTGGTGTGAATTTCACCTAACCTGGTTCCATTACTTATTATTTCCTATTTATTATTACATTGAAATAACTTTGTTTATGCAATCACGCATGCATGGTGATTTACATTGTTATTCCATTCTTTATTATACTCGGTTGGTTAAAATTTTGACTTCATACTCCATGAAATTAGTGGAATATCCTTGATATTTGCGCTTCATCCAGTATCTTTTCATGGAAATATTCTTCTGAGCATTCTTGAATTTTACACAACAAAACAATATCTTGTTGATAATTTGGACATTATTAGTTCCTGGACAAATTAATTCTTGAAGTTGTTTTATTGAATTCTTATATCATTGTCATCATACTCATGTTTATATTATGTTGAAAGTCATCTGTGGCCTGTTGTGCATGGATGGACTTGGTATGATTATGACTAGGGATTATTCGGTATAATCATGACCGTAATGTTACAAATGATGTGGTAAAAGTCCTCATTGGCCGTAGTGCATTGATGGATAGTTGTTTGCATGATCATGACCATTGATGAATATATGAATATTCTTGGCCCGTAGTGCGCGCATGGATAATTTATGGTCGTGATACTAAAGAATATCCTTGGCCGTAGTGCAGGGGTGATTCGATGATGTGGATTATTTATTAAAATTTGAGTCCCAAATGATAAAAGTGATGAAAAACTTTTAAATCTGAAAAGATAGTAGATTTTATCTCTACTTGACTCTTTTAATGGATTGCTTATTTCATTGCTGCAGTTTTGATCTAAAACTTGTTGTCTATTATATTCTATCGGTTGTTATCTTTGTTGAAGGCTAAGGATAATTTATTTCGCATTATCTTAATCATAATATTTCTTCTTGGGCTAGTTGAGCTCACCCTTTGCTTTCATTGTTCTCTTCTGTGAAATGAGAGCGTAGCGAGGGGACTAGTCGGGGAGCAGAGTGGCGGTCCCTAGATGGTGTATTAGTAGTCCTCACTATTACGTGAAATAGTGTGATAATAAATGTAATGAGGACTCCATTGTGTTTGAATCTTGTGCCAGATGACAATATTCTTATTAAAACTCTCAGTTTATGTTTTGTTGTATTTTACACGACTGTTGTATAATTAAGTTTGTATTTGTATTTTGTACCATGTATTTGGCGACCCAAGATGGGTGATATATACCTATTTTGAGGGCGTCACAGTTGGTATCAAAGCCATAGAAAAGTGCCCCGAGCCTTTTACTGGTGACTTCCTAGTCTTGGGATGCACCGAAGCCAGACTTTTCGTAGGGGACGCCATGAGTAATGGTGGCAAGTTGATAGGTATCATTGTGAGGTGCTATCGAGGTTAAGGGATAGAAGTCACAGTTGGAATCAAAGCTTAGGGATATGATCCCTGGCTGAGATGTGAGATAAGAACTAGGAGGGGAGAGACGGGGTCTTTAGCCCGATTTTGCCGTCCACCAAAGTCAAGTCCAGTTGGGCCGGTGGCACCAAAGGCAGATACGGACAAAACAAAGTCGTTGGTTTCAAGAAGAGCATTTTTCATGACTTCTCAAAAAGCGAGTAAACCGAACGAAGTTAGCACGGGTTAGTTAATTATAAATTCTTGCGAAGCCTATACCTTATTAGATATCGGTTCTACCCATTCTTTTATCTCTCTTGCTTGCGTTCAACGTTTAAATTTGACTCTAGAGAAGTTAGACTTTGGCCTATCGGTTGAAACTCTGTTAGGAGAAACCTTCATTACATGTGCTATCCAAGTCTTGGATGAGAGTCACAGTTTTGAATGATATTTTTATTGTTAATAAATTTTCTGACGTATTCTTGAAGACTTCTTAAACTACCCCTAGAGCATGAAATCGAATTTTGTATTGACCCCAATACAAAACCCATTTCTAAAACCCTAAAATATTTCATCAACTAAAAGGATCTGTTTACGTTGATTATGAGGAGAGTCATAACAAAAGTATTGGACTGATGAAAATCATGGGTATATGATGTATTAGTAGGTGTTATGATGAGTTATGTTGGTTATTATGTGAAAACATGAAAGTTTCTTAGAAATCACAAAGGATTGAAAAATTAGATTTTGGTAAAAACGTAACATGAAATTCAATTGACCATATCTCCTATTATATTTCGAATTTTTGAGTGTGGTCAATTCCTAGAGTTAGATCTATGAGTCTTATAACTTATCCAAGTGGAATCAATGGAAAAGGTGTTGTAGATTTTCGTATGGATTGATTTTAGCAAAGGAGGCAAAAGCTGCAAATTTTGAAAAAGCTACTGTCCAGATTTTTAAAAGGGCATTTTTGTCCACTTAAATTATGAAAAAAATTCTGGCCTTTTGGGAAATGAAAGTATATGGTATAAAGTACCTCCTGTGCAAAAATGAGCTCATTCTGACTTAAAATGAGCAAGTTATGACCATTTCAATATTTAGGTTTTTCCGACAAAAAATGCTATAACCGGAGTTCTATAACTCCAATGACCATGAAATTTAAACTGGAGGCTCACGTTAACATGTGTAAGATCTTGCCAAGATTTGGGAATTTCTGGAGTTAATCTTGAGGTAGCTAATTTCTTAAAGAATTAATTAGAAATTAATTTTTGAAAAATAGTATATGAATTTTAAAAATTCCGAGAAAAATATATTTTCATTATGGGACTATATTATGATAAATCCCAGAAAAGAAATATTTTTGGAGCTGATTTGGTATTTTCATGAAAATGATCTAGTTATGAGTAAATGAGTTAAATATGTTATGTGAAGTAACAAAATTTGAAAATAAGATTTTATGGCTAGGGAATCCTATATAAGGCATATGTATATTTTTGATGAGGGATTTAAGCATTGGTGATGATATCTTATGAGTATGGCATTTTTTGAATGATTAAATGCATTATATGGTAAAGCGTAAACAATGGAAATAAATTGTTTATAAGTTTAAGAAGTGATTAAAATATTGTTATAATATTAATGATATTAGATTATGAGATTATTAAGTGATTGATAACATTGGGATATTCTTGAACCTGGATAAATTATATTATAAATGTTTAATATTTATCCTTTATCTCATTTGATTGATTCTTTATATCATTATCCTCACGCTTATATTGTCTTTGAAAGTCATACGTGAACTTACGTGCATAGATGGACTTGGTATGATTATGACCAGGGATTCTTTGGTATAATCATGACCGTAATTGAAAACACTATTATCTTGGGCACGTAGTGCATGGATAATTCGTGGTCGTGATACTAAAGAATATCCTTGGCCTGTAGTGCAGGGATGATTAGACGATGTGGATTAATTATTGAGCTGAGTCTCAGCAATGAAATATTAATTCATGGATGTGGTAAAAGTCATCTTTAGCCGTAGTGCATAGATGGACTTGGTATAATTATGACCAGGGATTATTCGGTATAATCATGATCGTAATTGAAAACACGAATATCCTTGGCCCGTAGTGCATGGATAATTCGTGGTCGTGATACTATTAAGCTAAGTCTCAGCATTATTGGTTTTACAATTGTATATCTTTGGCCTGCAGTGCAAAGATAAATTATTAATGAATATCTTTGGCCGGATTGCAAAGATGAATTTAATGTTTTCAACGATAAAGTTATTCAAGGTATCCTCACCTCTTTATCATACCAGGTACGTACGTAAATTTCGAGGGCGAAATTCCATAAAAAGAGGAGATTGTGAGACCCCAGATTTTATAAATAAAGATTTAAATTTCTTGAAATATTTTTTTTGAATATTAAGATGTGAATTTGAAATAATATTATAGTTGTGGGTAGTATTTATAAATTCTGCAAAGTACGCAAGTTGTCTTATAATTATTCGATTGGTCGGAGAATATTCGTTTTAGCAGAGAATATTCATACAACGGCGCAATCATTGGTAGACCCCACAACGGAATTATTGTCGGATTGAGAAAATGACATAATTATCTTTTTATAAAATAACGGCGGAAGTTACCGGTTAATCTTGTTGAACTACCCGTGAGTAAAAAATGCGATGTCTGGCGTGGTTGCATAGTAGCACACGGTATTGATTATTGATACTTACGTGATAAGTCACTCAGTTTTACTCAAATATTGCTACAGTAATTGCTGAATCATATCTCTTATATTATTAATTCGATTATTGTCACAGTATCATCTGCATAATATGTTATCTTATTAAATCAATAATTGAGACGACAAAGTTATTCATATTATTAAATTGCAATATTTACAATGTCTAGAAGTCTGTCAAGGAGAGGTTAGGTAATTGCGCGCCAGTGAGGAGAAATCCTTACCGGAAGGCCCCCTCTTTCCTGGAAATGACCCGGTTGATAAATATTGTGAGTTATGATATTAATGTTGAATGTTATTAAGAATTGAAGTTGTGTTCGGAGTTGAATTTGGAGACACAGACGTGATATTTGAGTCCGGAACGTCGAAATTAGTAAAAATAGTCTAGAAACACAAAAATTTTCGGAATTCACTATTTGGTCAAAAAGTCAACAGTTGACTTTTTCGGAAAAAGTCAAACTTCAAAATTTCAAAATTTATATTTTTTGATAAAAATGGTTTCATTATGTTGGAATGGTTTGTGTTAGTGAAAATCGACATTTATTTCGATAAAAATTGATGTTTGGAGGTTATATTGACCAATCGGTTATTTAACCAGATAAATGAGCAATTGATTGCTATTATTTCACATGATTATAACTATTTGTTCACATGTGATACTATTGATTCACATTCTTGTTACTATTAGGGGAGTTGGTGCAAGATTGATAATACTTGCATGACTAAGTTAAAAATAGAGGTATAGATTGAGGTACTATACTGTAATTAATTTTATCACATGATTTACTATTGAGTCACATGATTTTATTATTGATTCACATGATTTTATTATTGATTCACATGATTTACTATTAGGGGAGTTGGTGCAAGTTTGATAATACTTGGATGACTTAATTAAAAATGTAATAAAAGTTGGAGGTATTGTACTGTAATTTTTCGAGCCCCAAAACGTGCAATTATCGAAACTGTGTTTTTCTATAAATAGAAGCTCATTCTTCTTCATTTCTCACCAATTCACCAAAGCTTTAGAGTGGTTATTATAGAGAGATATTGTAGGGAGAAATTGTAGAGAGAAAATCTAAAGAAGAAGAGAAGTTTACTACCTCACTACTCCTTTATCCAGTTTCTTTTACGGTAAGGGGTGTTATTCTTTCTTATTCATGAAGAGATTTCTGTTATTCCATCCTTTATTATTCAGTTGGAATAACTTTTTATATCATGACATACCTAGTATACATAACTTTGTATAATGGCATACCCTTTACTTGGTGAAATCCTTATGTTATTCCATTCATTATTATTACATTGGAATAACTCAGATATCTGCAGCATACCCTATACATAACTCAGTATAAGCGGCATACCACATACTTGGTGAAATCCTTTTATTATTCCGTCATTTAATATTACGTCGGAATATCACGTGATGTGAATTTCACGACATTTGGTTCCAATATTTATATTTTCCGTCATTTAATATTCTGTCGGAATATCCTGTCGGTTCCAATATTTATATTTTCCGTCATTTAATATTCTGTCGGAATATCTTGTTGGTGTGAATTTCACCTGATCTGGTTCCATTACTTATTATTTCGTATTTATTATTCTGTTGGAATAACCCGTCTATGCGAAGTACCGCATGCATGGTGATTTATGTTGTTATTTCATTCTTTATTATACTCAGTTGGTTAAAATTTTGACTTCTATACTACATGAAATTAGTGGAATATCCTTGATATTTGCGCATCATCCAGTATCTTTTCATGGAAATATTCTTCTGAGCATTCTTGAATTTTACACAACAAAACAATATCTTGTTGATAATTTGGACATTATTAGTTCCTGGACAAATTAATTCTTGAAGTTGTTTTATTGAATTCTTATATCATTGTCATCATACTCATGTTTATATTATGTTGAAAGTCATCTGTGGCCTGTTGTGCATGGATGGACTTGGTATGATTATGACCAGGGATTATTCGGTATAATCATGACCGTAATGTTACAAATGATGTGGTAAAAGTCCTCATTGGCCGTAGTGCATTGATGGACAGTTGTTGGCATGATCATGACCATTGATGAATACACGAATATTCTTGGCCCGTAGTGCATGGATAATTTGTGGTCGTGATACTAAAGAATATCCTTAGCCATAGTGCAGGGGTGATTCGATGACGTGGATTATTTATTAAGCTGAGTCCCAGCGATAAAAGTGATGAAAAACTTTTTAAATCTGAAAAGATAGTAGATTTTATTCTCTACTTGACTCTTTTAATGGATTGCTTATTTCCGCTTTCACGCTTTGATCTAAAACTTGTTGTCTATTATATTCTATTAGTTATTATCTTTGTTGAAGGCTAAGGATAATTTATTACGTATTATCTTAGTCATAATATTTCTTCTTTGGGCTAGTTGAGCTCGAAAGTAGTATGCATGTATGCAAAGCCAATCATGTTTGATGATAAAACATATACTTTGTAACAATCTTATTCATTTATTAATAAAAAGTATTAATTTATTAAAGGCTTTTAATTATCTACATGATCTTTATTTTATAATATGTGATAAACCCATAGTTTTAAGCAATGCTTTTAGAATAATGATGATGATCATTCTAATGAGATCTAAATTCTTAGAAAGCTTAAAACTAAAATAGTTCCCAATCATTGGATTACTAAATTGGGGATTAGTGAATCCGGATAGATTGGTACATACGTTGCTTGCTCATTGGATGAGGATGATTGATCTCATGATCATTTGTGTGGAGACACTAAAGCAAGTATGTAGGTGCTTATTAGAGAATAAGTTCCTTTGAACATGGCTCGCTAAGGAATACCTAATGGAGTTTTACTTGCTGTCAATAGGAATTCTCGTAGTGATAGTAGTCTGATGATCATTGGACTTGAGATCATAATAGTATCTTGTGTATGATGAGTTATACTTTGACTTATTCCTTAAGACCCTTAGGGTATATCAAAGGGTATGCTTGGGTATAATAAGTTGTATACATGGAGATAATGTATGATCAATAAAGAATCTACCACTTATTAAAAGAAGAGAAATGTCTATGTGATTCGATAAATGACAACCCAAAGAGTCTCTTGGCAAGGCGAATGAAATTAGAAAGAAGTTTCTAATTTGCATTATTTGAGTTTGTGCATTTAAGAGTCGAAATACATATAATTAAATAAAATAAGACTTAATGAAGAATTCCATGTCTTATATTTAATTGGGACATTGTATGGTGGAAGGATTGAATTGCATTTCACCAGTAACTATTTACTCAAAGGTTCTTTTATGATTAATGTTGAAATCTATATTATCTGGAAAGTCATTGATCATTAGGGAGGCTTATCCCTATTGTAGAATAAATATTATTTATTTAAATAAATTAATTGTTTAATTTATTTATTTAAATAAGATTAGAATTGTTCTAATTGATTTATTCACAACCTAGGTTTAATATGGAGAACCTAAAGGGTCACACCATAAAAGGAAGAATAATTATTTAAGAAGTTAATGGCATAATCGTAATAATATGTTATGTATATTTAATTTAATCTATGGTGATAGAATAAATTAAATAGCTTAATATTTATTATTTAATATTTTAGAAATATTAAATATAAATTAATAAGAGGAGTCTTATTAATATTATTACAATTATTATTATTATTTTAATTTCTAAAAGAGTTTAGGAATTAATTTAATATAAGTACTCTCATTTATTCCTAATTGGATTAGGAAGGAAAATTAGTTAAAGGAGTTTAATTAAATATCCCTAATAAGATTAGGGGAGCCCTTTAATTAAAAGGGTTTAATTAAATAATACCTTATTTTAATAGGGTTACTTGATATCTTTATAAGAGGAGTCTTATATCGGATATTAAGACTACGTTATAATTCCAAGAGTTGGAGAAAGACGCTCTTTTTCTATAGAGATAGAAAAACTAGGGTTTAGCCAACCACCCATCTTCTTGAATCCTTCTTCTTCCTTGGTGGATCACCCTCAGAGGCCAAACACTTGGGTGGCTAACGTTGATCAAAGGAAGGAACCAAACCCGGTGGATTCAAGTTGAACGCGAAAAGGATTGGAGGTGAACTTGTACCTGAGGAAGCTCGGATCTTCAAGGGTATGTTTCTTATTCATCTTTTTCGTTTAATTAATAATTGTGCATAAAGGGTGATCCGGGTATATGGTTTGTAAAATTTTAAACTCTGATTTTCCACGTTTCCGCTTATTTTTGCAATTTGATTGCGTTCATGAATATTACAAACCTAACAGTGGCATCAGAGCCAAACCTTTATGCAAATTATTAATTATTTTAATTTGATATGTATATTGATATGTGTTTAGAACAATTTAATTGGGCATAATTTAATTGTATAAAATTTAAATTAAAAAAAAAAAAAAAAAAAAAAGAAAAGGAATGAAATAATTATTCATGAAAGCTTTGCTTTTTAAAAGCAGTCTGCGTGATTCGCGAATCCGGATTTTTCTTTTCTTTTTTTTTGTCAAGTTTGATCTTGTAATTAAAAGGCAACAGGAGATTCATATTTTTCGTTTTTTATATATATATATATATATATATATATATATATATATATGATTCTTAACATTTAATCTTCATGGATGATCCTGAAACCCACGTGCCATACAAGCTCCTGATGAATCCTGCTTGGTAATCATCTTTTCAAAAGTTACATGAGATTGCACTAAAAGTAATGTATATGATAATAACGGTTTTATTATATATATATATAATAACGGTTTTGTTTTATTATTATATATATATATAATATTCTTAATAATTTTATTATTAAAATAAAAATTTTATTTTAATATTAAAATAAAAAGTTTATTTTATATTAAAATATAAAGTTTATTTTAATTTTAAAATTAAATTTCATGCTAACTAATTAGAGTTGGAATTTGATTCCATAATAACTAATTGGAGTTGAAATTGTATTCCATCTTTCCTTAAATAAAGGAGTTTATTTAGATATGAAATAAGATTTCATATTATTCTAAATAAAAGAGTTTATTTATGAATAGAAAGAGAATCCGTATTTCCTTAAATAAATGAGTTTATTTAGATATGAAATAAGATTTCATATTATTGAAATTAGAAAGGAGTTTATTTTATTTTTTTGGAATTGGATTCCATAATTAATTAAAATAAAGGAGTTTATTTTGATTAAAGATTTTGATTAAAATAAAATAGTTTATTTTATTCAAAATTGGATAAATTAAAATAAAATAGTTTTATTTTAATTTAAATTTGGATTAAAATAAAGGAGTTTATTTTGATTCAAAATTAGATTTTATACTAACTAATTTTGCCCATTAAATGATATCAATAAATATATTGAATGTTTATTATTCATAAGATGAATGTTATTTATTGATGCATATGGTGATGTGTATGATAATAAATGGGATTGATTATGGACTATTGACCAATGTGATTGGATTTTATTTTAGTTGGATGCATGAATGTATGTGTTTTATTAAATGGGGTCTGCGTACCTCGTCTTCTCTAATTTTTCTTAATGTAAATTATATCTCACTCCTATGTACTTCCCCTTGACTGCTGATCAAGGTTTCTATTTATTTTAAATAATTTTGTAATAGGAATAGTTAGAATTAATTTTGAAGAATTGGAAATCAAGGGACAAGGAGCGTGTGAAGACCCGTTTGTAATGGAACCCGGGTTTAAATGTAATAGTTATATTTAAATATTAATTTTTGCACCCCTAGGGTTTGACCTTTTGGTTCACTTGGTGGCTCTAGTGAACCAAACTAGAATAAAAGTCCATAATCAATCCAAGTAGAATATAGTATTCTATATGTGCATGCTTATACTATATATATTATATATTATGCAAACATGCTTCGCATGTTAATTAATATGACTCGTATTTTATATATATATTTGCATGCGCGCTAAACAAGATGAGACATTTAATTATAAATCCCTCAAATTTTTTATATTAAGTCCTAAGCGTTCAAAGATATTTGGAATATCGAACGTCGCCTTCTAGCATGATAAAATTAATAGAGTATTAAATATTTAATATGAGTTTGTTGTGTCACCACAAGGCAAGTATTAAGTATTTAAGATGTTAATTTATCACATTTGATGCTTATAAAGAAAATTGAACAATATTGTTTTGTTGTGTCACCACAAGGATGATATTTTTCTTTTTTGAATATATGGAGTGCTAGGTTGGACTTAACTTGGATAATTTTAATTCGGATGTGCCACCACTTGATCAAAATAATCTAAGAGGCAAAATACAAGGAGTTGCATAGTTGATGTAATTAACAAGAGTTGTCTACCTATTTATTTATATATAGTTTGTTGTGTCACCACAAGGCTATATACATTTGAAATGGGATCTTTATTCTCACTAGTAGATCTTTAATTAGATTTTGCCGAACAATATTTATTGAGGGTAATATAGTTTGAAGAAAATAGTGGGAGATACCAATTTAAAATAAGACCTAATTTATTTTGGTAATTAATAAAAGAATGTATGTTAAAATGTTGTTAATTAAAAATTCATTTACAGAATTTTACAATGTCTAAATTACTATCACTGCGAAGCATATTAGATGTTATTTAATCGGACCGAATTAAACGGATTGGTTAAAGAAATTGAGAATAGTTCTCACGGCTAAAAAGCTATCTTATATCCTTAATATGCCTATCCCTGCAATGGTTGCAGATAATGCCTCGAGGAAGAGATTGCTACTTTTAGAAAGTGGCAAGATGATGCTGATTGGCTCGATGCATCATGCTCGTATCCATGAGTAACAAGCTTGCGTCGACTTGAAACTATGGATACTCCTACTATATTCCGCACATCAAGTAGTTGATGGTGAGGAAAGTGGGGACCGATAGATATCGAGATATCTAAGGAGCTCTTCCGATCTAGAATGGCCAATGGCACTATATATACAGATAAAAAGTTCTTAACATAATCAATTTGATTGATCAATTAGAACAACTGGTTTTGTCATGGATGGAGAGTTGAGCCAAGATTTGATCTTGCACTCACTCCCGGACTCTATTACAATTGTTGTGAATTTTTCATATAAACAAGCTAGATATAAAACCGTTGATTTGCTTAACATGTTGAAAAATGATGAGAGTCACTTTCCAACCAAGAAAGACCATGTCTTCTTGGTAGGGGCCAAAGGATCTTACGAAAAGAAGAACGATTCAAAGAAGGTATATAGAAAGGCAAAAACAAAGGATAATAAGAACAAAGCGTCACGGATAGCAAAGGAGTTTGCTTCCACCGCTATAAGCTTTGGACCTTTGGAGAAAGCTGCATGAGAAGCATCTTGCAGAGGCTAACCAAAGAAGCTTAGTGAAGTTTTGGTTACAAATACAAATTTGTTCATGATTTAAAATAATTTTTTATTTAAGTCGAGGTTCTACTTTGGTATTGGATACCGACTTTGGTTATCATAAATATAGATTTATGAAGGACCAAGGTAAGTAGAAAGTTAAACAAAGATAAGTAATCTTATGTGTGGAAAATGAAGCAAAGGTTAAGATTAGCTATAGAAACTTATAGTTTAGCAATGCCTACAGGCAAATCTATTAAGTCGATAAGTTGTTATTGTATTCCGGTTCTTGTTAAAAATATTATTTCCATTTTATTGTTGGACAATGAAATCTTTGGTATTATAATTAAGAACAATTGTTGTTCTATTTATAATAATAATGTTTTGTATAGAATGCGGAATATTACTTAATAAATTTTGTATACTTGACTTACATGAAAATAATTTTGCATATTGAACAAACTAGTATAAGAAAAGGAGATGATCATTCAAAGAGTTGAATGTGTGTATTTCCTGAAATACAAGTGTGAATTATTTGAAAGGTTCAAAGAATTCAAAAGTGAAACAAATTGGCAAAGTATTAGGATTCTTTGATCGGATCAAGGAAGGAATACTTGTGCAATAAATTTCTAGATCATCTCAAATGGTTTTCTCATAATGGACGCCTCTCGATACATAATAATTGATTGATGTATCTGAAAGGAAAAATGGTACCTATTTGAACATGGTGCGATCCATAATGATTTTACCGACATTCCAGTATCCTTCTAGGGTCATGTCCTAGAAATGGCTGCATATCTACGAAAAAGGTAACCTCAAAATCTAGCCCCAAGACTCCATAAAAGTTATGGACATAGAGGATTCCTAATCTTAAGTATGTTAAGATAAGTGGTTGTCCAACTTATGTGAAAAGGTTTCAAAGGATAAGCTTGGGACAAGATTTGACAAGTGTCGATTTGTGGGACATCCTAAAGTAAGTTTAGGGTATATGTTCTATAATCCCGCTTAGAAAAGGTGTTTATTGAAACACGCCTTCTAAGACAAATGTGTTTATCATTGAAGGGGCTAGTGGGAGGATAATAGATCTTGAAGAGTTCAAGAACCACAAAACACTATAAGTCAAATAAGAGGAACCTGTAGATAGATCTATTGTACCACAATCAAATCATAAACCGGAATAATACCGAAGATACCTAGGAGGTATGGATTCATCATGGATGATGATGATGAGGTACACATCATGGAATATGATGATCCGATTACATCTGACGAGGTTAGAATGAACTATGCGTGCATAAAAGGGTCGATGAGGAGGCGTCGTGAAATTTCTAGTATTATATGTTGATATACTACGGATGAGGAATAACATACCAATGCTACAATCAAGTAAAGATAAAGTTGTCTAAACATTCCTCCATGAATGATTTGGGAAGAGTATCTTAATTGGGGATATAAATCTATATAGATAGATTTAAGAGGATGCTCGACTTAACCCGAGAACGTATATTCATTTGATGCTAAAGTCGTTTAGCATGGCAAACTCAAGAGATGTCTCATGTCGATGAGCTATGGAGTGTATCTCTCTTAATAGTCCCCACAGACTCTGAAAAGAGAGGTCGCATGAGTGACAATCATGTATGCAATGAAATGTCACGAGACACGATGTTGATCGGTCATATTATGGAGAAGTTCACTATGAGTTAGTGAAAAACATCTTAAAGTGCTTAACTTAGGCACTAAGGATGTGATCATATTCATGGTGGGTCTAAATTAAAACTAGAGGGCTTAATGGACTCAAGTTTTTAGAGACGGACTCAAGACGACAGAAAAATCCACTTTAAGGTAAAAGAGTTACCTGAGCAGTGGTGCAGTGAATGGAAAGGTTCCAAACAAAGAAAGAGTTCTTTGGTTTAGTGATAAAGACAACAAAGTATATAGCTATAAATGAAAGTCGCAAGTTGATTATTTGGATTAAAAGTTCATTACGTAACTAGGAATAGTTCCTAAGTCTCATCTTGGATCTAAACATGTGTTGTGGCACTTTCATTTGATTATTAGAATCATTGAAAGATGGGAAATCACTATAGAGATAGTGGACTCTCATGAACAACATTACATATCCATTAACTAAAGCTTATCCAACAGCAGGATAATCGTCACTTAGAGAAGAAGAGTATGAGATACCATGACGATTGGCTTTAGTGCAAGTGGGAGATTGAAAGTAGTATGCACACAAGCCAATCATGTTTGATGATAAAGCATATAATTTGTAACAATCTTATTCATTTATTAATAAAAAGTATTAATTTATTAAAGGCTTTTAATTATCTACATGATGCTGTTTTATAATATGTGATAAACCCATAGTTTTAAGCAATGCTTTTAGAATAATGATGATGATCATTCTAATGAGATCTAAATTCTTAGAAAGCTTAAAACTAAAATAGTTCCCAATCATTGGATTACTAAATTGGGGATTAGTGAATCCGGATAGATTGGTACATACGTTGCTTGCTCATTGGATGAGGATGATTGATCTCATGATCATTTGTGTGGAGACACTAAAGCAAGTATGTAGGTGCTTATTAGAGAATAAGTTCACTGAACATGGCTCGCTAAGGAATACCTAATGGAGTTTTACTTGTCGTCAATAGAAATTCTGTAGTGATAGTAAGTCAAGTGATCCTTGGACTTGAGATCATCATAAGTATCTTGTGTATGATGAGTTATACTTTGACTTATTCCTTAAGACCCTTAGGGTATATATCAAAGGGTATGCTTGGGTATAATAAGTTATACATGGAAATAATGTATGATCAATAAAGAATCTACCACTTATTAAAGAAGAGAAATGTCCTATGTGATTCGATAAATGACAACCCAAAGAGTCCTTGGTTAAGGCGAGAATGAAATTAGAAAGAAGTTTCTAATTTGCATTATTTGAGTTGTGCATTTAAGAGTCGAAATACATATAATTAAATAAAATAAGACTTAATGATAATTCCATGTCTTATATTTAATTGGGACATTGTATGGTGGAAGGATTGAATCAGACGGTGTAACTATTTACTCAAAGGTTCTTTAATGATTAATGTTGAAATCTATATTATCCGGAAAGTCATTGATCATTAGGGAGGCTTATCCCTATTGTAGAATAAATATTATTTATTTAAATAAATTAATTGTTTAATTTATTTATTTAAATAAGATTAGAATTATTCTAATTGATTTATTCACAACCTAGGTTTAATATGGAGAACCTAAAGGGTCACACCATAAAAGGAAGAATAATTATTTAAGAAGTTAATGGCATAATCGTAATAATATGTTATGTATATTTAATTTAATCTATGGTGATAGAATAAATTAAATAGCTTAATATTTATTATTTAATATTTTAGAAATATTAAATATAAATTAATAAGAGGAGTCTTATTAATATTATTACAATTATTATTATTATTTTAATTTCTAAAAGAGTTTAGGAATTAATTTAATATAAGTACTCTCATTTATTCCTAATTGGATTAGGAAGGAAAATTAGTTAAAGGAGTTTAATTAAATATCCCTAATAAGATTAGGGAGCCCCTTTAATTAAAAGGGTTTAATTAAATAATACCTTATTTTAATAGGGTTACTTGATATCTTTATAAGAGGAGTCTTATATCAGATATTAAGACTACGTTATAATTCCAAGAGTTGGAGAGTACGCTCTTTTCCTATAGAGATAGAAAAACTAGGGTTTAGCCAACCACCCATCTTCTTGAATCCTTCTTCTTCCTTGGTGGATCACCTCTAGAGGCCAAACACTTGGGTGGCTAACGTTGATCAAAGGAAGGAACCAAACCCGGTGGATTCAAGTTGAACGCGAAAAGGATTGGAGGTGAACTTGTACCTGAGGAAGCTCGGATCTTCAAGGGTATGTTTCTTATTCATCTTTTTCGTTTAATTAATAATTGTGCATAAAGGGTGATCCGGGTATATGGTTTGTAAAATTTTTAAACTCTGATTTTCCACGTTTCCGCTTATTTTTGCAATTTGATTGCGTTCATGAATATTACAAACCTAACAAGCTCACCCTTTGCTTTCATTGTTCTCTTCAGGAAATGAGAACGTAACAGGGACTAGTCGGGGAACAGAGTGACGGTCCTAGATGGTGTATTAGTAGTCCTCACTATTCTGTGAAATAGTGTGATAATAAATGTAATGAGGACTCCATTGTGTTTGAATCTTCGTCTACAGATGACAATATTCTTATTAAAACTCTCATTTATGTTTTGTCGTATTTTACACGACTGTTGTATAATTAAGTTTGTATTTGTATTTTGTACCATGTATTTGGCGACCCAAGATGGGTGATGTATACCTATTTTGGGGGCGTCACACCAAAGGCTGTCCCAGACAAGTTAAAGTCGGTGGTTCAAGGGAGAGCGTTTTTCGTGACTTCCCAAAAAGCGAGGAACCCGAACGAAGTTATCACGGGTAAGATAATCATAAACTCTTGCGAAGTCTATACCTGATTTGATACCGGTTCTACCCACTCTTTTATTTCACCTAATTGTTCTCAACGTTTGAACTTGACTATTGAGAAACTAGACTTTGACTTATCGGTTTAAACTCTGTTAAGAGAAACCTTCATTACATCCACTATTTATAAATCTTGTTTGATTCAAATCGACACTTTCACATTACTTGTTGATCTCATCTCTTTTGAAAATACTTGTATTTGATGTGATTTTAGGGATTGATTGGTTAACTACTCATCGTACTAAAATTGATTATTTTCGTAAGGTTGTTAGCTTTCATATTCCTAACCAACCTATTATGTGAATTCAAGCAACCAAACCACTTAAGTCAATCACTGTCATATCAATCCATAAAGCCATTCATTTAATAAAAAATGGATGTCAAGCTTTCTTAGCCCATTTCACGGATTTAAACAAAAATACGTCAGATTTGAATGATATTTCTATTATTAATAAATTTCCTGACGTATTCCCCGAAGAACTTCTTGGCCTACCCCCAGAATGTGAAATTGAATTCTGTATTGACCTTGAACTCGGTACAAAACTCATTTCCAAAACTCCATATCGAAAGACTCCTATTAAATTTCAGGAGTTAAAAACCCAACTACAGGAATTGGTACCCGAGCCTCTATCTGGTGACTTTTTTTGTGGAATGCACCGAAGCCAAAATCTCTGTAGGGGACATCATATTTGTACGGTGGTAAACTGATAGGTGTCATTGTGAGGTGCTATCCAAGATTGGGATATGAGTCACGGTTGAGAGCAACCTAAGTCAATAATCAAAATTCGTAGCTTTCTAGGCTTAGCTGGTTATTATTGGATATTTGTGGAATAATTTTCTTGAATTGCCACTCCACTAACTCAGCTGACTCGTAAAGATACAAAATTTGAATAGAGCGAGGAATGTGAGAAGAGCTTCCAAGAACTCAAGAGAAAACTCATTTCAACACCTGTCCTGATAATACTATACTGAAAAATGAACGTAGTAGCTGACACGTTGAGTAGAATTAAGATCATATGTGGGTACGAGTGCGATATTATAAAACACAAAGACCCATTTTGTAAGACCCCAACTTATTATAAATAAAATTGAATTTCCTCTATTTATTATTTTTTAAATAGTAAGGGTTAATTTGATTAATATGATTAGTTATGGGTAAAATGCGCAAATATTTCAAATAAGCAGGTGGTTATAAAATATTTATTTTTATCGGGGAATATTCGTTTGGTCGTGGAATATTTTTGCTGTCGGGGAATATTCGTACGACGGCGAAGCCTTGTATGGACCCCATAAAGAAAAGCGATTGGATGAAGAAAACGACAAATATAAGTTGTTTATAAATAACTATTACGCATTGTTATCAATTAATCTGTTGAAATACTTGTGGTTAAAACACAAGTAGTATTACGATATTGCACCAATTATTGATTCTTACGTAAGAAGGCACTACTCAATAATTGTTACGAAGTAATTATTATTCAAAGTATTTTATTGATTCAATAATTGCTATGTTGATATTTTATATTATTGTTGTTTTAATAATTGTCATTACGCTGTGATATTTTTCTATTATCGAGCAATAATTCATATTATCTCAATAATATTATTAGATAAAATTATTGGCAATATCTAGAAAGTTCGCATGCAAGAAGAGGTTTGGTCATCTAATTGCGGCGCCAAAGAAGGAGAAATCCTTATTGGAAAGCCCTCTTTCCTGAACCCGCTCGGTTGTCAATATTGTGATTCGTAATATTATTTGTGAATAATTAATTATTGATTTTTATGATGAGGAAAATATTCATTTTATGTGGATATAGATGGAGAAAATTTTAATGTGATAATTGTTGAAAATTAATATTTTATCTTTTTCTGATAAAATAATTCATTTAAATATTAATATAATAATGATGATATTTTTACAATGAATGTGGGATATATGAATATAGGAGGAAGAAGAATATTTTTGTTGCAAAAGTTTTTCAAAACATGTTAAACATGTTTGTGAGCCCATTTCTTAACTGAAATTTGATTATAGCCTATAAAATCGCCCGTTTATGGATTTCGGTCAACTTCTGTTTGGAATTTGGAAAAACTTTCTTCTGTAAAGTTGTAGATAATGGAATTTCCTATGGAAAAGACATGAGGCTCGAATTTTTCTAACAAAAGGGCTATTTATTGTGAATTATTGAAGTTCCGAAGTTCCAGAATAATTAATTTTGGAAGTTTAAAATATTTATTTTGAGAAAAATGCTTTTTGTAAGTTGATGGGCCCCACTTATGTGGTAAACATGTTGAAATTGGGTTTCTAAGTTGATGATGATTATATATATATATATATATATATATATATATTAATATTTTATTAAATTTTATCCTTTGGTGTTCTAAGCAATTTCCTATAAATAGGGTGCTTAGGTTAGAATTGAAAATCACACCAGAAAATAAAGTTTTCTCTCTCTTTCTCTCTCTATATTATCGAGCGTATTCTTGTGAGTATTTTGATACTTTGAGTGTTGTTATACGGTGCAAGTTCCCTTCAGCACTATATCCAGTCAGAAGTACTGTCTTTTCGAGGTAAGGGATGTTATTTTTTTCGTAATGATGTTATTCTTTTAATATCATTATGCCCAAATATTGATCTGAACTTTTTATCAAATTTGGAACTTTTTAGTGTCGGGATTACTATTCACGTATACGGCACTATTCACGTATATATTACTATTCACGAATACGATACTATTCACATAAAAATTAAATTTTTGTTTTTCGTCCAAAATATCTATTATGAATACTAGCTTTGATTGTATCCATGTTTTGATCATTCTTGAATTTTACTCCACTATGATTATTATTGAGGCATTTTTGGACATGGATAAACCGAATTACGAATCCTTAATATTTATTCTTTTGTTTCACTAGATTCGTTTTCTTTAAAATATTTTTCATCATCCTCAGTCCTAAATGATGATATTACTGAATATCTTTGGCCTGTAGTGCAAAGATAAATGATTTTATGATGAATATCTTTGGCCCGTAGTGCAAAGATGAACAGGTGTTGAGATGAACATGACCAACTGATGAATATCTTTGGCCTGTAGTGCAAAGATGAATATTTGATTCAAGATGTATATTGATTGATGTTACAGGGATAAAGTATTGATGATGGACTTTTAAATTCATAGATACTAGTAGATTTCATTCTCTACGTAACTCTTCTATGAATTATTATTTCCCCTGCGAGTATTGATCTGAAACTTTTTGTCTATTGCATTTTATCAGATTTTTCCCTGTTGAAGACTAATGATAATTTGTTCTATATTATCTTAGTCATAATATTCTTTATTGGGCTAGTTGAGCTCACCCTTTTCCTTGTTGTTCCATTTTTCTTCTCAGGAGGCGAGAATGTAGCGAGTTCTAGTCGGGGTGTGGAATGATGGTTCTAGAAAGTTGTCTTAGTAGTCCTCACCATTTTTGTAAAATAATGTACCAATAATTATAATGAGGACTTATTTGGGTGTAAATATTGTCTAGATGACAATATTTGTATATAAACTCACAGTTTATATGTTGTATTAATTAAGTTGTAGTTATTTCTGTACCATGTATTTGACAACTCAGAATAAGTGATCTATACCTATTCTGGGGGCGTCACACATTTCGTATGACTTAAAAATGATGGAGATATAGTTAAAGACTCTAGTGACCCACGCGATGATGTCAAATATACGAGTAGGAACTGTGGCCTATAGACTCGCCTTACCACCAAGTATGTCTCGTGTTCATAACATTTTTCGTATATCTATGTTATGTAAATATGTGGACGACCCGAACCAAATTATTGAATTAGAACCAGACGAGATAGCAGAAGATTTAAAGTATGAAGAGGTACCTGTTAAAATCTTGGATAAGAAGAAACATATTCTACGCTCAAAGGTTATACCTCAAGAGTTAGTATCTGAAATGAAGACAAGGTATCCTCACTTCTTCGACATACCAGGTACATACACCAATTTCGTGGGTGAAATTTCATAAGGACGGAAGGTTGTAAGACCCCAACTTTTTATGAATTTTTTTTTAATTTTTTCTAAATATTATTTTGAATAATAAGGTATGGATTTGATATAATACTATAATTATGGGTGATATGTGCAAAATTTTGCAAAGTAAGCAAGTTGTTATAAAATATTCGTTTGGTCAAGAAATATTCGTACAATGACACAATCATTGGTGGACCTCACAACGGAATGACTGTCGAATATTGAAAGTGACAGAAATAACCTTTTCATAAAATAACGGCAAGGCTTTTACCGTTAAACTATTAAAATACTCTGTAATAAAAGTACAGTAATACGCGTGGTTGCATAGTAGCACACAGTATTTTACAATATCTCTAATTATTGATGGTTGCGTAAAAAGTCACACAGTTCAGTTAATAATTGCGTGCCATAGTAGATGTTGCATAGTATCTCATATTATTGATTCAATTATTGCCACAGTATCATCTGCATAATATTTTATATTATTAAATCAATAATTGAGACAAAAAAGTTTTTCATATTATTATTTGTATTATTAACAATGTCTAGAAAGTTCTGTCGAGGAAAGGAGTTAGGTTATTTAATTGCGCGCCAATAAGAAGAAGTCCTTATCGGAAAGCCCCCTCTTTCCTGAGAATGATCTGGTTGTTAATATTGTGAGTCATAATATTAATGATGAATAATTGTAAAAAGATTAAAAATCATGTGTTTATTAAAGATAAGTGATTTATGATAAATATTTATTCAATTTTTATTATAAATAAAGGGGTTTGTCTTGAAGTATTTGTTATAAGTTTAGCTTATTACATGGACCCCCACTTACGCATTTTTTAAAATCACCGGTAGAAAGTTATCTCATTTTTATTTTATTATTATTATAATAGTAATAAAACAGAAAACTTTTTATATAAAACAGAATACTTTTTATATTATATATAAAGTTATTCATTTTATTAGATTATAAATAAAATATATTAATTTTATATAATGTTTTTATTTTATTAGAATATTTTATTGTACAGTGATAAATAGTAAAAAAAATAGAAAATTCGCCGAATTCGCCGAATTGCGCCCATGAATTTTTTTTTCTGTTCACCCGTGAGAAAATTTTAAATAGTGTCATGCCATTCTCCTAAAAATAGGATGCTCAGTTAAGAAATGAAAATCACACCAGAATCAGACAATTCTTCTTTGATCTATAATATTGTGCGTATTTCTTTCTAGTATAAGAATACTTTGAGTTTAGAAAATAATGCAAGTTTTCTTCAAAAACATCTTTGTTATACCAGTTAGATTTACTCTTCTACTAAGGTAAGGGTTATTATTTATTTCGTATTTGTAAGAGATGTTATTTTACTTATTTGTAAAGAATATTATTTTTGTTCAATATTCGTAAGGAATATTATTTTCATTCAATATTCGTAAGGGATATTATCTTCGTTCAATATTCGTAAGGGATATTATTTTTGTTAAATATTTGTAAGAAATATTATTTTCTTCCATACTCTATAATATGTAAGTGATATTATTTCGTTTCATATTCCTAAATCTACACTTACTTTGTTAAGTATTGCTTCTATAATCCTTGAAATTTGTAGAATATTCTTGAGTTTTTGCACTTCATCTAGTATCGTTTCATTGAAATATTGGTCTTAACTTTCTTATGAAATTTTATTGTTTTCATTCGGAGTACTATTCAGGAGATACTATTCACGGGGTACTATTTATGGACACTATTCATACATACGGTGTTATTCATACACACGGTACTATTCATATGGTACTATTCACGGGGTACTATTTACGAAATACTATTCATGGGGTATTCACGATAAAAAATGATTTTTTTTCTGCCAAAATTATTTTTGATACATGAATATAAATCTTGAATTTTACTCCACAATTAGTTATCATGTTGACAATTTGGATATTCTTGAACTCTGGATAAATTGAATTATAAATCTTTAATATTTATCATTGATCTCACTTGATTGATTCTATATCATTGTCATGATTCTCATGTTTATATTGTGTTGAAAGTCATCTTTGGCCCATAGTGTAAAGATGGACTGATGATTATTGATCTTACAGTTGTATGTCTTTGGCCCATAGTGCAAATATGGACTGTCGATTATTGGTTTTACAATTGTATATCTTTGGCCCGTAGTGCAAAGAAGAATTGTTGATTTATATCTTTGGTCGTAGTGCAAAGATGAAGTGTTGATTGATAACTTTGGCCCATAGTGCAAAGATAGATAAGTGTATGACATGATCATGACCACTGATGATATAAATAAATATATTTGGCCCGTAGTGCAAAGATAAACTATTTTTGGCAGGATCATGACCATTGGTTTAATAATTGAATGTCTTTGATCGTAATGCACTAACAGACAATTGATTGTCATGATCTTGACCTTTGGTTTTATAATTGAATATCTTTGGCCCATAGTGCAAAGATAGACAAGTGATTGGTATGATCATTGTTATTACATTTGAATGTCTTTAGCCTTTGGGGTAAGGACATTAGTGAAAGTTCTATTAAGACTTAATGGCAAGGACAAACTGTTGATTTACATGATTATAAATATGAATTGTGAATTTAACTATAATCTCTGGTGGTTCAGGTGAAGACAAATGAGGATAGTTCTCTTTATCTTGGGTACAACGAAGAACTATTGATTAGTGTTACAGGAATAAAATATTAATATTGATGATGGACTTTTAACTTGGAGAAGATAGTAGACATTATGTTCTGCTTGACTCTTTAATAGATTGTTGATTCCGCTGCAATTATGGTTAAAAACTTTTATCATCTACCATATGTTCTAATTATCTGATTTATTACTAATGAAGGCTATTGATAAATTAATTATCTTTAGTCATAATAATCTTTACTGGGCTATTTATGCTCACCCTTTTACTTCACAATTCCTTTCAGGTAGTAAGAGTGTAGCTGGGTTGAGTGGGGATAACAGGGGAATAATGTGATGGTCCGAGACTATGAATGTGACAACCCGAAAATTTAGAAGATCTTGAATGATTAAATTAAGGGTTAAAGTTTAAAGTTTAGAGTGGAAATAGATGATTTATTTAAAATTTTTAAGAAAATCTATGGTTTAATAATATAAAGGAGATAGGTGATATAAAATCTAAGTAATGATACATTGAAATGATTCAACGATAAGGTTATGAGAAAAAATAAGATCTAAACCGATTAAGAATGTTCAGTATTGTGATTCTGGGTACGGAATCACAATAAGGGGAAAGAATGTGATAACCCAAATTTTTGGGTAATATTAAAATAAGAATTAAATAAATAAAATTTTTATTAGATAATATGTTGTATGATATTATATTGCATAAGTGGATATGAACTATGCAATATGTGATGCTTATGCTTAATAAATATATTGGTATTATATATTTATTATATGTAAATAAATTGTAGGGGCAATTTATTAAAAGAAATGAGATGGGTAGAATTAAAATAATCTATAATATTAAATTATTTTAATGTGGTGAATTAGTGGCATTAAATATATACTTAATGTGTAACCACCTTTTTATTGAAGAAATCGTATATTACATTATTGGATGTAATGTATGTATGTTTTTAATGTAGTAAGTATATTATTATATTTATTACAGTTAAATTATTGAAAATAATTTATAGAAGAGAAAAGAAAGTAATTAGTATACAAGAATTATTGTATAATTTAAATAAATGATATTAAAATAAATTCTAGAGTTGAATTATTTTAATAAAGAAACAATATTATTTTAATTATAATATCTTATTTACATGAGGATTATTGTCTTCTTGATGCACATTATCCTGGTTATTGATTAGCGGTGTCTCAACGGTCTCATGTGCTCCTTTGCTCATCTCAAAATTTTCAGATGTCATTTTCAAACACTGCCACAAAACAAGGGTTAATTAAAGAAATTCACATATCACATATTTTCCCTATATTCTGACCGACCAATAACAAATAAACTTAGGTAGGACACACTAGCGAAGGTTTTACTCGTCTCTCACTTCCTAGTTTTAATCTCATATCTCTACCAGAGATCATATCCCTAAGCTCTAATAACAATTGTGACGCCCCCAAAATAGGTCCACACAACTTATTCTGACTCGCCAAATACATGGTACAGAAACCAAATACAAATTTCATTAATACAACTGTCGTGCAAAATACGACTACACATACGCTGTGAGTTTTAATACACATATTGTTTTGTAGACAATATCCAAACTCAAATAAAGTCCTCATTACAATTATTATTACACTATTTTACGAAATAGTGAGGACTGCTATAATAACCATCTTGAATCCTTACCCCACTCCCCGACTAGTCCTAGCTATATTCTCGCCTTCTGAGAACAATGGAAAGGAAAAAGGTGAGCTCAATTAGCCCAGTAAAGAATATTATGACAAAGATAATATAGAACAAATTATCTTACACTATTTTACGAAATAGTGAGGACTGCTATAATAACCATCTTGAATCCTTACCCCACTCCCCGACTAGTCCTAACTATATTCTCGCCTTCTGAGAATAATGGAAAGGAAAAAGGTGAGCTCAACTAGCCCAGTAAAGAATATTATGACAAAGATAATATAGAACAAATTATCCTTAGTCCTCAACAGGGGAAAATATGATAGAATATAATAGACAACAAGTTTTAGAGTACAACTGCAGCGGAAACAATAATCTATTAGAAGAGTCAAGTAGAGCATGATATCTACTATCTTCTATGATTTAATATTTAATAAATATTTCAAATCAACGAATTATTCATGCACTACGGACCAAAGATATTCATTAGTATCACCGGTGATCATGATCATGCCAAACACTTGTCCATGTATATATAAGTTCATCCATCTGATAGTTATAAAGTAGAAAGTAGAGATTTCATGTGGCTAGTTTGTTACACACTTAAATTGTATACAAAATGGTGTGAATGATAATGATTGGTTATTAGCTTTGTAACATCAACTAATTATAATCCAGCCGTAACATTACTCTTGAATATTTTAGTTTTGACTAATGAGTTAAACATTTCTAAATAATAAATGTAGAAAAATTAATTAATCTTTTTTTAGTCATGCACTACTTTCTGAATAAAGAACCCTTTTCATTGGGGGTGTCTCTCATCATTTGCAAGGATCACAGCATGGTTTTTTAAAAGCTTTTAATAGGTTGGAAACATAACAATTTCTCCGACTTTGCACAGAATTAAACTTTAACTGACGATCATATATTCTGCATTGCATCCCCCCCACAGATGCACACAAAACAAGAACAAAAGTCTGAGATTTGACTCGTCTCGAGGAAAATTAAAATTACGATAATAACAAATGGAAGAACAAAGAATTTTAAAGAAATTATCACAAGACAAGACAAGCTAATTTGAGAAAATCTGCCTTTTATTTAATTTTCCTGTTCGTACTTCTAGTTTCTAGACAACATAAGTCGCTTTTCTGGCAAAATTTGCATGGAGAGGAAAATCCAACGTTGTCTCAAAGAAATAGGTCAAAATTACCTGCACACCAGGTTTTTCATGGAGATCCTCTCTTTGGATTAGCAGCATTAGGATAGGCCAAGGAAATTATAACTAGTTTGGTGGTGAAATCTCTGCCAGCTCCTCCAGCAGAGATACAACCTCTGCTGATGAACCAAGAAGATATCTGGCACTTGAACGCTTCCGCCCAACCGCATAAGAGAAATAATTGTCACTTTTAAGATCGAGTACGGATGAACCCTCGTGCACTGTCATTTTGTCATGCATTGCAGACCACCGACCAATTCCATTTCCATTATTACATGTTTTCTTCTCCGAGGCTGAAGAGGCTTGTGTTGAGTTGCTGCAAGATACCTTACATCCACTTTTATTTGGAAATAAATTTGAAACCAGTCCGTTGGCAGGACTGGTTGAGTTGGCTCTTGCTATAGTTGCTGTTGTAGTAGGAAGCTCTGGCTCGAAAAAGGTATAGATGTCTTCATCCTGAATCCAAAAAAATAAAATAAAAACCCTTAGTTTGTGATTATTGACCGTTTTTAAAAAGATAATTACCAATATTTTACTCAAATGCAAGGAACGTTGGTTATGGATTGTGACTCTTTTGAAGTGTCAGATTAATCTATATGTCAAGGACTCAAGGTAGGTAGGATATGCAAATGTATATTTAAGAAATAAAATTTGTTCATATGAATTTAATATAAGATGTCCTATAATGGGGAAAAAAAACAAAAAAAAAAGAGACGGGAGAGGCGCGTCTACTATTAACCAACATAAACTTGGGATATCACGATTATTACTAGCATTATAGGAAAATATCATAATATCCACAAACAAGAGCGTATAAACCGAAGGCCTTTAGCCCGAGTGGTATGACCCAACCCATGTCAACCATGAGGTTGGGGTTCAATCCTTGGCAGTGGCCAAGGAGGGTGTGTGTGAACTTAGCAACAAAAAAAAACAAGAGCATTGGCGTTGTTCTTGAGAAAATTTACAATGGACAGAAAGCAGCTTACTATGCAGAAAAGATCACATACCTTTTGCAGAAAGTGACCTATACACAATACGTAGTCAATGGGTGCATTGGCGTTGTTGTTATGAACTATTTCTCCCAATATACGATCAATTGCTGCACCCTGATTAGAGATGAAAATAAAGAAGCATAAACATGCAATTATACCACATACACAACAGGAAAACAAATTTCAATGGTAACGGAAATGCATGCACCTTAGTGACACCAACTGCTCGGACCTCAACAGAACGGTCACCTTGGACAACTTCAACTGAAGCATTTGAGATTGGACCTGTCCACAAATGCTGCAACATATCCTTTGACTGAAGCCTTCCAAACTCAATATCTACAATAGTTGTCACAATATTGAGAGAATACAAGAGAGAGGATTAGTAGAACATCAAAGAAATTATTAGACATAACCAGTTTGATGAATTCAAAGTTCAGACTGAATTTAAATAAAATAAAAATGAAAAAAAAGGAAAAGAAATCAGGCACCTGCATACTTGTAATTCCACACGAGTGAAGTCTCACGAAGCTCAAAATGAGACCGGGGTGTCCTCTCAGTGAAATACTCGAAAACATGCTAAAATGACTCAGAAGAATCATGACTCTGGCTTTTGCAGAACTTACATAAAGAAGAATAGGTATTCAATATCATACTACAAATTTACTATATGCACCTTTACACTGTCAACCCAATCCATGTGTAGATTTTCTGGCATTGTTGTCATCCATTCTCCCCGTGTAAAACGTAGAAACATACCATGTTCTGCTGCCAACCACATATCGAATTCCCCAAAGTTCTGCAGCAGGTGTCAGTCAGTAAGGTGGAATTTGCAATTTTTTAGCAGTTAGCATAGAAGACATCATTGAGATTACCTTGTCCAAGACTCTCCTGTCACTTCCACTAAGGACAACAATCGTAGTCCTTGGGTCATCACAAAGCTTCTTCAAGGGTTCTTTTAGATCTGGGTGCAATTTAAGCTGCATTTCTTTGAACTGATCAACCCTTCTACCTGGAGCATCTACTGGTTCAGTAAGAGTTGCATTAAATCCCTGTACAGAAAGCACAATGAATAATTTAATTTAAATTTGATACATGTATAGCAAAAAAAGCATAATTCTTAATTTAAAACAAGGAAAAGTGGGTACCAGTATTAGTAATCGATTATTGGATTGCGAAAAACTTTCAACTGCATCATTGGTACGAAGTAAAGGTGGACTTTGTTTGGTCCTCAGTTGTTCTTCAACAATAGTATCGTTGAGTTCACTAAATAGAAAAACAATTGAGTTAAGGCACACCTTGTACGGACATATAAGGAGATTGTCAAAATGCTAAGGCAAAGGAAAGAAGCATATGTATATTCAGCAAAAACAAAAAAGAAAAAACGAAGAAGCATTTGTATAGAAAAATGTATAAATTCACTTGATAACTTCAACAATAATATATCATTAACAAACGTCGCATATTACGAAAAGAAGATACGACCTGACATAAAATAAACACATTAACCTAGTTTTCCTTTCAAACTGAGATGTTATTTTACATTAAAAAAAACTGAAATTCTAAAATAAAACCTACTCTTTCTCATCATGCTTTCGTTTCCATTTTAAACTACTAAGCGCTATATCCTCATGTTTGAGCCTTGGTTATATATCTAAAGACAAAGTTTGTGGCTTAAATGACCCTAGTTGTGTCTCAGATACCTTTGTACAATAGCGCCATGTGAGTTGTCTTACAGAAATAACAAATATCTATGCAGCGAACAAGATTTTAAGGGTGTAAAGGCACTGCAAACAGATAGACACGCCAGGATCATCCTTTTATCTCAAGGTTGATAGTCAGTCAATCATAATGCTTTAAACTGATTATAACTAAGCAGTTTAAACGATCATGATTGACTGATAGCTTTTTCTTACCTTTTTCTGTTGCCTAGTGGCTAGACAGCTTCGGTGTTTCTTATTTGGTTTGTTGGGAAAGTGTTGGGTTTCACCTTCTAGTGTGGAGAGCCTCCATCTTTGCATATTTTGGGGGTTTGGTGGCAATAAGGATCGTAAGATCTTGTGAAGATGCATGTGCTTTACAATTTTATGGAGTATATGGATAGATCAGAATGCTAGGATCTTCATCGCCTGTTCTACAAATATCCACATGCTTTGAGATGAAGTTTCTTTTATGCTCATTGTGAGCCTCATCTATGGGGGCTTTTCCATGAGGCGTCTTTATTTGTCTGATTTCCATAGAGATTGGAGGGCTATTATTGATTGAGGATGTTGGGGTTGTTTCCACCTTATTTGACCGTTTTATTTCCTAATGGTGGACTACTTGTCCACCTTTACATTGTATCCGCTTTCTTCATCTCTAATAAAATCTTCTTCTATTATCTAAACAAAAGGCCAGGTATAGTATGAAACTGAATCTGGGAAGTTAGATAGAACCTTGATATGTTACAGAAAAGACAGATTTAATTGTTGTAGATCACTGATGTCTAGTAGTGGAAGCAGAAGAGTGGCATTGATATGAAACTAATAGAGTATATTGAGAAAGTGAACCTAGAAACTGAAAATAGTGAAACAAATGCTTTTTGTTTCCAAATTATCCCCATTTTTAACAAACAACTGGTTAGTAAAGTTTAGGATTTTTTTAGAAGTGGATTATCTCATAATTTAATAAATACCACCCCTAGCCCCTCGCACTTGGCCCATAAGTGACAATTCGTCATTGAATCTTTTTTTATGTTATTGTATATTAATGAGTCAAATATTAACTGTGAAACCTCCAGTTACAGCTTCTTCTTAGAGGAGATGAATTAATAACAAGGAGAATTTTTATCATTTTAAGCTTTCACAGCAATACAACAAGAACATTATTCAGACTTGGTATTCGTAACTGGAACATACAAAAGACCAAAAATTTCCATGATGCTGCACCATAGACGAAGAAAATGTACCTTACAAAGGTTTCGGCCCATTCTTGGGATGTGTGAGTAGTCACATGCATGAAGTTATGGTGGTGTCGTTTTTCCCTTTCATCAGCTGGCATATTTAAAGCATACCCAATTGAAGCAGCAACTTCAGTGACATTCCATGGGTTTACCAAAATCGCTCCAGCACCAAGAGACTGTGCTGCACCTGCAAACTACAAAAATAAAATTCATATAAAAATTAAATTAACAAAGACTGACAAAATTTTGCATGCTATTACAGTTTGTATCATACTTTTTTATGGAGACAAGTTACAAGAAACACTTCCCCTTGAAGAAACATAATCAGACAATTTTTACTATAAACAGCATTTAGCCAGTATCAATGATCATTAAAATTACAAAAATATGACGCAGAATTGGGTATAGAATAGAGAAGTCATTAGGGGGTGCTACTTGTTGGAGCGCTGAATAGTTTTCACAAAATCAATCTTGGGCACAACAATACTGAACTATGTTCATCAGTCTCATATTCAGCATAAAAGAGTAAACTAATAGTAATTAATACTTGCAAAAATAGAAAAACATTTGGCATTTTATTCTTAAATAGAGAAACTCTTAAGTTACCTCACTTAGAATGAGAACACCTTTCTTTAAGGCTTGGCAGGCTACAAACTCATAGCTAACAAGATTCATTCCATCCCTCAAAGATGTAACAAGCGCTACATCTGGACGAGAAATATAAAAATGGAAGCGGTAAGGAAAACAACAGTGTAAGAATTCAACCTGAAATTATATACAATTATTTAAAGAGCATGTAAATGTGATAGATAGCATTGATCTATCTACCAAGAGCAGAGACAAATCAAATGGCATGAATGTTTACAAATAACAATAGTAAAAAAAATCTGAACTCATACCAACCATAACCCTGTATAAACTTTTGCCAGGTGTAAGAGGGTGTGTTTGAAGTGCATTTCCTTGAAAACGGCTTACTATAGATTAATTCTAGTTGATAGTACTATAAATGACCAATTACCGGTGCATATTTTCTATACATGACCATTACTGTGTCAAGGCACACCATTTGGCATCCAATTCCAGAATCCAGACATGCTTAATGTCAAGTTGTCAACCATCAATATACTCATATGTTCATATGCCATCAACGTTGTTCCCCATTTCCACTTATTTCCTCTACACTTCAAATCCATTTTATTTCTTAATTTAGCAACACCATGAACACAAAAGTCAGTTTAGTGCTAAACTGTTCACTACTGATCACATTAAATATACAATAACTAAAAATATAATAATGACTTATTACAAATTTGAAGTATAAGGAGAAAATTTTTCAGTACCAGTAACAGCGTAAAGTGCACATAATGCGTGAAAGTCAATAGATCTATCCTGTAAATAAACAAGAAAGAACTTCAGAAATCTTTGCGATATTAGATATCATGGATATTTTCAGGCTTTCAACATAAGAATGTTGAGAATAAAAGTTATGACTATTTAGATTGTACAAGTTAGATAAAGCACAGTTCTTGGAAGGATAGCTGACCATTTTAGGTTGCGCAATGTTAATTGCTTATGTAGAATTTCGAGCAACATGAAAATTTCTCATGGGAGAGTTTTTTAATATAAAAACACACTAGACAATTAAGAAACTTGTCATATTTATAGGAATTTGGACATTAGAAAAACTCTTAGCCATATGTAGGCAGTAATAATAGAATTCCAAGGTAACAAATTGAAGGACACTCCTGTTCAGTTTTGAGGATATCTGGAACCCTCAAAAGCAATGGTGTGCAGAATTTTACTTGTTAACTGATATTATCTAAATATTAAGTATTGAACTCACTTTACGGGAATAAAACTCAGTTGGATAAAGAGACAAACCAAGTGATGAATGGGAACAGCAGAAAGAGTTCCGAATCTCCCATTGATGCGTCCAACAATTTCATGAACTTGGCATGCGAGCTTTTGATCTATCAAAGCCAATGGACAATAAATATAGTAACATTTTATTACAAAGTAATTAAACTTCAAATCCCCACCACCGGTAAAAGGCTAAAATCAGTAGTAAAAATTTTTAACATTTTGTGTTCATTAGTATTTGAACCACTGAAAATTATTTAGCTTGCAAAAACTATACTCGTCAGCAAATGGGACTTATTTTAAGCAAGAGAATCTGTCAATAATTGTGAAATTAATCCATAAGATACCACCTGCTAATACTTAAGAAGGTAAGTCATCTATATATACAAATACAAATACTTGAAGAAAGTAAAGATACATGAACATACATTCAGGTACGTCAGTCCTTGTTGGCACAGCAATTTGAAGCAAAACTACTTTATCACGCCAATTAGGATTTTCTTCCAGGAATTTTTCAAATGCCAAAATCTTCTGGGGAATGCCCTTAATCATATCAAGACGATCAACTCCTAACATTACCTATCAATGAACAATAAGCATCAGTATGTTATATAATATAATTATCATTTAACATTAAACCTTGGTGAAATAAACCTAATAAGAAGAGATGAGGAAAATAAGTTACTGGAAATGTACAACACAAAAAGTAATATTTCAGTCACTCATCTCTTCAAATGTGCTAGGAGGAGCATGTACAAAACAGAAAGTAATATACAATAAAGTTAGGGAAATGATATTTCCAGCAATTAAATTATATTTTCAACAAAAATTTACAATGTTGACTGCACAAGGTACAAGTATACATAAGATCATTTGCACTTGAGATGTAACTGCAGTGCTGGGAATATCAGTCCCCTAAATTTAACAGTATTACAAACTAAATTAAGTATCTTGGAATATATTATACATTTTAATAAGAAATTAAAGACAGAATACTTTAACTAGGAATTAACTCAACTGAATTTATAAAGGTCCTAGAGAAAAGAAACATCACTAACCTTGCGACCAGAAAATCTCTCTTTTAAGTCTTTAATGTGGTCCTTCACTTGAGGGAGATCAAGAGCTCGAATATATCGATCAGAATCTATCCCAATAGGAAACTGTAATTTCAAGCTTACGATATAAAATTTTTGACATAACAACAAATAATTTTGTAGCTTCACAAAAAAAATTAATGCAAACATAAACACGCAAGAAAAAAGTGAGTGATTTTGATTGCCAAGGTTAAGGAAATTTGATCAGAACATATACCGCAGCCACACGAGTAAGCTTCCCCTGATCCTCCACTCCTTCAGGGGTACCCTCAAGCCCAAGAATACGAGTACAAGCACTAACAAAATGCCTAGCATAATCATATGTGTGGAACCTGGGAACAAAGTATTGAACAATTATTACTCTTGTAACATAAGAATTCAGCGGTGCAAAAAAAATAAAAATTGACCGCATCGTTTTACTATAAAGCACTTCACTTTCACAGTTATTGACAACAATGGCTAATGCAGGAGTTATATAAAAATGTAATCATTATTTATGTTCCTATTTATACTATTATTTATGTGTGTGTGTTTGTCTATATATATACACACAGACACACACACACATGTACATATACAAGAAGGAAAAAAATGGACAAGGATTCCAAGTCATTGTTATGCATGCCAAGCACCTTCAAGTTATGGTAAGTAATAATTCTAGGTACTAGGTCTCTTTTGAGTGTTTCCTTAATGAAGGTCATAATTTCTTCTTCTTTTTCATAAAGGTGAAAAAGATAAAAGAATTTCAAGCATTGAACAATACAACTGTTAGCCATATATCCTGGGACCCTGTATGAAAGATAGAAGCCTATTTTCTCCGAAAACAGAAAGACAACACGACGGAAGAGTGCTATACACTGAAGTGAACCTTGACTTCTCATTTCTTGGAGGTTGGCAACATCAGTATGACAAGATCATATTTTAAATCTCTAGAACCTAGAAAATGCTTAAATGCCTACAACCATAGTGTTTTGTATTCAATTCTCACATTTAGTAGTTTGAATCTCTAAAACCTAGAAAAGGCTTAAGAGTATACATCCATAATGGTCTGTAATCCATTCTCACATTTAGTGGTCAAAGCTAAGATCACTGACATTTATAAACTCCAAAGCTACATTAGTGGAGTTATATAATTTTCAACCTTTATGGAAATAATGTAATATTCAAAATCTACACAACCTCTTTAAAAGATCATATTCAGAAAATCAAAGCAAAGATTGTGTTAGGGGATTTGGACCATAACAAAGGTCATAATGCACCTATTGAACTCAACCAGACCGAAAATTTTAAGCTGATAGGTTTTCTACCCAACCTTGTATATCAAGCTTTGAACTTCAGAGTCTCAAAAGCAGAGATTAGTGCTTTCTGTAAATCCAACCATTGTTTCTATGTTTCTTAAGAAACTAGGGGAAAGAAACTAGTATGATGAGTATAAGAAAGAAGTAAAGCAAGAAGGATGAGCTATATTCATGCTTGAGGCCTTGGCTTAATTTTTTTTTTAGGACATATTACTGCAAAATAAAGTTCAGCTTGTGGCTTACTACTAGCACCAATAATGTCCTTCCTAGGAATGCAAACAGCTAGGCAGGGACCTTAAAACCCTCTAATTATATGAAACATGTTGACTCCACAAAAGTATATAAACTGAATGTTAATATAGAAAGTAAGAGACATACCCAACTAAATCAGCAGCAAGTACGGATCTTAGCAGCTCCGATCGAGATGGCAGTGTCCTGTGAATTTCGGAAGAAGGAAAAGGTGTGTGGAGAAACCAACCAACTTTCATTCTTTCATTACGTTCTTTGAGGCATTTTGGGAGAAGCATTAGATGGTAATCGTGGCACCATACAACATCGCCCTCCTCGTAATGTTCATTTATCACATCAGCAAACATTTGGTTAGCCCTCTTATAAGCATCAAATTGGGATTGAAAACTATGGGTTGTCGCGAGGCGGTCTTCTTGTGGAAGACCAAGATAATGGAAAAGAGGCCACAAGATGTTGTTACAGTAGCCATTGTAATATTGATGAACAGTCTCTTCATCAAGAAAGACTGGTATGCACCCCTGCAATCATTAAGACAATCTTAGGATAGATAACTAATCATCATGTGTAAGTATTGGCAATAGCACTACAGACTCCACTTTTGTAAGCTCTTAGACAATGAGAACAGTGATATGAGACTGAATAATATGAACCTTCTCAGCTAGTGCTTGAGTGAGTGTTCTTTGTCCAATTTCATCAGGTACATTTACACCAGCCCATCCAATCCATCTGGTTTCAAATTCTTTCACACCTTCAAGAAGATGATGCATCATCATTTAGTATGCCTATTAGAGATTGGGTTTATATGTGTATGCGCACAAAATGACACTCATAATATAATATCTTGAGTTCTTGACAACTTATTGTAACCTATATCGCAAATAAAAGAAGCAGAAGCATATTATCCCTGCTAGAAAAAAGGAAGTGGAGAACAAAAACGTGGTTAATGTAAAGTAGCAAATAAAAATGAATTGAACTAACGCTTACCCAAAAGGGCAGTGACTAGCCCCCCTGCACTCATTTCTAGTGCCCATGAGTCTTCACCCCTCCTAACTGCGGATACGGGTAGCCGGTTCGCAACCACCAATAAACGTTGTTTGGGAGGCCGTCCATTTTGTTTATCATGTCCTTGATCATTAAGAACTCTTGGCGTATTGATCCCATCCAATAACTCTTCATCCTGAGGCCACTTGTCACCATCAGTTGAGCTTAGGCCGTCGTCCCAAAATGTTTCCACATCTCCCTTATTGTCTTTGACCTCCTCATTTTTGGATTTCTTCAGCTCTCTGTCCCGCAAAAGCCTTTCCAGTCTAGTCCCAAGTATGGCAGAATTGTAGTTATACTTGTTAGCGGGCATATCTCTTGTCTGCAACTCAGCCTGCAATTTGAAAATTGTCTAAGTATATGCTAATGCATGTACTCTTTCAAAATACATATCTTCCTGCAACAATTGCTTACAAGTCTTAAACAGTTCATTTCATATCACTAAATTATTCAAACAAAGTAACTACATATGTAGTAAAGGCCTCTTGCTGACTTGCTGCAACATTTTCTAAAGCATTATTCGACTTAAATCACCTAAACTCAATAAGAAAAGAAAAATACTAATCAAACTTCTTTAATCAAAACGTCAGTTTCATTCTAACTGCATGTCAGATAATTTTCAAACTCAAAACCATAGTAAATCAGCATTCTTCCCAGAAAAATACATAAATAATACTTTATTTAAAAATAAACATTTACATATAAAAAGTACACATACATGTATTATGTATACATATGCTAAGAGGGGGAATATTACCAAATCCTTTTGCAAAATGCTGATTTCTTCAGAAGATTTGACCTTCATCATCACTGGGAACAGAAACGCCCCTACTATTATTGCTGTATTTGTAAAAACGAGGAGGTATTTAAACCAAATTGGGTAGTGTCTATATACAGACGAATGAGTGGCAGGTGGCTAAGAATTGGATATTTTGGGTGGCTGTGGAGAAAAATCTCTACATCGATGACGAGTATTTATAATTTATCCATATATAGGGAGAGAGAAATTTAGAGAGATAAAGGAAGAAATCTTGAGAGAGAAAAACAGAAAATAGTATTAAGAGGGTTACAACTCACAGGTGATTCTTTGTGGGAGTAGGAATGGCACTATTTAGCTTTAAGCCATGCAGATGCAGCAGGGAGTGGCACCAAGCCAAAATAGAGCACTCAATCCTAATTACTTCCTCCGTTATTAAATAAGTTTCCTTTAAGATTTTTGCACAGAATTAAGAAAGTCATTTAATACTATCATTTAATAATTAAAATTTACTTTAAATTCTATCACTACTCATAAAATAAATTAGAATAATTTTTTTCTTCTAAAACATCACTTATTTAGAAACGAAAAGAGTAATTGTTTTTTTATTATGTACAAAACCCCAACTTAATTTACCAAATTACCATGAAGTGTTGTTTTTAGTAATAGAGTTTTTGATAATAATTACTTCAAAATACTATATTTCTCCACAAATATACTTTGAAAAAAAACTTTTAAGATTCAATTCTTTTGTTGACCTAACAGTAAGGATGTAAAATGATTAAACGAGCAAACAGTTCGGGTTCGATTTGTATTCACTCGATTAAAAGTTCGATTCGAAATATAAATGAGTCAAATATGAGCAAATTTAAAAATTTTGATAAATTACTCGAATATTCTCAAAATTGCAATTTTTATTGAGTATATTCATTCAAAAAGTTTAATTGCCTTTTTATTAATATTACTAATATTAATTGCCTTTTTAGTACTAATACTAATATTAATTGCCTTTTAGTAATATTAGTAATTGTCTTTTTAGTAATAATATTAGTAATTAATTTTTTATTACTATCACTAATATTAATTGTCTTTTTATTACTAATACTAATATTAATTGCCTTTTTAGTAATATTAATACTTGCCTTTTTAGTATTAATATTAATTGCCTTTTATTTCTATTACTAATATTAATTGCCTTTTTATTCCTAATACTATTATTAATTGCCTTTTTTCGTATTAATATTAATAATTTCCTTTTAGTATTAATATTAATTATCATTTTATTACTATTACTAATATTAATTGTTGCCTTTTTATTACCATTACTAATATTAATTGCCTTCTTATTGGTAATACTAATATTAATTGTCTTTTTATTACTAATACTAATATTAATTGCCTTTTTATTACTTTTACTAATATTAATTGCCTTCTTATTAGTAATAGTAATACTAATATTAATTGCCTTCTTATTACTAATACTAATATTAATTGCCTTTTTAATTATCATTTAATTAATATTAGTATTAGTAATAAAAAGACAAGTAATAACACAATTACCAACCGCTACAAGATGTAGCGACTTGATTTGTTTGTTTGTTTGTTTTTCAATGCCTTTAGTGTTGTCTTTAGTAATAAAAAAGGCAAGTAATAACATTATTACCAACCGCTACAAGATGTAACAACTTGATTTTTTTTAATGACTTCCGTTGTAAGAAAATTGAGAGATAGAAAGATAATATTATAAAATTAATTGCCTTTTTTTGCCTTTTTAATTCTCATTTAATTAATATTAGTGTTAGTAATAAAAAGGCAAGTATCTATTACCAATAAAATGGGACAACAAATGACATAAAAAAAATTATGACCAAGCCAGCTACAAGCTGTAACGGTTGGTATATAAAAAAAATTAAATTCCCTTTTTATCATTCTATTTCTCAAAAATGGATCCACATTATAAAAAAAAATTAAGACCAAGCTGCTACAAGTTGTAGCGGTTGGTATATAAAAAAAATAAATTTATTTTATATCTTTCTATTTGACAATATGGGCTCATATTATCAAGTTAATTTGACTTTTATTAAAATAGAATCTGCTAGAGTGTGTTGTTTGGGCTGCAATAGCTTGTAGGGGATGACAATATATGTGACGCCCCCAAAATAGGTATACATCACCCATTCTGAGTCGTCAAATACATGGTACAGAATACAAATATAAACTTAAATATACAACATGAGTTGTGAGTTTTAATACAAATATTGTCTTCTAGACAGTATTCCAACTCAAAATAAGTCCTCAATACATTTATTATCACACGATTTCACAAAATAGTGAGGACTACTAATGCAAATATCTAGACCGTCACTCCGTTCCCCGACTAGTCCCAGCTATATTCTCATTTCTTAAAGAAAACAATGAAAGCAAAGGTTGAGCTCAACCTAGCCCAGTAAGAAATATTATGACTAAGATAATGAAGAATAATTTATCGTTAGCCTTCAATAGTGTCAAACTGATAAAATATAATAAATATCAAGTTTAACTGCAGCGGAACAAACAATCCATTAGAAGAGTCAAGTAAAGCATAAAATCTACTATCTTCTATGATTTAAAAGGTTTATCATTGTTAGTTCCCAGTAGGCACAATAGATCTAGAAGGGGGGGTTGAATAGATCCTTTTTAATTTCAAAATACTTTTCTGATTTATTTTGTATTGCTAATGATTTAGCATATGACAAACATAAAAATCTTTTCAAGCACAGCGGAATAAGTAAAAGGTCCCCTTCATTGATATATTCATAAACCTACATACATTTTTCATAGAGTTAGTTTAGTGGTAATCAGTTAAAACATACATAGCAGTTATAGCAGTTAAGGTACATAATGTAAATCACATAAAGTAAAAGACACAAGGGGTTTTAAGTGGTTCAGAGACTCAAGCTCCTAATTCACTCTTCTGCTTTCAAATAGCAGGATTTCCACTAAGGAAGGGGCAGCACCTTGAATCACTAAGATTCCTTCAAGGCCGTGACCTTGGGACTTCAGATTCACTAAGAACTCTTCAAGGCCAGCAGCCTTGGAACTTCTCTAGTTCCCTAGGAACTCTTCAAGCCCAGCAGGCTTGGAATCTTCATTTAGTCCCTTCGGACAAGAACCCCTCAGGCCCTGGCTTCTTGTTATTGTAGTTGTTGTTGGTGGTGCTGCTGAGCTGCTAAGATGTCATTAAGCTCTGAACATTTTTTGTACTTAGCAGCTTGGTGTGGTCCTTTTTCTTTCAGTTTCGAGTCCAGACCACTTCTTCTTTGGTGGAGCTGATCTTCACTCTTTTCTGCTCATCTTCATCTGATATCATCTGCGCACCATCACCATCTGGGTTTGTTAAGTCTCTGTGCTTTTAGTAGACTTTGTCTGGCCCTTAGCAATCCCTGAACCCTTCTTGAATACTTTGCAGACATGGTTCTGCACTTATTCAGTTTCAGCTTTCGGTTCATGGTAATTCGTAGAGTGGCTCTCTTTATCTTCTTTGTACTCAGCCACTTTCCTGAATGCTATCTTCTTGGCCTTCTCGGCTCTCAGCTTGGCTGCCATCTTTAGTGGCATTCTCATCTTTATTGAGTAAAGCTTTGATCTGTTTGAGTTCTTCTTCAAAGCTGCTTCACTTCCACCTTGGTAATCTCATTGTCACTGAGACTTGTTCTGTTGATCTTTGGTGGAACTCGTAGAGTCAACTATAGCATTCACCAACTCAATGATTCTGCAACTTCACAATCATCTATAACTCTTGATCTTTGAAGCTCTGTTGATTTATACTACTTCCCAATCTTCCCATTAGAAAGTACCCGTTGAAAGCTATTCAAATTGCCTCACAGATCTGGAGTTATTTGGAACAGACTACAGATGTGACATGATATCTTTTTCTGACTTCCTGACACTGCAGTCTGCTGTTTCACCAACCCTGTCAGATATGTCACTTTGATATCTTGGGCAGGTCGAAGACTTTATTTCACCCTTCTAATTTCTCGATCAGAGGTTGTCCTTGCATCGATGCTCTCAATAAGCTCTTGTCCGAATATTACCCTTCAGATTGAACTGTTGCCAATGCTTCAGTCTTCAGCTATTCGAACTCTACGATTCTGATGCATGTCTTCATGGACCTGATCGTAGTGTCTTGTTGACTGGTAGAGACAACACTACGATCTTGAGGAGCGTTCATTTGATCTTCAGTGTAGAACACCTCTTCCTTTTTTGTGCAGTGCTTCATCACTTCTGTTTGCCTCGACTGTTCTCAGATATTGATGGCTTGATTCCTTGCTCTGGCTTCTTCTGAATAATAAGATACTTCAAATTTGTGGCGTGTCCAGCTCGCTTTCTCCTTGTGATCTCCCATTCACTTATCATCAATGGACTGACCCAATGCTTAATCACTTTAGCCTTATTTTTTCAGAGGCTAACCAGTATCTCAGTGTGTACTACATCAGCTCCTTCTTCGTTTAGCAAATACTATGATCTTGGTTACTTCCAAGATCGTTGTCATCTTTTTACTTGACAGCTACTGCACTTGCTGACTTTCCTTAGTCAGTTAAAGAAGTCTTCCTCTGATCTCCTTGTGGAAGACTTCATCTCAAATGGCTTCATAACTCAATCTTGATGTTGATTGGGTTGGTGCTTAGGTCTTCTGTTAGCTTACATGCCATTCGTTGAGTGCTCTCTGGTTTTCTTCAGGTGGGACGTATCTATGCAGTGCCAACCAAAGGCTTCATTCCTTTGGATATTCAGGGAGTGCTCATTTGTTGAAAGTCGTATTAGCTCTATGATTCTGCCTTGATGTTGTGAGCACATCTGTTGAGGTCTTAGTTCTGCACTCTACGATTCAGCTGTGGCTGTGCAGATACTACGACTCTGAGATCAGATCTTGACACTACGATTTCTGTCGTTGTGCTTGTTATCTTCATCTGATCTTGCTCGACTACGTTTTCTGCCTTTGATACGATCAGTGGACTCTATGATTCTGAGTGCAGTCTATGATCCTTTACTTTATCGTTAGTAGACTCTACGTCTCTGAGTGTAGTCTACGATTTTTGACTGGCTTTGACAGATGCTCGGTCGGCTCGTAGGCAGGCTGTCTCTACGATTCTAAACATGACTTCCTCAGCAGACTACGGCTCCGAGGAAGCTTTACTCAACACACTATGATCCTTCCTCATTTTTCTTGGAAGTCTACGAACTCCGAGATCCACTATCTTGCAGACTACGATTCTGCCTTGATAACTCTCGAGTTATCCTTGACTCTCCTGGCAGACTACTATTTTTGGTGCAGTGCTCGACGATTAGACAAACCTATCTATTACATCATAAGATCAACCTCACATGCTTGATCTTTCTATATTTATAGTCCATGTTCATCATTTCTTTTTAAGGACTTTACAGAGCTATTTTGCTTATGTAGGATCAACCTAACATATTTGATCAATTCATTCTAAGTCCTTGTACATGTGTTTTTATTATCTTTCAAAGGACTTTACAACTTTTCTTAATGCAAGCATACTTGCATGTTCATTCATTCATATATATATATATATATATATATATATATATCATAATCAAATCATATGTAAGTAGGAATATCATTCACATGCTTATTCCTGACAATCTCCCCCTATTTGATTATGACAAAAACAATAAGTGCATATGCATGTTATGAATAAATCTTATATATAGTGAGCAAGCTGTATTTCTAAGACAGGTAATCATGAATGTCATTTATAATAATGTGAAGTTTAATACATTATGACAATTTACATCCTGGATCCAGAACATACCTAACTAGTTAGAGATGTACCTCTTTAGCTCCATGTATGTTTCCAGGATGTCTGTTGATCAGTTATTCATCTGCTTGATTCCATTGCTCCTGCTCTTCCTGGGATGTGGAGCTATTCCTTTCTTCTTTTTCTAGTTCTGGCTCTGGCTCCACCTCAACCTTAGGCTCATCATCCTTTGGCTCCCCCTCAAATGATGAATCATCTTCTTTTTTTGCTTTCTTCTTTTTTATCTTCCTTTCTTGTTTGCTCCTGCTCTCATTGCCTTTCCTTGAATGCCTCTTACTTGGCCTTTTTCTATGCCTATTTTTCTCCCCCTTTTTGTCATTAATCATTTGAGAGAGCTGCTCCATGTTGGACATTAGTTGCTCCATCAGGTAGGAGGAGTTACTGACTTCAATCTTGAGATCTTGTTGACTCAACTCAAGTTGCATATAGAATGACTGGTTCATGTTGTCAATCTTGTCGGAGAGGACTTTGAGTTGCTCTTCATTTACCTTTTGTGCTAGTAGAGCTTCAGCCTTTTGATCATGTAGGGCCTTCAAATAGATGTGATCTCTTTCTTTAATTTTAAGAGATACATCAGTCATCATTGCTTGGAGTTTGTCTTGAACTGGATGATCTCCTGTTGCGGTCATCACCATCTTTGAATTCTCATTGAGTAGAGATAATTTCTCAACCAGCTCAGCAGAATTCTTCAACAGCTCCTGCTCCATAGGAATTTGGTCATCTGACTGAACAGCTTCTTGTTGAGCACTGGATTGGACTTTATGATATTCGTCCTTGGATAGATTTTCGAAAGTGTTGACAATCTGAAAGATCATTGAGTACCAATCGCTGTTGGAGGATGAAGAAATGTTGGTCAACAGTGCTTGAGAAAATGGAGACATCTTATTCTGGACTTGATCATCATCAGTGGTAGAGTGAACAGACTCTACAATCAGTGTCTTTGCCATATTCCTTTTTCCATCAGAGTCCACTCTACGATCATAAGGAATATAAAGATTTTTAGCATGTCGGTAGACCTTGTAGTGGGGTTGATCGTTGATCATCATGGTTGCAAACTTCTTTACCTTTGGGAAGTTTTGTGACACAAGTTCCAAATTTGGAAACCGAGAGTAGCACCAGCTGAAGTAACTCTCATCTCTCTCAGTATGTGCCTTCAACCATGGCATCCATGGGAAGAACCACCTCATCAGAAGATCTTCAGAATTGTACAATATAGTTGTGCAATCTAACTCCATGTTTTTCCAATTGTGAAGTACTTCATCTGTGTTTATTCTTACAACTCGAAGTTGTTTATTTCCTTGATTTATCCATCTTGCTGGTGGTTCTCATGGTGGCTCATCAAAGACTTCCACTACAATTCTTTTGCTAATTCTTGTCGGAGAGAGAACATGATAGTATTCTAGTTCCTCAGATTCTTGATGTGCAGAATCAGAATCTTTCTCTATCTCTTCCCTTTTTGAGCTTGAGTTTTGTTGATTCCTTTCATCTGATTCATCAATAGATTCTTCTTGCTGAATTTCATTTTCAGAATCCTCTTCGGCAATGTCTTCCTTGGAATCATCTCCTTTAATGCTGGTCCTATCTTCAGCATTATCTTCCCCTGATGCAGATACATCATCACTTAATTCAATGATTGTATTAGAGTGCTCACTTCTCTTTTTGGAGGCAAATTGAGCTATCAATCTGTGACTCCTTCTTCTTCTTGAAGATTCAGTTATGGGAGAATCAGATACTCCTTTTTCTTCAAACTCTTAGATCTTTGAGTCAGCAGACAAACTTTCTTAATTTTTAGCATTGGTGAGGGCATGTCTTTCTTCTTCAGAATCATTATCATTTATATCACCAGACAGGCTAGCTTGATGTCCAACAATAGTAGGGGCATGTTTTTCTTCCTTAGACTCCACATCCTTTGAGTTTGTTAGAGCGTTTGATGTAGAGGATATTGTTGTGTCAACCTGCAACCTTTCTTTATCATCAGAGTGGATGCTCTGAGACTTCTCCTTAGGGCTTGCACATTCCTCTCCTTCATCATCAACCTTGGTTCTTTCTTTCATGGATTCAACCTTTGAATTTCCAGTTTCTTTTTCATCTTCAGACTCTTCATGTTCTTCTTGGTTGGATGGACTTTCCTGGGGAGCTGGGGCTGATTTCATCACTTTTGTTTTCTTCTTGGGTGGTTCTTGGAGTAGTCTGTTACTCCTTCTTTTCTAGTTTTTGCAGTAGATTCTTGTTTTCCTTCTGCTCCTTGTTTCTTCTTGTCAGTGGAGACATATCTTGATGAAGCTTTTGCATTCTTCACATTCTCAGGCTTCTTCTTTTTTGGTGTTGCAGCAACTGATGCAGAGTCATCAGACTCAGAGCTTTCCACCTCCTTTGCTTTTCTCTTCTTTGTAGAGACTTTTCTACTGCTTCCAGTTTGTGTTAGTCTCCTATTTTCCTTTGGGTTTTTCTTCCAATTCACAAATAGTTGTGGAGACATTACTTTGTGAACATTCAAGGGTTCTCCCTCATCATCCTTGATCTTGCTTCCCAGCCTTTTCTTCATCACAATACTTAGCAGCCTTCTATGAAATACGTTTGTAAGTGGTTTGTCTGTAGATTTCTTCAACTAAACTTTTTATATCCATTTGGAGATTTGATCGAATAGGATAACTTCAAAGTTGATTTGCTTTTTCAGAACTATGGCATACATGATCTTCAATTGTTGATCAAGCACAGTGTCATGTGCAGTATCCTTGCATAGTATACATTTGCCTACTATTTCAGCAAGGAACTCGAATTGCTCTGGAAACTCCTTTTTCTTCATGTCCTTAAGACTAGGGTTTCTTTGGTACCCCATAATTTCCTTTGCTTTCTCAGTGTCAATCTCATCAAGGTTTTTTAGTCCTAGGTCAGGAAAACCTAAGCATTGGTTGATATCGGATGATTTCAGTTTTAGAGACAAACCTTTAACCTTGGTTAAAAGAGTTTCGGCTTTTATGGATGTATTTGAGTAGAATTCCTTAACCAGTTCAGTGTATACTCGAGTGCTTGCCTCAAGACATTCTGAGAATTCAGCTTTCTTCAAGAGTTCAAGAATGTCTCTGAACTTCTTTTCGGATTTCTCAAATGACTTGGTTCCGAGTTGAATGCCAGTGATTACTCGCCAGTCTTCCATTTGAATGATTCGAGGAATATGGATATTGATTCAGGGAGATTTATGGAGTATGGCTGATTGTGATTTGGATTTTAGAAATTAGAGTGGTTTGGCTTCGAAGAGAATTCTAGGGTTTAAAAATAGGAGGGAGAGAGATTAGATAGGTTAGGGTAGCTGTTTGCAGATTTTGAATTTGTCTTTATGGCAGTTCCTTCTGACTCTGCATACTCTGTGATGTGTCAACTAGTCATTGGTTGCACGATGCCCAGTAACTAGCTGTAACTCCCAATTAACTTGTCAGTTAGATGTTTCTTTTTAAAAGAGTGGACGTTTGATTGACGTGGATTTTCCTTTGACCTCTTATGTTCGTAGAGTAGCATGATAGGACAGCTATTGACTCTACATTTTCCTTTGTTGACTCAATAATCAACTCTCTGAAAGATGTTGCAGTGCATGGTTTTGACATTACTTCTCATTTTGAATCTCCATGGTTCATCCACTGTTGTGCTTTATGAAGCCTTGGGCACTTTCCTTCAACAGGACATCTTTCCAATCATTATTCAAACTTGTCTCCCATTGTTTGAATGCTTGAGAATTTGTTCTATTCTTTCAGTTCCTCATAAGTTAGGAGTAGCCTCTTGTAAGACTGCGATCGACGAGTCTATTTCTGCGATTGTTGAGGTTGCACTACGATTGTTGAGGTTATATCGTGATCGTTGAGTTCTCTCAAACTCTACTCTGCGATCGTTGACTCCCTTGATTCTTGAGATGAACTTGATTAAGCAATTCTTCTAGTATAAGGTAGCTCAGGAAGGGTCAACCTCTTAGAGTGAGCTAAGGGTCAGGTTTGTCCCTGAGACACTTTCCAGATGAATTTGCTTTAGGAGTAATTTGCACTAATATCTCTTTTGACCTTTTCTGGTGAGGAGGTCCTTTATCAACTTTAGACAATTGCATTTCTTTGTGATCGTGGTGTCTTCTTGCTTTTACACTACGATCATATGTTTGATTGTAGAGCACTCCACGATTTTGAATTGGGTGGGCGATAGGTTATCAATAAGACATTTTGAGGCGTTCCTACCGACTATGGATCTTCGTTTTGGTTCATCAGTCACAAAGTTTTGGGACTCTGTAGCTGGTACATTGTTTTATAAAACATTTCAGTACTGTTGTTCCTTAACAAATCACTGCCCCCCCATGGTTGATGTTGTCTTTTCAGCGAGGTGTGATTCCTTTTTCCTTATGTACATAAGGAAGCATTCCTGCATATCTCCTTTTGACTGAAGTCATTAAATCTTCTTATATCGTAGAAATAAGTATCTTCAGGGTTGATCATTCTAAGATCCTTTGATAGCACTATAAACGTAGTCTTCCTTATCAGCTTGTGCTCGTGGAGTTCTGCTCTCGTACTAAGTTCCTAATGTTTGATGCTCGATAGTCCTCTGATGTGAGCTTCCTTGAGAACAAGTTTTGCATGCTTGAGCATCTGAGACCCTTTTTCATCTCTGGTTGAGTGGCCTGCTTTCATATAAAGGTTTGCAGCCATTTGAGCTTTATTTAGATTAGTTCAGTAGGTCTTCTAGGACAGGCTTTGACATGTAGAAGTTTTGTCAAAATTATTTCTGAACAGTCCTAAGCATTCTGCTGGTTGACTCTTCTTGACTGAAGTCTTTTACTTTAGCATTCCTTAGTGTGGTCAGATAGACCAAGTACCTGCAGGTTAGACATTTCTAATTTTTGGTACCCATGGTTAGATGGGTCCTCCTAGGTTAGTTTACTAAACCCATATTCCTCATATATTTGGATAAACATCATATTGACCACCATCAGTTGTATTCATGTATATACTTCATTTAGATAATACATTTTGAGATGCATGGTGGTGAGTGTGAGAGAAATCTGTCATTTTAATAAAACACTCTTTTCCTTAATGGTTTCATCTTTTGCTAATTTATGTTCACAGGGTTTAAATGCTCACAGAGTAAGAATCAACTCTACAATTTATTAGCATCTAGTTGATTCATGGAGGTGATCAGTTTCTATGAATCTTCAAGATTTTCTTGTAGATCTGATCATTCTCTGTGTGTCATTAAGGACCATAGAATGTACAAAGCACATTAACCCATCAGCAAAGATTACTTCACATTCAATCGACCTGTGAGGCTCTTAAAACCATTTCAGGTTTCTTTCAAGTTATCATCTTCAACCTAAAACTTGGATGGAGAGAAAGTTTATAGATATTTGAGTTTCCATTATTAGTGTACTTTCTCTCTTCACCTTTTTAGATAGATTATGAATACTTGAAGGAAAACTGTTATAGATCATAAGTAAGGTGCAAATATGATGTTCATATCTATATTAGTGAGGAATCGTACCTTTTTGCTTTTAGTTTCTTAACATTCATTTATCTTAGATATACTGAGTTTAGGCATTGATGTGCAAGTTTTCTCATTTGCTTCTGACAGCCAGTTGCTCCAGTTAATCTTCAGTCAATCAGTCGTGGTCTTGAAGATACAAGTTAAGAGAGTGTCAGCATCTCTAATTCTTTGACATCCTTGAGTTCACAGGATTTACATCCAGCTGCAGGTTGGCCAGACACATGTTTGAGAAGTTCTTCTTTCTTCTCTAGATAAGCATTACTTAGCATGTATGGCCTTTTCATCTTTTCAGGATGGTGGATATTTGAATCTTTTCTGTTGATGTCTCTTGAACCTTCTAGCCTGGTCTTCAGACAACATGATTGACAACGAGCAAGGATTGGTCTTGTTGATGTGACAATCAAAGACATGGACCAATCTGAGCAGCTTTAGGTGTGTATGCACATTTACCTGTACACAATATTTCCAACATGTGAGCTCATCTGCATATAACAAGTGACTTACTACTAAACTAAGTTTAGAACAATGTTTGTGCCTAGGATCAGACTCAAAGTGATTAGCTTTTGAATATAGCATGAGAATCTGCTTTGATACCAATTGTTAGTTCCTAGTAGGCACAATAGATCTAGAAGGGGGGGTTGAATAGATCTTTTTTAATTTCAAAATACTTTTCTGATTTATTTTGTATTGCTAATAATTTAGCATATGACAAACATAAGAATCTTTTCAAGCACAGCGAAATAAGTAAAAGGTCCCCTTCATTGATATACTCATAAACATACATACATTGTTCGTAGAGTTAGTTTAGTGGTAAGCAGTTAAAACATACATAGCAGTTATAGAAGTTAAGGTACATAATGTAAATCACATAAAGTAAAAGACACAAGGGTTTTAAGTGGTTCAGAGACTCAAGCTCCTAATCCACTCTTCTGCTTTCAACCAGCAGGATTTCCACTAAGGAAGGGCAGCACCCTGAATCACTAAGATTTATTTCGAGAGAGTTTGGTATATATATATATATATATATATATATATATATATATATATATATTGTCATGAGTATTATTTGAGCAATCAAGCTTTTCTCCGTTAATTAGTATAATATATGGCATGAATTATTTTAAATAAAGGTTCTGCCGCTACAAGTTGTAGTTGTTGTCATTAAATGACACAACTATTTGCAATTACTTCATTGCTCTTTCCCAATTTGATTTGCATTAAACATCCTTGCCGCTACAGCATGTAGCGGCAGGATCCCACCACTTTCCATGCTTTCATTAATATTAATATTAATAGTAATAGTAATAATAATATTATTAATTTTCATATTCATATTATTATTATTATTATTATTATTATTATTATTATTACTATTATTATTACTATTAATATTAATATTGATAATAATAGTAATAATAATAATAATATTATTAATAATATTATTATTAATATAAATATACAAAATAATATCAAAAATAATATCAATAATATTATTACTATTAATATTAATAGACCCACATGGCCATCTACAACATATTAATAATATTATTCATGTAATTACTATTAATATTAATAAATAATAATAATAATAATAATAATAATATTAATATTAAGTACAGTAATAATATTATTAATAATATCAATATTAATATTAATAGTATTAATAATAATAATAATATGAATATAAAATGCATATTATTATTATTAATAATATTAATATTATTATTATTACTATTACTATTACTATTAATATTAATAAAAGCATAGAAAGCATGGAAAGTGGTGGGATCTCATTGATACTATGGCTTGTAATGTAAGGATGTTTAATCAAATCAAATGGAAAGGCAATGAACTAATTGCAAACAGCTTTGTATCATTTAGTGACTGTCGCTACAGTTTGTAGTGGTCCGATGGGACCTTTATTTAAAACAATACATGCCATCTATTATACTGATCAACGGTGGAAAGCTTGGCTACTCAAATAGTGTTCATGACAACCCATTATCATGGATGAATTTCATATATATATATATATATATATATATATATATATATATATATATATATATATAGAGAGAGAGAGAGAGAGTCAGGATCTTAAGCTCAGTTATCACTCTCTCACTGAACTCACCCCTCTTTAGCGATAGATTCGTGATGGTTCGATCATACAACCGTCGTCTCATACTTTTAATGACGCTTATATGTTGTCCGTCGCTAAAAGTATAGACGACGATTATATGACCGAACCGTCACGGATCCATCAAAAAAGGGGGTGAGCTTCAGTGAGTTAAATTAAGGGTGAGCTTAAGATCCGCATATATATATATATATATATATATATATATATATATATATATATATATATATATATATAATATAGAAAAATTAAATGTCAAATGAGATTCATTTTGAGACAAATTAAAAAGACAAGTTTAATTATGAGTTCCATCCCATTTTTAAAATTAGATATACATATTTAAAATCAAAACTTTTAAAAAATATTTTACTTTTCAAACTTACCCTAATATAGTTAAAAATGTAGCAGTGGTGACTTTATACTATTTAATAAATTAAAAATAAAAATTTTTATGTCACTTTATAATATATAAAAAAATGTCTATAATATTAAGAGGGGCAAAAAAATTTTAATTTTAAAATTCAAAGAATATATCATTATATCATATTTTGTTGGGCATACTTGACTCATATGCTCATCTGCAACCACATCTTGATCAAAAATGTTTACATATTAGGTATCTAGCTTTCTTCTTGCATCTACATCGACACCAAACTCCCCCTTGAATTTTGTTGGTGTGAAATTTAATTATGCACAATCACGCAAGTATACGTGGTCAACAAGTAATATAGAGTAAGTAGAGTATCGTTCCCATGGAGAATAACAAGAAATTAATCTAAACAATTACCAATTTTATATTAACCCAATTTTATTAAACTAATCGAAATCAATGATTATAACTAATAAAAACTAAAAAACTAAAAATAACAATCAATCAACACAACTTAGAAACCGTAATTTTAAGCAAATAATGGAGAATTAGGCTTACAACTTCACTTTAAGTATCATTCCAATTATCACACCTTATTCCAGTTTAATTCACCATCTCTGTTTATTAATCAAGAACACTCATGTAGAATTAGACATCTCTCAATGCACCTTATTCCATATTAACTTAAATTCACAAATTAGATAGAATTAAGCCAAACATCCTAATTAACTAATTCACTATATCTTTATGTGAATTACAATTAAGAAGAGTTTAACTCCAAGTTCTAACCAGATTACATATGATGCTAGGTATATCTCTATCCTAAAATAAATCAAGATTCCATTCAATCACAGAATTCAAGAACACATGCTATTGTGACTAGGTCTAGACTCATACATCATCTCTCGAATTCATACAAATCCACATAAATTGGTGATCAAGCAATTCATAAATTGAGCACAAATCACAATAGATAAACTGAATTAATAATTTATTAAACTCAAATCAAGGCATAATAATTGTCATTCAACATTAAAGATCTATTGCAAGCCTAAAAATTAATTTAGCTCATAATTAATGAATTAAATACTGAATAAATAAAAGAAATCATCATCCCAATTACAAAAACTGAAATTAAAGAAGAATAGTAATACACCACCATTCTTGCCCTTCAATTCGACAATCTTCGTGAATTCACCTCCTTTCTTTGTTCCTCCAAGATTGTCTCTAAGTTCTGGCTCTCTAAGTGTATTTTTAATTGTTGGATATCTCCAACACTTTCCTTCTTAGCAACAATTATTCCCTTCAGCTGAACCCAATCTAATTTTAATCCATCTCAAAGTCATCCCATAGGAATTCTAATAAAAAAACAAACTCCTAATTGATCCCAACAAGTTTTTAAGCAAAGAGCCCCAATTAATATAAAATAAATTCCTTTACACACTCCTAATATGACCTTATTACATAAAGAAGTTATATCTCTCAATACAACCCAATTTTCAACAAAACAAAACAACTCTTTTGACCGTCCGTCCGTAGCGCCCACCCAGGATTCATTCATTAAAGTAGTAGCGACTGTGCTTAAGACACATCGATAGCTTATCCCCATGCAGCGCACCCCGCACCGTATCCTTTGTTACCACGGCACGCCCTGCACCGGTTATGCAGTATGTCCAGATTTTGCTTGAGCTTTCTTCTAATGCCAGCATTTTGATGTGTTCACTTAATATCCTGTAAAAAGAACAAAAACCTAAAAAAAGCAACATGAAATACTCAAATACTAATAATCTATCAAGCTAAATAAAGATAAATCGTAGGTTAAAAACCTACTCATCAAATTTTAACCATACTCTTTTGAGCATTAACTCATACAAGTCACCCTCTTTAATATCCTTTTGTTTGATTCACAAAGAGTCTATACCAAACCCATCCATGTGACATGCAAACTTATATATCAATATCTCTTGTTTGATCCACCAAGAGCCACGTCAAGAAGAGTCCACCACTTTACTCAAAGAGTAAGCCTAGTCCATTATGTCTCTCCTTAATGATGAGCCCACACTCTTTAATACCTTTTGTGAATAGCCAACCAACACTTTACTTGAAGAGTACATAATCCACAAGTATTCCATAATTCATTGAGCCTAACCCATCATGTCTCTCTTTAATGATGAGCTCACACTCTTCAATATCTCTTGTTAAGAGCCAATCAAGAATCTCTACGAGAAGAGTCCACAACTTGCTCAATGAAATATTTTTCACTAATCATGTACAGTCCGTACTATATCTATGACCTAAGCCTATAACCATGACTCTGATATCAGTTGTTGGGTATATCTGACCCATATGTGTTAATCTGAAACCACATCTTTACCTAAAAAGTTAACCTATTAAATTTATGGTCCAGAATATATATGTCCTGAATCTTTCTTTTTGTATTTAGATATGAGACTTTACTATCACATGTTACCTCAACATATTTGAACGTACGTATTTGTGAAAGGTAGCCGGCAAAGAAAACCTGCAGACATAAAGTTTTATTAGATATTCTTTTTCTTTTTCCAATTGTTGTTGATAGCTATGGCAAGCGTAATAAGTTGATACCCATGCATGTTACTCTGCATTGACTTGGCTCGCAAGCATTAACATTTACGGATTGAGTGCATGCAAGCCATCCACTCCCCCTCATTCATGGGCTTTCACTGTCGGTACGTTTGAAATATATATATATATATATATATATATATATATATATATATATATATATATATCAGAATCTTAAGTTCATCCCATATCTAGCTCACCTTGTTCACCCCCCTTTAGCGACGGATCGAGGCGACGATTTGGATTCAAATCGTTATATATAGAATAAATCGTCATATATGTTGTCTGTCGCTAAAAGCTAAAAGCAGCGGTTACAGTATATAGCGACCGAGACCAATCGTCGCCTGTTCCATCGCTAAAGGGGGGGAGCAAGGTGAGCTAGATAAAAGTGAGCTTAAGATTCGGACTATATATATATATATATATATATATATATATATATATATATATGAGGAAATGATCAAAGTGGAATCGTTAGCTATTAACTCTATTTCAACTAACGCTCATCCGGTAGTCCAAAATTGGAGTTAATGGATGAGATGGCCTTAGCCGAGTAGCTAGAGGAGTAGCGACCTGACCAAATTTCTTTTATCTTTGGCCGCTACTCCCTATTAAACGATCAACAATAGTATATTTTATTTGGCGCTAGAGAATAGCGACAACATAAAAGAATTTGGCTTAATTATGATTATCCTAATTATTTTTATATATATATATACTACTTATTAATCATTAAAATAAAATAATAAATAATTATAAGAATAATTATAAGGATAATCGATAATTATCTTTATATATTTCTATCTTGATTATCATGTATAAGGATAAGGATAAAAACTGATTAATAAAAAAAGTATGTATAAGGATAAAATAAGTATGTATAAGGATAAGTGGTATATATGTACGAGAATAATTAGGATAATCAGTAATTAAGCCAAATTCTTTTATGTTGGTAGTTACTTTTCTAATGGCCGATCAAAAACTGATTGTTTTTGGTGGTGTAAATACCAACATAAAAGAAATTTGCTGGCCGCTACTCCCTCTAGCGGTTGGGCGCTCATCTCAGCCATTAACTCCAATTTTGGACAGCTGGATGAGCGTTAGTTGAAACAGGATTAATAGCTAACGTATTCCACGGATCATTTCCCTATATATATATATATATATATATATATATATATATATATATATATCTGAGCGAGGATCCATCAGATCTGCATAAACATATTTTGTTATATGTATCCAAATCACACCCAAAATACTGTATTATGAAAAAATTCCAGATCCATAAATATTAAATTTTTTTTAGTTGTTTTAAAAAAAAGCAAAAAAAAAAAGAAAAAAAAGTCTAGACGGTACTAAAATGTGAGAGTCCGGACTGGAACCGGACCTATATATATATATATATATATATATATATATATAGACTTACTTGGAGCCCAGCAACGGTTAGATCTGTCACCGTCTTGATACTCATCTGTTGGATTAGAAAATGGTTTAGTAGAAGTGTAGTTCTCTCTCTCTCTCTCTACATGTATATATATATATATATATAAAAAACAGATTTCCATTTTTAAAAATTGAATTCGTTTCAGCTCTATATATTGTCTTTTTAGTAATTCGTGTGTTGTATTTCATGAGCTACCTAGATATAAGAAAGTGACATGTTTTAGAACAAATTAAGAGGGACCAATTGTTTTCAATTGGGTTATGAGATATGATTGTTGATGCTAAATGTTGTGAGTCCAAGTACAAATTAGGGTTCACATACGACCTAAGGAATTGAATGAGAAATAGAAAGTCAAAAATAAATGTGCGAGACCCAAGCGAAGCCTCCACGTGTCTCGAGGCAAAAGACTTGTGGAGGCGACTCATTTTGGGAATTGATTGAATGATTGGATTGGTGGCTAGAAGGACAAGATGATCTGGGAATTACTCTGATGACTAAGGGTTTTTCTGGAATTTCCCTGAGGACATGTGTCTGGCACGTGACCATTTTCCAAGAAACTCTAAAAATAGTTCTTCCATTCTATGAAGAAGAGACTTTTGAATCTTGGACCTTTTGGAAGACTAGGAGACTTGGAGATTCTCTCAACTCGAAGCACTCAAGAAGGCTCTCTGAATCCTTGCTACCCTAACAAGGTTCTGGGATTCTAAGAATTTTGCCACGTGTCGTTGGAGTAATTGTTCACATGTTCTTCTTCCCTCTTTAATTCATAAATTAATTATGTACTCTTCGTGGATTTCTCTCTCCTCATCCAATATAAAACCCTAACCCTAACAAGGAACGATTTCCTTGCCCATATTTTTTGGGGACTTTGCTGGGGAGGTGTAGAATTCGTGAAGGGTATGCCCACAACTCAAAGTGGGAGAACAACAAGAAGAGTTTCACCGACAACGAGCATTAATTCACTAGGTCCAGTTCCAAGGCAAGCAAATCAAGCTTTCCAGGGTGCAAATCTGGATCTCGATCAACCTATTATGGAAGACACATCGAAAGGAAGTTCAACATCACCATACATGTCCAATCAACAACAAACGAATTCTAAATAGACAGTGTAAGACCCCAACTTTTTATGAATAAAGATTTAATTTCTGTAAATTATTTTTTTGAATAATAAGATGTTGATTTGATATAATGCTTTAGTTATGAGTGATATGTGCAAATTTTTCAAAGTAAGGAAGTTGTTATAAAATATTCGTTTTGTCGGAGCATATTCTTTTTGTCGGGGAATATGCGTACGACGTCACAATCATTGGTGGACCATATAATGGAATAACTGTCGAATATAGAAAACGACAGAAATAACTTTTTTATAAAAATAACAGCAAAACTTTTACCGTTAAACTATTGAAATACCTGGTGATAAAAGTATAGTAATACGCGTGGTTACACAGTAGAACACAGTATTGCACAATATCTCTGATTATTGATTCTTACGTAAGAATTCACTCAATAATTGATATAGTAAAAATTATACAGTCTTTCATATTATTGATGCAATAATTGCTATAATGATAATTGAATAGTATTTTGCATTATTGATTCAATAATTGTCACGACGCAGTAACTTATATTATTGAAATGTTATTATTAGATAACATTATTGATAATATTTAGAAAGTTCTGTCGAGGAAGAGAAAAGGGGTTAGGTTATATAATTGCGCTCCAGTAAGGAGAAATCCTTATCGGAAAGCCCCCTCTTTCCTGGGAACGATCTAGTTGTCAGTATTGTGAATATATAATATTAATTAGAAATAATTATTAAAGAGTTTTAAATAATTGATGAATATGGTAAGTAAATATTTCTGCAATTTTGATATAAATGGAGGATTTTTAAAATGAAACATTTGTCGAAAGTTTGTTATATTTTTCTATGAAACCATAATTATCTTCTCTGATAATATATTTATTTAAATATATAATTATAATATTACATTATTATAGTATAATGTGATAATGTAATATTAATTTAAATGGTAATATTATTATATTTTTGGCATGGGAATTAAATGGAGTGAAGATGATCAAATTGAATTTGAATTAGTTTTTAAATTGAATTTTATTTCTTTTATTTTTAAAACATGTGATAAATGGGGAGGAATGAGTAAGTTGGCTTTGAAAAACTTTGTTTCAAAATGGGAGTGTTGCTAATTCATCAGTATGTGAAATTGTCAGAAGTGGTGTGCTAGCATTTTCCTATAAATAGGTTACTTAGTTAAACAATGAAACTTACACCAGAATTAGAAAATTCTCTCTCTATAATATTGAGCGTATTTCTTATGAGTATAGGAATATTTTGAGTGTTGATAACAGTGCAAGATTTCCTCAACATAATCTCCGTTATTCTGGTCAGAACTACTTTCTTACTAAGGTAATTGATATTATTATTTTTTCATAAAGGATGTTATTTTCTTTCAATACTCGTAAATGATATTATTTCCTTCCATACTCGTAAGGGATATCATTTTTTTTCATTCTCCATATTACATAAGCGATATTATTTCATCTCGTATTCCTAAATTTAAACTTACTATGGTAAGTATTGCTTCTATAATTTTTGAAATGATTAGAAATTTCTTAAGGATTGCGATTCATCTAATATCATTTCACTGGAATATTGGTCTGAATTTTTTTTATTAAATTTTAATCTTTTCATGTCTGGGTACTATTCATACGGTACTGTTCATGGGCACTATTTATACGATACTATTCACAACATAATTTAATTTCTTTTCTTTGTCCAAGTTATATTTTATGAATCTTATTCTTGAAGTTGAATCCATGTTATGATCTCACTTGATTCATTCTTTATGTCATTATCATAATTCTCAAACTTACATTTTTTTGAAAGTTATCTTTGACCCGTAGTGTAAAGATGAACTGTTGATTGATGAATATCTTTGGCCCGTAGTGCAAAGATGAATTTTTTATTGATATCTTTGGCCCGTAGTGCAAAGATGGACAGGTGTTTGACATGATCATGACCACTGGTGATACAAACGAATATCCTTAGTCCTGTAGTGCATGAATAATTCGTTGTTATGAAATATTTATTGATTGGTGTTATAGGGATACAATATTGATGATGAACTTTTAAATCATAGAAGATATTAGACATCATGCTCTACTTGACTCTTCTAATGGATTGTTGTTTTCACTACAGTTGTTGATCTAAAACTTATTGTCTATTATATTCTATCAGATTTTTCCCTATTGAGGACTAAAGATAATTTGTTCTACATTATCTTAGTCATAATATTCTTTATTGGGCTAGTTGAACTCACACTTTTCCTTTTGGTTTCATTATTCTTCTCAAGAGGCGAGAATGTAGCTGGAACTAGTCGCGGAGTGGAGTGATGGTTCGAGATTGTTATTATAGTCATCCTCACTATTTTATAAAATAGAGTAAAAATAATTGTAATGAGGACTTTATTTGAGTTTGTATATTGTCTACAAGACAATATTTTTATTAAAACTCACAGCATATGTGTTGTCGTATTTTGCACAATAGTTGTATTAATGAAGTTTGTATTTGGTTTCTATACCATGTATTTGGCGACTCAGAATAAGTTGTGTGGACCTATTTTGGGGGCGTCACAGACAGGCACGGGAAGCAAGGCGAGGATGGAAGCAGAGAGCAGACAAACGATGAGCAACTGGAGATGCTCAAGGAATTAAAGAAAGCATGGGAAGGACAAAGAATGATGATGGCTATGATGTTGGAGATGCAGAGAAAGCAAGAGTGTAAGACCCCAACTTTTATGCATAAAGATTAATTTTTCTTGAAATATATTTTTGAATATTATGGTGTGGATTTGATATAATAGTTATGGGTAATATTTACAAATTTTGTCAAAGTAAGCAAGTTGTCATAAAATATTCGTTTTATCAGAGAATATTCGTATAATATCACAATCATTGGTGGACCCCACAACGGAATTACTGTCGGAGTTAGAAAACGACATAAATAACTTTTTATAAAAATAACAGCAAAAGTTTTACTGTTAAATTGTTGAAATACCCGGTGGTAAAAGTACAGTAATATGCGTGGTTGCATAATAGCACACGCTATTTGATGCTTACGTGAAAAGTCATTCAGTAATACTCAATTATTTTTATAATAATTGTTGCATAGTATCTCATATTATTGATTCTATTATTGTCACAGTATCATCTGCATAATATTTTATATTATTAAATCAATAATTGAGACGACAAAGTTATTCATATTATTATTTGCATTATTGACGATGTTTAGAAAGTTCTGTCGAGGAAAAGGGTTTGGTCACCTAATTGCGCGCCAATAAGGAGAAATACTTATCGGAAAGCCCCCTCTTTCTTGGGAATGATCTGGTTGTTAAAATTGTGAGTTATAATATTAATGATGAATAAGTTCGTGTTGATTAAAGATAAGAATAATAATAATGAGTGAAAGATGTTAGTTCAATTATCCTTTTAAATTGGTATTTGTTCATTTAGTTTTCTTTAATTCTTCTGTGACCCAATTACCCTCAAAGGAGGTAATTCTGTGATTGGCTGATTTTGTTATTATTTTTTAAACGGGTAATTAATCGGATAAATGAGCAATTAATTGCTATTAGTTCACATGCAAATAACTATTTGTTCACATGCATAGAACATTGGTTCACATGCATGTACTATTAGGGGAGATTGTCAAAGATTGATAATACTTGAAGGATTAAATTAAAAATGGAGGCAAAGATGAAGGTACTAAACTGTAATAATTCAAAATCCTAAATGTGCAATTATCAAAATTATATTTTCCTATAAATAGAAGCTCATTTATTCTTTCATTCTCACCAATTCACTAAGACTCAGAAGAGCAACTATAGAGAGAGAGAAACTATTGAGAGGAAGAAGAAAAGTATTCTGTTATTTCAATATTGCAGTATCCAGTCTTCTACTAAGGTAAGTGATTATTTTTGTTCAATATTCGTAAAAAATAATATTTTTTTTCCATACTTTGTAGTATGTAAGTAATATTATTTCGTTTCAGAATCCGAATTCTACACTCATTTTGTTAAGGTATTGTTTCTATACTCCGTGAAATTAGTAGAATATCCTTGAAATTTGTACTTCATCTAGTATCGTTTCACAAGAATATTTTTCTGAACATTCTTGTTAAATTTTAAGCTTTTCATGCTGGAGTACTATTCATGGATATTATTCATTTATACGGCACTATTCATACGTACAACACTATTCATATGTACGGTACTAGTCATGAAGTACTATTCACGAAATACTATTCACGGGGTAATATTCACTCGAGTACTATTCACCCGGGTACTATTTATGACAAAAAAATTGATTTCTTTCTGTCCAAATTATTTTTGATACAATATTATTCTTGAATTTTACTCCACAAAGCAGTATCATGTTGACAATTTGGACATTATTTAATTCTAGATAAATTAAATTATAAATCTCTAAAATTTATCCTTACTCTCATTTGATTGAATTCTTATATCATTTTCATCATCCTTATTCTTATATTGTGATAAAAGTCATCTTTGGCCCATAGTGCATTGATGGACTGTTGAGTGGTATGATTATGACCAGAGATTATTCGATATAATCATGACCTGTAATGTTACAAATGATGTGGTAAAAATCTTCATTGGCTTGTAGTACATTGATGGACAGTTGTTGGTATGATCATTACCATACGTTCTCTTCGGCCAAGGGTGCAAATTAAAGATGAATTGTTGTTTGGCATGATCATGACCATTGGTGATAACACATGTGACGCCCCCAAAATAGGTATACATCACCCATCTTGGGTCGCCAGATACATGGTACATACATGGTACATAACTTAAATACAAACTTAATTAATACAACTGCTAAATGTTGTGCAGAATACGATAAAACATAAGTTATGAGTTTTAATACGAATATTGTCTCCTAGACAATATCTAAACTCAAAATAAGTCCTCATTACTATTATTATCACATTATTCTTATAGAATAGTGAGGACTACTATAGCAATCATCTTGGACCATCATTCCATTTCCTAACTAGTCCCAGCTATATTCTCATTTCTTGAAGAGAAAAATGAAAGAAAAGGGTGAGCTCAACTAGCCTAGTAAAAAATATTATGACCAAGATAATGCAGAATAAATCATCGTTAGCCTTCAACAGTGTTAAACTCATAGAATACAATAAACAACAAGTTTAACTGCAGCGGAACAAGTAATCCATTAGAAGAGTCAAGTAGAACATAATGTCTACTATCTCCTCCAAATTAAAAGTCCATCGTTAATATTTCTTTCCTGTAATACTTATCAACAGTTCTTTGTTAAATACCCAAGACAAAGAGAACTTTCATCACCATTCTTCACCTGAACCACCAAAGATTATAGTTAAATTCATAATTCATGTTTATAATAATGTGAATCAACAGTTTCTCCTTGCCACAAAGTCTTAATAGAACGTTCACTCAATATCCTTATCGCAAAGGCCAAATACATTCAAGTGTAATAAAAATGATCATACCAATCAGTTGTCTATCTTTGCACTACGGGCCAAAGATATTCAACTATAAAACCAATGGTCATGATCATACCAATCAATTACCTGTCAGTGCACTGCGACCAAAGACATTCAACTGTTAGCTAATGGTCATGATCCTTCCAATCACATCATCGAATTATCCATGCATTACGGCTAAGGATATTCGTTAGTATCACCAGTGGTCATGATCATGTCATACACATGTCCATCTTTACACTACGGGCCAAAGCTATTAATCAACAGTTCATCTTTGCACTACGACCAAAGATATCAATCAACAGTTCTTCTCTACACTACGGGCCAAAGATGACTTTTAATGCAATATAAGCATGAGGATCATGACAATGATATAAAGAATCAATCAAGTGAGATAAATGATAAATATTAAATATTTATAATTCAATTTATCCAGAGTTCAAGAATATCTAAATTGTCAACATGATCACCAATTGTGGAGTAAAATTCAAGAATAATATTCATGTATTAAAAATTAATTTGGACAGAAAAGAATTAATTTTTCATCGTGAATAGTATCCCCGTGAATAGTACTTCGTGAATAGTACTTCATGAATAGTATTTCGTGAATAGTTCTTCATGAATAGTATCCCCGAGTGAATAGTACCCCGTAAATAATACTCCGAGTGAATAGAACCCCGTAAATAATACCCCGAGTGAATAGTACCCGAGAAAATAGTACTCCATAAATAATATCCCGAGTGAATAGTACCCGATTGAATAGTAAAAATAATAACTCTTATGAATAAGAAATAAATAATATCCCTTACCTTAGTAGAAGACTGGATACTGCAATAGTGAAGTAGCAGAATACTCTTCTTCTTCCTCTTTATAGCTTCTCTCTCTATAGTTGCTCTTATGAGTCTTAGTGAATTGGTGAGAATGAAAGAAGAAATGAGCTTCTATTTATAGAAAACATAGTTTCGATAATTGCACGTTTAGGGGCTCGATTTATTACAGTTTAGTACCTTCATCTTTGCCTCTATTTTTAATTTAGTCATTCAAATATTATCAATCTTGCACAACCTCTCCTAATAGTATATACATGTTAAACAATAGTTCCATGCATGTGAACCAACAGTAATTTGCATGTGAACCAATAGCAATTAATTACTCATTTGTCAGATTAATTACCCGTTTGGTCAATTTAACATCTAGAAATTAACTATTATCGAAATAAATATCGATTTCCACTAACACTAATAATCCCAACACAATGAAAATATTTTTATCAATAATTTCATCTTTGAAATTTTCGAAGTTTGACTTTTTCGAAAAAATCAAACTGTTGACTTTTTGACCAAAAAGTCAACCCCGATAAATTTTATGTTTATAGTCTATTTTTACTAATTTCATCGTCCCGAACTCAAATATCTCATCTGCGTCTCCAAATTCAACTCCGAACTTAAATTCAATTTTTAATAACATTCATCATTAATATTATAACTCACAATATTAACAACTAGATCATTCCCAGAAAAGAGGGGGCTTTTCGATAAGGATTTCTCCCTATTGGCACGCAATTAGGTGACCAAACCCCTTTCCTTGACAGAACTTTCTAGACATTGTCAATAATGAAAATAATAATATGGATAACTTTATCGTCTCAATTATTGATTTAATAATATAAAATATTATGACAATAATTGAATCAATAACGTGAGATACTATGCAGCAATTATTGTGGCAATAATTGAAAAAAACTGAGTGACTTCTTACGTAAGCATCAATAATCAAATATATTATACAATACTATGTACTACTATGCAACTACGCGTATTACTGTACTTCTATCACTGATTATTTTATGACAACTTGCTTACTTTGAAATTTTTTTACATATCACCCTTAACTTTAACCTTTTATCAATTTAACCATTTACTAAATAGAATAATAATTATAAGAAAATTGAATACTTTCATTTCATAAAATTCAGGATCATGAATATCCTTGGCTCGTAGTGCATGGATAATTCGTGGACTTGATACTAATGAATATCCTTGGCCCGTAGTGCATGGATAATTCAATGATGTGAATTATTTATTGAGTTAAGTCTCAGCGATAAAATTGATGATAAAATTTTTAAATCATAGAAGATAGTAGATATCATGCTCTACTTGATTCTTCTAATGGATTGCTTGTTCCGCTGCAATTAAACTTGTTGTTTATTGTATTCTATCAGTTTAACACTGTTGAAGGCTAACGTTAATTTATTCTGCATTATCTTAGTCATAATATTTCTTACTGGGCTAGTTGAGCTCACCCTTTTGTTTTCATTGTTTTCTTCAGAAAATGAGAACGTAGCCGGGTCTAGTAGAAGGATGGAGTGACAGTCCGAGATAGTGGCTGTAAAAGTCTTCACTATTTTATAAAATAGTGTGATAATAATTATAATGAGGACTCCATTTGAGTTTGGATATTGTCTAGAAGATAATATTCGTGTTAAAATTCTCAGCTCATGTTGTATAATTAAGTTTGTATTTGAATTATGTACCATGTATTTGGCAACTCAGAATGGGTGATGTGTAAGACCCCAAATTATTTTTTTATTTTAAATAAAATGGATTTTTCTTTATTTATTATTTTGAAATAGTAAGGGTTTATTTGATTAATGTGGTTAGTTGTGGGTAAAATACACAAATATTTTAAATAAGCAAGTGGTTATAAAATATTCATTATTGTCGGGGAATATTCATTTGGTCGTGGAATATTCTTGTTTTGGGAATATTAAATACATTTGCTAGATCTTGTATGGGCCCCATAACGGAAAGCGATTGGATGAAGAAAAACGACAAGTATAAGTTGTTTATAAATAACAACAGTAGTTATTCTAATTATCTTTGTTGGAATACCCTATTGGTTAAAACACAATAATACGCGTTGTCAGACAAGTAGCACCAGTATTGTACCAATTATTGATTCTTACGTAAGAAGACACTACTCAATAATTGTTACGAAGAATTATTATTCAATATTTTATTTTATTGATTCAATAATTATTGCGTTGATATTTTATATTATTGTTGTTTCAATAATTGTCATTACACAAGTAATTTTATTATCGGATCAATAATTTATATTATTTGAATAATATTATTAGATAGCATTATTGGAAATGTCTAGAAAGTTCGTCTAAGGAGAGGTTTGGTCACCTAATGCTACTTCAAAGGTGAGAGAAATCCTTATTGGAAAGCCCTCTCTTTCCTGGGAACGGTTGGTTGTCATTAGTGTGATTCTGTAATTTTATTTATGAATAATTAATTATTGATTTATATGATAAGGGAAATATTCATTTTATGTGGATATAGATGGAGAAAATTTTTAATGTGACAATTGTTGAAAATTGATATTTTATCTTTTCGGATAAAATAATTCATATATTATTATAATAATATAATAATGGTGATATTTTACAATGAAGGTGTGATATATGAATAAATGAGGAAGAGTATTTTTGTTACAATAAATATTAAAACATGTTTTCATGTTTTGTGGACCCCTGCTTCGAATTGAAATTTGATTATAGCTTATAAAATCGCCTGTTTGTGGATTTTTGGTCACACTCATTTGGAATTTGGAAAAATTTTCTTCTGTAAAGTTGTAGAGAATGGAATTTCCTATGTAAAGGACATAAGATTTGAATTTTTCTGATAAAAGGGCTATTTATTATGAATTATTGAAGTTTTGAAGTTCCAAAATAATTAATTTTTGAAGTTTTAATTATTTTTTTGTAAGAAAAACGTTTTTTTAATTATTGGTGGGCCCCACATGTGTGGTAAATGAGCTAAATTCAGATTCTTTGGTGGTGGGCTTGAAAATTTAATAAATAAAATTATTTTAATAAATTTTCTGCTTTGGTGTTCTAAGCAATTTTCTATAATTAGGGTGCTTAGGTTAGAATTGAAAATCACAATTAAACTCGAAGTTTCTCTCTATATTATCGAAGCGTTTTCTTGTGAGTATTTTGATATCTTGAGTGTTGCTATACTACGGTGCAAGTTTCTTCAAACGTTATATCCGATATTCCAAATGTAAGTATTATTCTTTTGAGGTAAGGAATGTTATTTTTTTTTAAAATGATATTATTTCTTTCAATATCATTATGCCGGAATATTGGTAAGATTTTTCTTGTGAAATTCTGATCTTTTCATGTTGGAGTTACTATTCATGAGGTACTATTCACGAGTTACTATTTATGAGTTACTATTTACGAGTTACTATTCATGAGTACTATTCACAAAGCATGATGATTTTTCTTGTGAAATCTCTACCTTTTAGTGTCGGAGTTACTATTCATGTATACGTTACTATTCACGTATACGATATTATTCACGAATACGACACTATTCACAGAAAAATTATATTTTCTTTTCTGTGTCCAAGATTGTCTATTATGGTTCCTATCTTTGATTGGATCTATGTTTTGATCTTCATTTTTGAATTCTGCTCCACAATAGTTTATTACGGAGTATTTTTGAACTTAGATTGTCTAAAGTATGAATCCTTAATATTTGTTCTTTTGTCTCACTGGATTCGTTTTCTTTAAAATATTTTTCATCATCCTCAGTCCTAAATGATGATATAACTGAATATATTTGGCCTGTAGTGCAAAGATGAATGATTTCTTGATGAATATCTTTGGCCCGTAGTGCAAAGATGAACAGGTGTTGAGATGAACATAACCGACTGATTAATATCTTTGGCTTGTAGTGCAAAGATGACTATTTGATTCAAGATGTATATTGATTGATGTTACAAGGATAAAATATTAATGATGGACTTTTAAATTCATAGATGTTAGTAGATTTCATTCTCTACTTAACTCTTCTAATGAATTATTATTTTCGCTGCGAATATTGATCTAAAACTTGTTGTCTATTGTATTCTATCAGATTTTTCCTTGTTGAGGACTAACGATAATTTGTTGTACATTATCTTAGTCATAACATTCTTTACTGGGCTAGTTGAGCTCACCCTTTTCCTTTTTGTTCCATTTTTCTTCTCAGGAGGCAATAATATAGTGGGAACTAGTCGGGGTGTGGAGTGATGGTTTAAGATAGTTGTTTTAGTAGTCCTCACTATTCTGTAAAATAGTGTATCAATAATTATAATGAGGACTTTATTTGGGTGTGGATATTGTCTAGAAGACAATATTTGTATTTAAACTCACAGTATATATATGTTGTCGTATTTTGCACGACAATTGTAATAATGAAGTTGTAGTTGTTTCTGTACCATGTATTTGGCGACTCAGAATGGGTTGGATGGAATGGACCTATTTTTGGGGCGTCACATGATGTATACCTATTTTAAGGGCGTCACAGTTGGTATCAAAATCAAAGCTTTGAGATATGATCCCTGGCTGAGAACAAGGAAGAGAGAGACGGGTAATTCCTTCGCTAGTATGACCTACCTAAGCTTATTTGTTATTTAATTGGTCGGTCAGAATATAGGGGTATTATGTGGTATGTTAATTAACACTTTTTTGTGACAGTATTTGAAAATGGCATCTGAAAATGTTGAGATAAGCAATGGAGCACTGGAGACCGTTGAGTCACCACAGATCAATAAACAGGATAATGTGCATCAGGAAGACAACAATCCTCACGTAAACAACAACACCGACCAAATGATGAACGATGGGATGTTTAGAGGCTTTATGAAATTCATGCAACATCAGGCAAGAGAGACTCTTATTCAAAATACAAGTGGAAACACTATCAACTCTCCGATGGTCACTGCTAAGCAGTTCAAGGAGCTGGGACCACCGAAGTTTTTAGAAAAGCCAGAACCACTTAAGGCAGAGATGTGGCTAAAGCAGATCACCAAGATATTTGATGTCTTGGAATGCTCAGAGGAGAAAAAGGTTCCCTTTGCCACCTTCATGTTGCAAGGAGAGGCAGATTACTGGTGGAAATCTGTAAAGCGAACTCATCCTTCTGAATTGAAAATATCTTGGGAGAAGTTCCAAGAATTATTCAATGACAAATACTTTCCCGAAAGTATTCTTCACATGAAGGAGGTGGAATTCATCAAGCTAAAGCAAAACAATATGACCGTGTCGCGATACGAGGCTAAGTTTGCTGAGTTGTCCCAGTTTGCATCCCATTTAGTAGATAATGAGGAGCGAATGACGCGAATATTTCTGCGAGGTTTGAAACCTAAAATACGTCAATACCTCATTTCTCACAAACTTTGTTTGTATTCAGATGTTGTGAATAGGGCTCAGTTATTAAAACGCGATTATGAGTTAGCTCAACCAAAAGGCAACGACCAACAACACGATAATAATCATACCAGTGGCAACGGCCATCGGAACAATGATAACCATCGTGGGGGAAATTATCATGTCAAGAATGGTAACCACTTCAGTGGTAATCATGGCCAAGATAATAGAAGTAGAAATTTTAAGAAGACAAGGTTCAATAATGATGGAAAGACAACAACACCAACACCCATTTCCAAAAAAGAAGAACGACTATCGGTCGTATGTTACAAATGCGGAGGGGAGGGACACATCAGTCCAAACTGCACACAGAAACCCAAAGCGTGTTTTAATTGCAGAAGAGAAGATCACATAGCCCGATTTTGTCGTGTAGTGAAGTCAAGTTCAGCTGGGATAGAGACACCAAAGGCCGTCCCAGACAAGTCAAAACCGATAGTTTAAGTGAGAGCGTCTGTCGAGGAACCAGAACGAAGTTATCACGGGTAAGCTAATCATAAACTCTTGCGAAGTCTTTACCTTGTTCGATACCGGTTCTACCCATTCTTTTATTTTTCCTACTTGTGCTCAACGTTTAAACTCGACTCCTGAGAAATTAGACTTTGACTTATCTGTTGAAACTCCGTTGGGAGAAACCTTCATTACATCCACTGTTTATAAATCTTGTTTGATTCAAATCGGCACCCGCACATTACATGTCGATCTTATCTCTTTGAAGATACTTGCATTTGATGTAATTTTAGGGATTGATTGGTTAACTACTCATCATGCTAAAATTGATTATTGTTATAACGTTGTTAGTTTCATATTCCTAACCAACCTGTTATGCGAATTCAAGCAACCAAACCACTAAAGTCAATCACTGTCATATCAAGCCATAAGTAAAGAGCCTCGAGTCTTTCGTTGGTGACTTCCTTGTGTAGGATGCACCGAAGCCAGACTTTCCGTAGGGGAAGCTGTGAATAATGGTGGCAAGTTGATAGGTATCAATGTGAGGTGTTATCCAAGTCTTGGATGAGAGTCACATTTTTAATGATATTTCTATTGTTAATAAATTTCCTGAAGTATTTCCCGAAGAACTTCCTAGCCTACCCCCAGAGCGTGAAATCGAATTTTGTATCAACCTTGAACTCGATACAAATCCTCAAATATTTTTTCACCCAAAACGAGCGTAACATGCGCCAAAGACGTTGGCTCGAGCTGTTGAAAGATTACAACCATACCATTCAATACCATCTTCGAAAAAGCGAACGTGGTAGCTGACGCGTTGAGTAAAAGATCGCATGCGGTTATGAGTGCGACGTTGTTAACACAAAGACCCATTTCATACGACTTACAAAAGATGGAGATAGAGTTAAAGACTCCAAGAACCTACATGAAGATAGCGAATATACGATTAGAACCAACTTTAATCGATAAAGTTAAAGCCGCTCAAGCTACAGACTCAGAGTTGATGAATGTGAAGAAGAAGGTGCAAGAAGGCGTTATTCTAGAAGCAAGAATCGACGAAGGGGAAATCTCAACCCTTAATTTAATTGATCCATTTGAAATCATTGATCGAGTAGGAATTGTAGCCTATAGACTCATTTTTCGCTAAGTATGTCTCGTGTTCATAACGTTTTTCATATATCTATGTTACGTAAATATGTGAAAGACCCGAACTACATTATTGAATTAGAACCGAATGAGATAGCAGAAGATTTAACGTATGAAGAGGTACCTGTTAAAATCTTGGATAAGAAGGAACATATTTTACGCTCCAAGGTTATACCTCAAGTCAGAGTTTTTTGGAGAAACCACGATGTTGAGGAAATGACCTGAGAGTTAGAATCTGAAATCAAATCAAGGTATCTTTACCTCTTCAACATACCAGGTACGTACCCCAATTTTAAGGACGAAATTTCATAAGAAGGGGAGGTTGTAAGACCCAACTTTTATGAATAAAGATTAATTTTTCTCAAAATATATTTTTGAATATTATGGTGTGGATTTGATATAATAGTTGTGGGTAATATTTATAAATTTTTCAAAGTAAGCAAGTTGTCATAAAATATTCGTTTGATCGGGGAATATTCGTTTTATCAGGAAATATTCGTATGACGGCACAATCATTGGTGGACCCCACAACGGAATTACTTTCGGGGTTAAAAAATGACAAAAATAACATTTTATAAAAATAACGGTAAAAGTTTTACCGTTAAACTGTTAAATTACCCGGTGGTAAAAGTACATTAATACGCGTGGTTGCATAGTAGCACACGGTATTTGATGCTTACGTGAGAAGTCACACTACAAGAAAACCGTCTAATTCTGACGGAACTAAGTTTGACGGACCTATTCCCTCGAAGATAATACTACTTCCGAAGGATTATTTAGTCGAACATAATTCAGTCGAAACTATAGTAATTGCGACGGATGTTCGTTAAAAATAGATATATTCGTTTGGCGCCATCTTTCCCGTCAGCGCCAATCTTATATTCGACTGAATAGTGCTTATCCTCGACGGAAATTACGTTAACGATACATTATGTACGACGGACTTAAGTTCGAGGGATATTCCATCGGAAATAATTTTTAAACCTAATTAATCAGCTCGTCTTCCCCAGCCGCCCCTCATTCTTTCACTTGCTCTCTCTCTCTCATTTCTCTCTCATTTTACGCGCTCTCTCACTTCATTCTCTCTCTCAGTCTCACTTCTCTCTCACTGCTCTCATCTCCACCACCACCTTCGCCGCCAACACCAACGGTTCCACCACCACCACCGCTTGCCCACCACCACCACCACCACCACCAATCACCATCTACCATCGTTGCTCCGGTTCCACCACCATCACTACCGGTTCCACCACCAGCAGACGCCACCACCATCGTCGGTTCCACCATCATTAGTGCCACCACCACCACCAGCCACGCACCACCAGGCACCACCGTCGATTGCACTCCTTTATTTTACACATTAATTCAATTTCAAGGTTAGTTTTTTGCAAAACATTAGATTTTTAGGGTTAATTTGTTGTAAATTGTTAAATAAAAATTATTTTTGAATGTCTGAAAGTTATAATATTTCTGAAATTTGTATGATATTTCTAAAATTTGTGGCTGAATTTGTATGATGTTGTTGCTGTGAATTTGTGGGTCGAAAATTTAGGACCTGTTGTTGAAATTGGGAGTCTGAAATATGAAATTTGGGTCTTATTCTTCTTGTTTATATTGCTGAAATTGGAATTTTGATTTTGGAATGTGGACTGCACTGCATATTATTTAACTGCATATTATTTGGAATTTGGAAATTGCAGAATATTGATATTATGAAGTGTATATCATATCAAATTTGGGTTCCTTATCATAATGTAACTGATTTTAGGACTATTTTTAATCTTGATATATTTGTTATTTTCGACTGAATTTATGACATAAATTTATCGTAATTATGAAATTGCGTAATATTTGTGGCCCCGCATGTATTGTATTAGTAATTAGTTTCCCAATATTAATAAATCATAAACTAAGTACCATTTACTTAGTTTTAACTACTAAAATAAAATAAAATAAAATAAAATAAATATAATTTATTTTAGTTTATTAAATAAAATAAATTTTAAAAATAAAATAAATAACATAATATAATACAAAATAGAGTAAAATAAAATAAAATAATAAATTAAATTAATTTGAATAAAATAAAAAACTTTGATTTAATTTAATAAATAAAATATAAATTAAATAAATAAAATTAAATAAAAAATAATTTAATTTAATTTAATAAAAACATTAAAATTATATTTAATATAATTTAAGATAAAATAAAATAAAATAAATTTAATTTAATTATGAAATCAAATTAAATTAAATTAAATTAGAACTTTTATAATATAATATAAAATAAAATAAAAAAGTAATAAAAATTTAATTTAATTTAGTTTAATAAATTATAAAAATACAAAAAAATAAAATTTAATTTAATTTAATTTAATAAAGTAAATTTAATAAATAAATAAATTTAATTAATATAATATACTAAAATTAATAAATAAAAAATATAATAATATAATAACTACAAATTAAAATAAAAAAAAATAATAATAACTCTAGTGAAGTCTAACAAGAGTCTCTATAGATTCCAAATAACAATTTTCATAAACTAAGTACCACTTACTTAGTTTATCATCATCGGCAAAATAAACTAAGTATAACTAGAAGTGAATGTCTAATGTTGAGTCTCTATAGATTTCAAATAACAATTCTCATAAACTAAGTACCACTTACTTAGTTTATCATCATCGACAAAATAAACTAAGTATAGCAAGAAGTGAATGTAAACAAAGTAGTCTCTATAGATTCCAAATAACAATTCTCATAAACTAAGTACCACTTACTTAGTTTAGTTTATCATCATCGGGCAAAATAAAAATAAACTAAGTAGCTTAGCTTAGCCACAATTCTCAATATATAAATGCAATAATACTCTCCCTACTAACATATACTCTTTCTTTCATAAACTAAGTGTTTTTACATACTAATTTTACCAATATAAATAGTACTCCAACCTTTCTCTCACAATAATTAAATAAAAAAAGGGGTCGTAGTTCTGTTTGTGTCTATACTCGAATAATAAAGGTAATTGAATTACTGCAGACATTCCTCACTGTTCCATCATAACAGATGGCAACATCCGGAAGGAGTGCCAGTAAGTTGTTGAACAAAGTTCTAGGTTAAGCAACCCTCTAAATGATCGAACGATCACTTCTCCCATAGGAATGAATCATCTCCCCATATGGATCCAATCCATGATATAAACAGCTTCTCACCACTCTGAATTCTTCAGATGGGTAGTTCTCACAGAACATCTCACCTCTTGAATGAGAACTATCCATTTGAGGAATTCGGAGTGGTGAGAAGCTATCTATATCATGGATTGGACCCATATGGTGAGATGATTCATTCCTAGCAGAGAAGTGATAGTTTGTTCATCTAGAGGGTTGCTTAAGCTAAAACTTTGTTCAATAGCTTAATGGAACTCCTTCGAGATGTTGTCATCTGTTATGATGGAACAGTGAGGAATGTTTGCAGTAATTGAATTAACTTTATTATTCGAGTATAGGACACAGCAGGAACTACGACCCTTTTTTTTTCCCAGTTGCCGACTCAAGTAGAGATTCCACATAAATTCTCATAAACTAAGTAGCATTTGTGTAGTTTGCCACAATTTTCAATAAACCAAGTAGCATTTTCAATTATATATGTACTATACCTTGAAACTTAGAAACTCGTTTGACATACACTCAATAGAGGTGAATGTTAATGCAGTCCCCATTTGGGACCTATTATTGGATGTTATGTCTCTCACTTAGCTTATATGCAAATATTTAAACGGTACATTTTTGTTATTTTGAGGATTAATCGACAATTATCTCTATATGTTCTCCGAGTTTATACTTAGATTAAGTTATCTTAGTCTATTTCGTGTGCTTGGAGACTATGGGGAGGTGCTGCCAAAATTTTCTTGAAACTCATGAAACGTACTCAACGTGTTTGCACTAGTGATTTAGACACATCCAATAACGGATAGAAGCCTTTACCCCGTCTCCGTAGAGATACTAGGTAAATCTAATTCACGCATGAATATCCAAATTAACTTAATGTGTACTTTCAGTAGTTAAAAATGTCACCGAATAGGAGTTGGATGTATCAGAGATACCAGTGATGGGAGGGATTAGTCTCGACTTATCGTGTTGGGGTTTTAGATTTCTTGAACAAAGCACTAGAACATACGGATGATCCAAGACGGAAGATGCGATGCCCATGTGTGAAGTGTAAAAATCGATTTGGAAGAAAGTCGATTTAGATTAAGTTCGACTTATTTTCTCATAGATTTGTAGATGGGTACTTCGTATGGACTCATCACGGGAATCAAGTGATTGAAAATATTGTGGAATAACCAATTCCACGGATTCATACGTCGAAAACTATGATCCAAATTGAGATGTTGGTTGATGCTTACGGCCCTACTACTATTGATTGGGTGAATATGAACCTTCTTCAAGCAAAGGCGAAGCAAGTGCCAAATGATACAAATGCTTACGCTTTTACAAGTTGCTATCCGAATCTGGGGTCGCGTTGTATCCGGGAAATGATACGAACACCAAGCTTTTTGCAGTGACGAACCTCTTACACTTCAAGAATGAGCACGACTGTAGTGAGAGAGGTTTCAACGATTTACTCGCTATAATTGGACAGTTCTTACCCAAGGATCATACTCTTCTTGTGAATTATTACGAAGTGAAGAAGATGGTCAAGGGGTTAAATATGGGGTATCAGAAAATCGATGCTTGTGAGTAGGATTTCATGTTACACTACGGGGAGGACAGAGATAAGGGACAGTGTGATATATGCAGCTTATCGCGCTATAAGGTTACAAAACATGGGGGGAAGGAGAAACATGTTCCCGTGAAAATCTTACTAAGATTTTCCACTCATGCCGAGACTTCAATGGCTATTCATGTCGCCCTCATACTGGCTCAACATATGAGTTGGCATCGAACAAGGGATGTCGTGCCTGGTCAACTGACTCACCCAGCGGATGGAGATGAATGGAAGAGATTTGATATAAATTATCTTGAGTTTGCGGAAGAAGTTAGGAATGTTAGGCTTGGCATGGCTACTGATGGCTTTTGCCCTTTTAATAATTTTAGCCAGCCGTACTCGGTTTGGCATACCATTATGGTCGCTATAATCTTCCACCAACAATGTGCATGAGGGATCCATATTTATTTTTGACTTTACTCATTCCGGGGGATAAAAGTCCTACAAAAGATCTTAATGTGTACCTTCGACCGTTAGTGGATGAAATAAAGATGTTGTGGGAGATAGGGGTTCAGAGGTATGATAAATCGATATGCGAGAATTTTGTGATGAAGGCAGCCCTGTTATGGACTATCACCGACTTTTTTCGGCTCTTAGGATGGTTAGTGGTTGGTCAACTCACCGGAAGTCATTCTGCCCAAATGTGTATGGGGGATGTGCAAGGCAACCACCGCAAAGATGGGTATGAAATGTAGTTTCTTTGAACCGCTCGTAGATTCTTGTCTCTTGATCACAATTACGTAAAGATGTCTCTACACGTTCATCGTAAAGATAGAGAAGAAGGGGTTATTGTTGGTCATCGTGTCAGCAAGTGAGGTCTTGGAGTGGTTGAATCAACTTGATTTTCTTTTTCGGGAAGGAAACAAAGAAATTGAGAGCAGACGGGTATGGGAAGACTCATAATTGGACACACTTGCCTATATGGTTTGAGTTGCCGTATTGGGACACACTTTCAGTTCGTCATTGTATAGATGTCATGCATATCGAAAAGAATGCTTTCGAGAACTTGTTTTACACCGTGTTAGATGCGAGTGGTAAAATTAAAGACAATGACAATGCTCAAAAAGATTTGGAGGCATTGAACATTAGGCCAGAATTGTGGCTTCGACCTAACACTACGAAACCTAAAGCTCCATTTAGTCTTACTAAGCAACAAGTTGAAGACGTCTGTAAGTGGGTTAGTGGGTTGAAGCTCCCAGATGGATATGCGTCGAACATAACACGTTGTTGTAATGTTGAGCAATTGAAAATTTCTGGATTCAAGAGTCACGATTGTCATGTATTCATGCAGAAGTTGATTCCAATTGCATTTCGTGAGATGTTACCCGTAAAAAGTTTCGATGCATCGATCGAATCGTCAAATTTCTTTTGAGATATTTGCTCAACTATAATTAAGCACGGTGATGTCGAGCAGATGGAGAAGAATATTGTGCTTACCATGTGCAAGCTTGAAATGATCTTCCCTCCAGGATTTTTTGACTCGATGGAACATCTGCCTATTCATCTGCCGTATGAACTCAAACTTGAAGACCAAGTGTAAATATCGGTGGATGTATCCTTTTGAGAGGTAATATATAAACCGCTATAATTGCTCTATCCTCGCTTCATATTAATAATACTTCACTAAGTCTCATATATTTTTATCGTAGGTATATGCTACCGATTAAAACAAAAGGTCAAGAACAAAGCTAGTGTAGAGGGTTCTATTGCTGAACGATATACAGAGGAAGAGCTTGTCAACTTCTGTTCATTGTATTTTGACGATGTTGTCTCAATGAAGCATAACCATTTAGCAAGGAATGAGGTTGTTGGTCCAATGACTCATGCTGATGATGAGTTAGCTGTATTCACATATCCGGCTAAACCATTTGGCCCTGAGACTCTGACTTACTTAAGCGACAAAGACTTAAAGATTGTATCTACATACGTGCTTCTAAATATGCCCAAAGTATCATCATACATCACGTAAGTCTAAGCTTATTTGCTCCAGTTAGTACAATTTATAAGTGTAGTCATCTCTATATATGTTAAAGACATTTTACTAATATCGCAGATTCATTCAAGAGAGAAGCGTATGCTTCTAACCCAACTTTTATCGCAAGTAAATGGAAACATTCACTAATGCTAATTTCCAACAAGTGGTTTAAGAAAAGGGTTGAAGCGAGAGTATTTCTGAAATTTTATAGATGTCATCCAAGGACCTTACAAAGTTGTTAGTTCTTTTCCGGTCAGATCGTGAATGGGTATAGATTTAGAGTCGATGACTTGCATGAACTCACATCACCAATTCTCAGGGTTGTGGTGTTTAGAAGTCGCTATCAAGATTCTCGAGTCCAATTATTATGGTCGCTTTTATGTGGATGTAGTTGTGCTCAATTATCGAAGCGGCAAAAAGGTAGTTACATTTAAGTGTAGCCGGTTTGATATCGAAAAGGGGTTAAAGTCGATCGTAATAGAATCACAACCGTGGATATCAAGTTTGTTAAATTTCGATGACGTATGCGTGTTAGCAAGTCAAGTGACTCAAGTGTATTACGCTCCTAATGTCGTAAATACTCGAAGCCCCCGTACACAGTAGTCACTACTAAAACACGCTCATTTAATGTTGATAACATATTTGGTATGGATGAGGCATTGCAAGAAGATGTGAGAAACCCATTGGCCGTAGTGTTCCATGTCAAGATGTGTGAGTATCGATGTCATTCGACGTATCTAACGATGAGGATGTCGAGGCCACCGCATACATGAATGATTATGTAGTCGTTGAGGATGATAATGATGATGAAACTGATCTCGAAACTGAGGATGAGGAAGATACCGAATCCGAGAATGATATACACGTTGATTCTGATGGGTTTGATGACGTGTGTAATAGAAAATGAGCTTTTATATTAGTCCTTACCACATATTTTTAAACCTTACATATTCATAATCTACCAATTTTGTTATTGCAATAGGATATTCATGGCTAGACATAGCGGTGGAGGTCGCCGAGGTGGTGGGCGATCCCAAGATCGAGACTCAGTAGCCACGATGGAGGCTCTTCTTCAGGCGCGAGTAAGTTATCTTAACTAGGATTTAAATATATCTCAAGCTTCATTAATTACAATGATTATTGAAGTACTATGTTAAATACAATTACTACAGATGCACTGTCGACGAATACACCGAGGGACTAACCCCAGATCTTTGGGCGTCATTGGCAAAGGCTGCCACTTACAAAGATACCGGTGGATGTCATTTCCCAGCAGTAAGTGTTAATATATTCCTACTATTTCTATCAGTTATTGCAAAACATAATTCACATAACACATATTGTTATACTTTTTTCAGTAGTATACTAGACCCCGGTGGCTAAGCACACCCTACACGCGATTTGTTCGACGATCTCCCGAGAGGGTGCATGCGATTCACCAAGATGCATGTATGATGCCACTTTTATGCGCAGATCGTCTTCATGGAGTTCCATGTAAGTTAAGCATATTATCACCACATAATTGTATTGGGATGATTTAAATCAAATGTTCTTAATTTTAAATAATCTTTTGTTATAGGTTTATTATCGATTTGACCGAAAGCATCTCTCGGCCATTTGGAAATGTTGTGATTGAGCATCACGTCATTGTGAATTACTCTGGATGGTCAGATGAGATGCGATGTAAGGCAAATGCGGCCAGGTTGTGGACCAGCCTGGGACCACCATCAGAGATCATCAGCCCCGCATAGTCTTCGATTTAGCTTGGGAGGCTATGTGTGCTCACTGGGAGGCTGATGACTTCAAGAAAAAGTTCGAAGGCAGGCGAAGAAGAACCGTGGTCAGCTCCGGATAGTACACACCACTGGTTCTCAGTCGTTCGAGGAGGCTAAAGACAGTAAGTCAGTTGTATTTAGTTATTTATGTGTCAAGTTCTCACACAAATACTTAAGAGACTGCTTTTATGAATGTTTGTATTAAGCATTGGGGAGGACCTTGGGCCGAGATCCTACCATGCTAGAGTTTTGGGATCGAGCCCACACGCATAAGGACGAGCGTGCTTTGTCTCGAGGCAGCTTTAGCTATACGGGTAAAACTCATCTTACTATTTAGCTTTTAATAATATTTAATCGTAAATAAAATGATATAATTAACATACGTATATGGAATACATTACAGGACCGATTTCAAAAAGCTTTCGGACGAGCGATAGTCGAAGCTGTAGACTATTAGGAGGGGTTCTGAGCCGTTAGATTTCGCCACCCCTCTTCCCGATATTGTATTAGATCGGGATGAGGAGCTGAGACTATGGGTCGCATCTCAGATCCCCCTAGTAGCAGTACCGGCAGATATCGAGTGTTGGGTCTGCCGAGGATACCCGCATATACACTTCCCGGAGGTAATATTTTTTATGTTTCACTAAAATTATCCGAATTTATCACATTATATAAATTATTATTAGTAATCGAATTTGTATCTCTTTATATAGCTCCGGCCAAAGGTCGTCGTCCCAGAGCACACATGTCGGACCATCTCATACACGGCACTGGCTTGGATGACGATATCTTCGGTGCATGATAAATGTGGTTCGGATAGTTCCATACCGATCCGGTCTTTGATGTCGCAGATTGCCTTCCGCCTCGTCTTCACCAGATTGCTCAGATAGATATTATATAGGGCCCTCTACAGAGAGTACGGATTACCTCGGAGCAGCGATTCGACGCTTGAGCGCCGAGATGTCCGGATGGTGATTACCCTCTTGGAGGAGGCTTTTCATCCGCCCCACCTACTCGTGTATTCTTATTATTTATGTTTTTTAATTAAAGGCTAGTTTGTTAATTTCACATATATATATATATATATGACTAATGATTTATATTTTGATTCTATCAACAGGTGGTTATGATGGCGTAGCAGTCATGATGATGATGAGCAGGAGCACGAGGCTAATTTCCATACACCAGATCGACGCTAAATACCTGCTCGCTCACCTCACCGATGATGATGATACTTTTACTAGTTTATAGTTCATTTGTATATATTCATGATATTGTAGAACTTTTGTATATATTGTATTGTCTAATTGCGTCTGCATAACTATTGTCAATTATATTGTTTAACATTTATGGAACATTAGCTTATATTTGTAATTGGTTAGCTTATAATACGTTTTGGTGGATATTTGAATTTGAATGTGAATGATAATGAGTTCAAGATTACGCTTTTAGTGCTATGTTGCATATTTGAATGTGAGATATAAGTTTATAATATCATGTATTGGGTTGTGACAAAGTTACTGTGTACATTAATGGGTTTAAACACTGAAACCGAATTTTTAAAATCTGAATTTAAAAAAAAAGTAGTTAATTCCGACGGAATAATGTAGTTACGACGGAAATTCCCTCGGAGATAACAAAAAAATAATTTTTAATAATTGTCGAAATATTCTAATTTCAGTCGTAAATACTCCATCTTCGACGGAACTACATCCGTCGTAAATATCCTATATTCGACGAAAATTTTGTCGACCTTAATAAGTAGTCATTTTTTATAATTTTTTGGGTTATTTTAATTTTCAGTCACAAATAAGATAATTTTGAGAGAATACGTCCGTCGAAAATAGGACCTTTTTATCTGACGGAAAGTTTCGTCATACATTTTCTGTCGAAAATAATTTATATCCGACGAAAATCAGTCAGAGATAAGTGCGTCGAAAATAAATTATATCCGACAGAATTCTTGACGGATCTTATTTCCGACGCGATTATTTACGACTGAATTTCGGACTGACTTTTTCGTCGGAAATAGATTAGGTGCGACGGAATAGGACTAGGTCTGACGGAATATTCCGTCGGAATAAAGCTTTTTTCTTCTAGTGTCACTCAGTTATACTCAATTATTGCTACAGTAATTGCTTCATAATATCTCACATTATTGATTCTATTATTGTCACAGTATCATCTGCATAATATTTTATATTATTAAATCAATAATTGAGACGACAAAGTTTTTCATATTATTATTTGCATTATTGACGATGTCTAGAAAGTTCTGTCGAGTAAAGAGATTTGGTTACCTAATTACGCGCCAATAAGGAGAAATCCTTATCGGAAAGCCCCCTCTTTTCTGGGAATAATCTGGTTGTTAATATTGTAAGTTATAATATTAATGATGAATAAGTTCGTATTGATTAAAGATAAGAATAATAATTGATGAGTAAAAAATGTTTGTTTAATTATCCTTTTAAATTGGTGTTTGTTCACTTAGTTTTTTTTAATTCTTCCGTGACCCAATTACCCTCAAAGGAGGTAATTCTGTGATTGACTGGTTTTGTTATTATTAACCAAACGGGTAATTAATCAGATAAATAAGCAATTAATTGCTATTAGTTCACATGTAAATAACTATTTATTCACATGCATGTAACTATTGGTTCACATGCATGTACTATTAGGGGAGGTTGTACAAAATTGATAATATTTGAAGTACTAAATTAAAAATGGAGGTAAAGATGAAGGTACTAAACTGTAATAATTTGAGCCCCTAAACGTGCAATTATCGAAACTATGTTTTCCTATAAATAGAAGTTCATTTCTTCTTTCATTCTCACAAATTCACTAAGACTCACAAGAGCAACTATAGAGAGAAACTATAGATAGGAAGAAAAAAAATATTCTGCTACTTCACTATTGCAGTATCCAGTCTTCTACTAAGGTAAGGGGTATTATTTTTGTTCAATATTCGTAAGAAATAATATTTTCTTTCATACTCTGTAGTATGTAAGTAATATTATTTCGTTTCAGATTCCGAATTTTACACTCATTTTGTTAAGGTATTGCTTCTATACTCCGTGAAATTAGTAGAATATCCTTGAAATTTGGGTTTCATCTAGTATCATTTTACAAGGATATTTTTCTAAACATTCTTATTAAATTTTAAGCTTTTCATGCCGGAGTACTATTCATGGGTACTATTAATTTATACGGTACTATTCAAACGTACGACACTATTCATATATATGGTACTATTTATATGTATGGTACTATTCACTTAAGTCTTATTCACAGGTACTTATTCACAAATCTTTGTTCACTTGGTACTATTCACTTAAGTATTATTCACCCGGGGTACTATTCATGACAAAAAAAAAATTGATTTCTTTCGGTCCAAATTATTTTTGATACAATATTATTCTTGAATTTTACTCCACTAAGAAGTATCATGTTGACAATTTGGACATTATTGAATTATGGATAAATTAAATTATAAATCTTTAAAATTTATACTTACTCCCATTTGATTGAATTCTTATATCATTGTCACCATCCTCATGCTTATATTGTGATAAAAGTTACCTTTGGCCCGTAGTGCATAGATGGACTGTTGATTGGTATGATTATGACTAGAGATTATTCGGTATAATCATGACCTGTAATGTTACAAATGATGTGGTAAAAGTCCTCATTGGCTCGTAGTGGATTGATGGACATTTGTTGGTGTGATCATGACCATGCGTTCTCTTCGGCCAAGGGTGCAAAGATGAATTGTTGTTTGGCATGATCATGACCATTGGTGATAACACGAATATCTTTGTTGGTATGATCATGACCATGCGTTCTCTTCGGCCAAGGGTGCAAAAATGAATTGTTGTTTGGCATGATTATGACCATTTGTGATAACACGAATATCTTTGGCCTGTAGTGCATGCATAATTCAGTGATGTAGATTATTTATTGAGCCGAGTCTCAGCGATAAAATTGATGATAAATTTTTTAAATCATAGAAGATAGTAGATATCATGCTCTACTTGACTCTTCTAATGGATTGCTTGTTCTGCTGCAGTTAAACTTGTTGTTTATTGTATTCTATTAGTTTAACACTGTTGAAGGCTAACGATAATTTATTCTACATTATCTTAGTTGAGCTCACCCTTTTGCTTTCATTGTTCTCTTCAGGAAATGAGAACGTAGCCGAGACTAATCGGGGAATGGAGTAACGGTCCAAGATGGTAGTTGTAGTAGTCGTCACTATTTTAGAAATTAGTGTGGTCATAATTGTAATTAGGACTCCATTTGAGTTTGGATATTTTCTAGAAGACAATATTCGTGTTAAAACTCTCAACTCATGTTGTATAATTAATTTTGTATTTAAATTATGTACCATGTATTTGGCGACTCAGAATGGATGATGTATAACTATTTTGGGGGCGTCACAAAGAGGAAATGGGGAATTTTTTCAGTAGTTGATGCAAATTCCCACCTTCAAGGCCATGTTCCCGGGCAATTCGCAAGGAGAACAAGCAGGGGTGGAGGACAACAACAACAACAACAACAAAGAGCATCAGACTGTACTTCCATCGACAGAGAATCATTCGGTCCCGATTATCAACTTGGAACCCCAGAATAGTGGTGACGTGCCACAACCTAAACTGGAAGCAAGTAAGCCTCGGACGAACATCATCCTGTCAGCACTCCCCATATTTTCACAAGTAAAGATACCAGCCATCTCGAGCCATGTCCAACGAATAAGTCAACCAGTACAACCAACGTAAGCTTTACACGATGTAAGTGTGCATCAACCAATCTCTTTACCATACACACTGCAAACGCATCAATACATCTCAACACTCCAAAGAGTTCATACCACAAGCCAATACGTGACGAAGGATGATATGATCGATGTGATTAATCAACTTCGTAGGCAGACATCCCGACCCTCAGAGTTAGACTTTACTCCACCTTATCCAACGGGGTATATTGAGCATCCCCCGCAGTTTTCAAAATATAATGGGGAGAAAGGAAATGTCAGGGAACACATTGCCAGGTTTGTGGAGTCGATGTCTCCATGGTTAGGATATGACGGAGTGAACAGTCATAATTTGTTGATAAGAGAATTCAACAAGACTTTGACGGATAGTGCCTTCAGTTGGTACTACAATTTGGAGAAGGGGTCGGTCCATGATTGACATGACCTAAAATAAAAAAAATTTAAGAAATTTTTCTATATGAAGAAACAGGTAACCATTGTAGAGCTTATGCGATTCAAGCAGAAGCCGAACGAGGAGTTGTTAGATTATGTGGACAGATTTAGGACCCAGACACAGAAGTGCGCAGAACCGATTGAAGAAAAGAATTTGGTCAGTATTTGCAATAATGGTGTCTTAGATGCCTTCAAGTCCCATCTCATTACAAAGGCATGTGATTCATTTGAGACCCTCTCGTCTTTTACACAAGACTTGGGAGGAATTATGACATTGCTCACCAGCCATGCGACGATTACATGGAAGGGCAAAAGGACAACAATTGTGACTTTGGCAGACTCTCAGTCAAAACCATAAGGGGGCAAGAGGGAAAAGAACGAGAGAAATTTTGAACGGAGCAGAGGAAGGCCCGGAGACAAATATGCAAGAAAGTCAGTTCCGGAGGCTATCACATGTAGTGAGAAGGCATTCAAGGGCCTATATGAACAATGGGTTGAGCACGGGTGGTGAAACCCCCAAGACCTCAGTTTGTTGTGACGGAAGAGGTGAAAAGAAGACCGGACTTCTGTGTATACCACCAATACGCGGGACATTCCACTATGGACTGTTACAGACTGCAGAGGATATACTATGAGAAAGTTTACAAATGACAGAAGAAGTGGAGGAAGGTGATCCAGGCTTGCAGGTGACGGCGTTGATGAATGGAGCCAAGTTTCAAAATATTTTCGATCAAATAGGATTGATCAAGGAATCAAGGATAGAGCAACCAAGGCAATCATTAAGGCTGTCGAGATATAGAAGACCTGCATGGCCATGAACAAAGGATTCGTGAAGACGATGGAAGAAGAAGAAAGTAAGATATCTTTCTCTAAAGTTTATAGAGAGATAAGATACCCGCATAACAGACCGCTGTATGTGACAGCAGTAATCAATGGCATAGAAGTGTGGAGGGTGTTTATTGATAATAGAGCGTCTATAAATATTATGCTCTACATCTTGTTTAAATGGTTAGTTCTGTCAGAGAAGAAGATTGTAAATAATTAAAAGAGTGTATTATGTAACTTGAAAGATGCAAGATGTCTAGTTTACGTCCATATTATTTAGTGAAGTGTGTTTTGTTTGTAAGATTTCAAGTTCGTATACCATTATTGACATGAATCCAAAGTGACTTCGACTGAAAAAAAGAAATGAAAAAAATAGATCTACACACATCTCTTATGCTTTAAATTTCACTACACATGCATACCATTTCTAAGTGCTCATAAATCTCCCCCTTTATTTGGTTCCCCTAATTAAAGTTCATTCCTTTTCTTTTGGGGAAAAATGGGTGTTGAGTTTAAGAAATGGTTGGTGGTGTGCATGATAATTATTGTGTTGAATTTTTGCTATATAAGTTCATTCTGTGGAGTTTTATACACACTTATCATCCATCTGATAGCTATTAAAGGAGAAAGTAGAGATTTCATGTGGCTAGGTTGTTGTTACACACTTAAATTATATACAAAATGGTGTGAATAGTAATGATTGGTTATTAGCTTTGGAACATCAACTAATTATAATCCGGCCGTAGCATTACTCTTGAATATTTTAGCTTTGACTAATGAGTTAAACATTTCTAAATAATAAATGTAGAAAATTAATTAACCTTATTTTTTAGTCATACACTATTTTCTGAATAAAGAACCCTTTTCATTTGGGGTGTCTCTCATCATTTGCAAGGATCACAGCATGGTTTTTTAAAAGCTTTTAATAGGTTGAAAACATAACAATTTCTCCGACTTTGCACAGAATTAAACTTTAACTGACGATCATATATTCTGCATTGCATCCCCCCCCAGATGCACACAAAACAAGAAACATGGTCAACTACCAAAAGTCTGAGATTTGACTTGTCTCGAGGAAAATTAAAATTACTATAATAGCAAATGGAAGAACAAAGAATTTTAAAGAAATTATCACAAGACAAGACAAGCTAATATGAGAAAATCAGCCTTTTATTTAATTTTTCTGTTCGTACTCATGGCTTCTAGTTTCTACACAACATAAGTCGCTTTTCTGGCAAAATTTGGATGGAGAGGAAGATCCAACGTTGTCTCAAAGGAATAGGATAGGCCAAGGAAATTATAACTAGTTTGGTGGTGAAATCTCTGCCAGCTTCTCCAGCAGAGATACAACCTCTGTTGATGAACCAAGAAGATATCTGGCACTTGAACGCTTCCGCCCAACCGCACAAGAGAAATAATTGTCACTTTTAAGATCGAGTACGGATGAACCCTCGTGCACTGTCATTTTGTCACGCATTGCAGACCACCAACCAGATCCATTTCCATTATTACATGTTTTCTTCTCCGAGGCTGAAGAGGCTTGTGTTGAGTTGCTACAAGATACCTTACATCCACTTTTATTTGGATATAAATTTGAAACCAATCCGTTGGCAGGACTGGTTGAGTTGGCTCTTGCTATAGTTGCTGTTGTAGTAGGAAGCTCTGGCTCAAAAAAGGTATAGATGTCTTCATCCTGAATCCAAAAAAATAAAATAAAAACCCTTAGTTTGTGATTATTGACCGTTTTTAAAAAGATAATTACCAATATTTTAAAAAATGCAAGGAACGCTGGGTATGGGTATGGATTGCGACTCTTTTGAAGTGTCAGATTAATCAATGTCAAGATAGGTAGGATACGCAAATGCATATTTAAGAAATAAAAATTTTTCATATGAATTTAATATAAGAAGTCCTATAATGGGAAAAAAAAAAAAAAAAGAGACGGAAGAGGATATGAAACTTTGTGTGCATCTATCTATTAACCAACATAAACTTGTGATATCACGATTATTACTAGCATTATAGGATAATATCATAATATCCTCAAACAAGAGCATATATACCGAAGACCTTTGGCCCGAGTGGTATGACCCAACCCATGTTAACCATGAGGTTGGGGTTCAATCCTTGGCAGTGGCCAAGGAGGGTGTGTGTCAAATTAGCAAAAAAAAAAAAAAAAACAAGAGCATGTCTTGAGAAAATTTGCAATGGATAGAAAGCTGCTTACTATGCAGAAAAGATCACATACCTTCGGCAGAAAGTGACCTATACACAATACGTAGTCAATGGGTGCATTGGCATTGTTGTTATGAACTATTTCTCCCAATATACGATCAATTGCTGCACCCTGATTAGAGATGAAAATAAAGAAGCATAAACATGCAATTATACCACATCCACAACAGGAAAACAAATTTCAATGGCAACGGAAATGCATGCACCTTAGTGACACCAACTGCTCGGACCTCAACAGAACGGCCACCTTGGACAACTTCAACTGAAGCATTTGAGATTGGACCTGTCCACAAATGTTGCAACATATCCTTTGACTGAAGCCTTCCAAACTCAATATCTACAATAGTCGTCACAATATTGAGAAAATACAAGAGAGAGGATTAGTAGAACATCAAAGAAATTATTAGACATAACCAGTTTGATGAATTCAGAGTTCAGACTGAATTGAAATAAAAAAAAATGAAAAAAAAAAAAAAAAAAAAATCAGGCACCTGCATACTTGTAATTCCACACGAGTGAAGTCTCACGAAGCTCAAAATGAGACCGGGGTGTCCTCTCAGTGAAATACTCGAAAACATGCTAAAATAACTTAGAAGAATCATGACTCTGGCTTTTGCAGAACTTACATAAAGAAGAATAGGTATTCAATATCATACTACAAATTTACTATATGCACCTTTACACTGTCAACCCAATCCATGTGTAGATTTTCTGGCATTGTTGTCATCCATTCTCCCCGTGTAAAACGTAGAAACATACCATGTTCTGCTGCCAACCACATATCAAATTCCCCAAAGTTCTGCAGCAGGTGTCAGTCAGTAAGGTGGAATTTGCAATTTTTTAGCAGTTAGCGTAGAAGACATCATTGAGATTACCTTGTCCAAGACTCTCCTGTCACTTCCACTAAGGACAACAATCGTAGTCCTTGGGTCATCACAAAGCTTCTTCAAGGGTTCTTTTAGATCTGGGTGCAATTTAAGCTGCATTTCTTTGAACTGATCAACCCGTCTACCTGGAGGATCTACTGGTTCAGTAAGAGTTGCATTAAATCCCTGTACAAAAAGCACAATGAATAAGACAATCATAGTGAACATCCCGACTGTTGCCTCCTAATCTTGAGAAACTGTTTTCATTAGAAATGTTGAAGCTAATTTATGTTGCAGATAATGGATTTAATTGGCATACCATGTTGATAAACCATTACAGAAATGAAACACCTTCCAAATCAGATAAAGACAATGAAATGAACTTCAGGTAAACAACATATTCTGAGAAAAGATCAAATAGCTTCATTTTGTCATAAAGAGTAGTACTAGTGACTGTGGTATTAGTATTCTGTTCTGCAAAATAAATGCAAGAACAGAAAAGTTGACTCCTCATCTCACATCATTTTATGAACAGAGTTAAGTGTTAACAACAAACTTTTTAAAAGCTTAGACTGCCAGACAGGGTGTAACGTTAATATTTTTATGTCCTAAGATGACCCTCAGATGTGGGCTGGACTCTCTCCATGAGTCAACCAAGAAAACAAAGCTGGAGTTTCAATAATTCAACCTTTATCAAAAACCTTACCAACTATAATATATAAACATGTATATACGTATATGTCATTCACAATAGGATTTCTAACCTAAAGGCCACATTACTCTACCTATTGAATCAAGTTAAAATTCATTGTGTAGAAAGAACTCTCATAAATGGCACGAAAATTTGATACATGTATAGAAATAAAGGCATAATTCTTAATTTAAAACAAGGAAAAGTGGGTACCAGTATTAGTAATCGATTATTGGATTGCGAATAACTTTCAAGTGCATCATTGGTACAAAGTAAAGGTGAAATTTGTTTGGTCCTCAGTTGTGCTTCAACAATACTATCGTTGAGTTCACTAAATAGAAGAACAATTGAGTTAAGGCACACCTTGTACGAACATATAAGGAGATTGTCAAAATGCTAAGGCAAAGGAAAGAAACATATGTATATTTAGCAAAAACAAAAAAAGAAAAAACGAAGAAGCATATGTATAGAAAAATGTATAAATTCACTCGATAACTTCAACAGTAATATATCATTAACAAACGTCAAATTCTACGAAAAGAAGATACGGCCTGACATAAAATAAACACATTAACCTAGTTTTCTTTTCCAACTGAGATGATATTTTACATTAAGAAAAACTGAAATTCTAAAATAAAACCTACTCTATCTCATCATGCTTTCTTTACTTTTTAAACTATTAAGCGCTATATCCTCATGTTTGAGCCTTGGTTATATATCTATAGACAAAGTTTGTGGCTTAAATGACCCTAGTTGTGTCTCAGGTACCTCTGTACAATAGCGCCATGTGAGTTGTCTACAAAAATAACAAATATCTATGTAGCGAACAAAATTTTAAAGGTGTAAAGGCACTGTAAATAGATAGACACGCCAGGATCATCCTTTTATCTCAAGGTTGATAGTCAGTCAATTATAATGCTTTAAACTGATTATAATTAAGCAGTTTAAACGATCATGATTGACTGATAGCTTTTTCTTACCTTTTTCTGTTGCCCAGTGGCTAGACAGCTTCGGTGTTTCTTATTTGGTTTGTTGGGAAAGTGTTGGGTTTCTCCTTCTAGTGTGGAGAGCCTCCTTCTTTGCATATTTGGGGGGTTTGGTGGCAATAAGGATCGTAAGATCTTGTGAAGATGCATGTGCTTTACAATTTTATGGAGTATATGGATAGATCAGAATGCTAGGATCTTTATCGGCTGTTCTACAAATATCCACATGCTTTGAGATGAAGTTTCTTTTATGCTCATTGTGAGCCTCATCTATGGGGGCTTTTCCATGAGGCGTCTTTATCTCTGTCTGATTTTCATAGAGATTGGAAGGCTATTATTGATTGAGGATGTTGGGGTTGTTTCCACCTTATTTGACCGTTTTATTTCCTAATGGTGGACTACTTGTCCACCTTTACATTGTATCTGCTTTCTTCATCTCTAATAAAATCTTCTTCTATTATCTAAACAAAAGGTATAGTATGAAACTGAACCTGGGAAGTTAGATAGAACCTTGATATGTTACAGAAAAGACAGATTTAATTGTTGTAGATCACTGATGTCTAGTAGTGGAAGCAGAAGAATGGCATTGATATGAAACTAATAGAGTATATTGAGAAAATGAACCTAAAAACTGAAAATAGTGAAACAAATGTTTTTTGTTTCCAAATTATGCCCCATTTTTAATTTTAACAAACAACTGGTTAGTAAAGTTTAATCTTTTTTTAGAAGTGGATTATCTCATAATTTAATAAATACCGCCTCTAGCCCCTCGCACTTGGCCCATAAGTGACAATTCCTCACTGAATCTTTTTTTATGTTATTGCATATTAAAGAGTCAAATATTAACTGTGAAACCTCCAGTTACAGCATCTTCTTAGAGGAGATGAATAACAAGGAGAATTTTCATCATTTTAAGCTTTCACAGCATTACAACATGAAGATTATTCAGACTTGGTATTCGTAACTGGAACATACAAAAGACCAAAAATTTCCATGATGTTGCACCATAGATGAAGAAAATGTACCTTACAAAGGTTTCGGCCCATTCTTGGGATGTGTGAGTAGTCACATGCATGAAGTTATGGTGGTGTCGTTTTTCCCTTTCATCAGCTGGCATATTTAAAGCATACCCAATTGAAGCAGCAACTTCAGTGACATTCCATGGATTTACCAAAATCGCTCCAGCACCAAGAGACTGTGCTGCACCTGCAAACTACAAAAATAAAATGCATATAAAAATTAAATTAACAAAGACTGACTAAATTTGGTATGCTATTATAGTTTGTATCATACTTTTTTATGGAGACAGGATACAAGAAACACTTACCCTAGAAGAAACATAATCAGACAATTTTTAGTATAAACAGCATTTAGCCAGTATCAATGATCATTAAAATTACAAAAATATGACACAGAATTGGGTATAGAATAGAGAAGTCATTAGGGGGTGCTACTTGTTGGAGCGCTAAATAGTTTTCACAAAATCAATCTAGGGCACAACAATACTGAATTATGTTCATCAGGCTCAGATTCAGTATAAAAGAGTAAACTAAATAACTAATAGTAACTAATACTTGCAAAAATAGAAAAACATTTGGCATTTTATTCTTAAAGAGAGAAACTCTCAAGTTACCTCACTCAGAATGAGAACACCTTTCTTTAAGGCTTGGCAGGCTACAAACTCATAGCTAACAAGATTCATTCCATCCCTCAAAGATGTAACAAGCGCTACATCTGGACGAGAAATATAAAAATGGAAGCAGTAAGGAAAACAGCAGTGTAAGAATTCAACCTGAAATTATATACAATTATTTAAAGAGCATGTAAATGTGATAGATAGCATTGATCTATCTACCAAGAGCAGAGACAAATCAAATGGCATGAATGTTTACAAATAACAATAGTAAAAAAATCTGAACTCATACGAACCACAACCCTGTATAAACTTTTGCCAGGTGTAAGAGGGTGTGTTTGAAGTGCATTTCCTTGAAAACGGCTGACTATAGATTAATTCTAGTTGATAGTACTATAAATGACCAATTACCGGTGCATATTTTCTATACATGGCCATTACTGTGTCAAGGAACACCATTTGGCATCCAATTCCAGAATCCAGACATACTTAATGTCAAGTTTCATATGCCATCAACGTTGTTCCCCATTTCCACTTATTTCCTCTACACTTCAAATCCATTTTATTTCTTAATTTAGCAACACCATGAACACAAAAGTCAGTTTAGAGCTAAGTTGTTCACTACTGATCTCATTAAATAAACAATAACTAAAAATATAATAATGCCTTGTTACAAATTTGAAGTATAAGGAGAAAATTTTTACCAGTAACAGCGTAAAGTGCACATAATGCGTGAAAGTCAAGAGATCTATCCTGTAAATAAACAAGAAAGATCTTCAGAAATCTTTGCGATATTAGATATCATGGATATTTTCAGGATTTCAACATAAGAATGTTTAGAATAAAAGTTATGACTATTTAGATTGTACACATTAGATAAAGCACAGTTCTTGGAAGGATAGCTGACCATTTTAGGCTGCGCAATGTTAGTTGCTTATGTAGAATTTCAAGAAACATGAAAATTTCTCATAGGAGAGTTATTTTATATAAAAACACTAGACAATTAAGAAACTTGTCATATTTATAGGAATTTGGACATTAGAAAAACTCTTAGCCATATGTAGGCAGTAATGATAGAATTCCAAGGTAACAAATTGAAGGACACTCTTGTTCAGTTTTGAGGATATCTGGAACCCTCAAAAGCAATGGTGTGCAGAATTTTACGTGTTAACTGATATTATCTAAATAGTAAGTATTGAACTCACTTTAAGGGAATAAAACTCAGTTGGATAAAAAGACAAACCAAGTGATGAATGGGAACAGCAGTAAGAGTTCCGAATCTCCCATTGATGCGTCCAACAATTTCATGAACTTGGCATGTGAGCTTTTGATCTATCAAAGCCAATGGACATTAAGTATAGTAACATTTTATTACAAAGTAATTAAACTTCAAATCCCCACCACCGGTAAAAGGCTAAAATCACTAGTAAAAATTTCTAACATTTTGTGTTCAATAGTATTTGAACCACAGAAAATTAATTAGCTAGCAAAAACCATACTCGTCAGCAAATGGAACTTATTTTAAGCAAGAGAAACTGTCAATAATTGTGAAATCCATAAGATACCACCTTCTAATACTTAAGAAGGTAAGTCATCTATACAAATGCAAATACTTGAAGAAAGTAAAGATACATGAACATACATTCAGGAACGTCAGTCCTTGTTGGCACAGCAATTTGAAGCAAAACTACTTTATCACGCCAATTAGGATTTTCTTCCAGGAATTTTTCAAATGCCAAAATCTTTTGGGGAATGCCCTTAATCATATCAAGACGATCAACTCCTAACATTACCTATCAATGAACAATAAGCATCAGTATATTATATAATATAATTTTCATTTAACATTAAACCTTGGTGAAATAAACCTAATAAGAAGAGACGAGGAAAATGAGTTACTGGGAATGTACAACACAGAAAGTAATATTTCAGTCACTAATCTCTTAAAATGTGCTAGGAGGAGCATTTACAAAACAGAAAGTAATATACAATAAAGTTAGGGAAATGATATTTCCAGCAATTAAATTACATTTTCAACAAAAATTTACAATGTTGACTGCACAAGGTACAAGTATACATTAGATCATTTGCACTTGAGATGTAATTGCAGTGCTGGGAATATCAGTCCCCTAAATTTAACAGTATTACAAACTAAATTAAGTATCTTGGAATATATTATACATTTTAATAAGAAATTAAAGACAGAATACTTTAACTAGAAATTAACTCAACTGAATTTATAAATGTCCTAGAGAAAAGGAACATCACTAACCTTGCGACCAGAAAATCTCTCTTTTAAGTCTTTAATGTGGTCCTTCACTTGAGGGAGATCAAGAGCTCGAATGAATCGATCAGAATCTATCCCAATAGGAAACTGTAATTTCAAGCTTACAATATAAAATTTTTGACATAACAACAAAGAATTTTGTAGCTTCACAAAAAAAAATTAATGCAAACATAAACACGTAAGAAAAAAGTCAGTGATTTTGATTGCCAAGATTAAGGAAATTTGATCAGAACATATACCGCAGCCACACGAGTAAGCTTCCCTTGATCCTCCAGTCCTTCAGGGGTACCCTCAAGCCCAAGAATACGAGTACAAGCACTAACAAAATGCCTAGCATAATCATATGTGTGGAACCTGAGAACAAAGTATTGAACAATTAAAACTCTTGTAACATAAGAATTCAGCGGTGCAAAAAAAATAAAAATTGACCGCATCATTTTACTATAAAGCACTTCACTTTCACAGTTATTGACAACAATGGCTAATGCAGGAGTTATATAAAAATGTAATCATTATTTATGTTCCTATTTATACTATTATTTATGTATGTGTGTGTGTGTGTTTGTCTATATATATACATACACACAGACACACACACACACATGTACATATACAAGAAGGAAAAAAAAGGATGAGGATTCCAAGTATTTGTTATGCATGCCAAGCACCTTCAAGTTATGGTAAGTAATAATTCTAGGTACTAGGTCTCTTTTGAGTGTTTCCTTAATGAAGGTCATTATTTCTTCTTCTTTTTCAGAAAGGTGAAAAAGGAAAAAAGAATTTCATTGAACAATACAACTGTTAGCCATATATCCTGGGACCCCTGTATGAAAGATAGAAGCCCATTTTCTCAGAAAACAGAAAGACAACACGACGGAAGAGTGCTATACACTGAAGTGAACCTTGACTTCTCATTTCTTGGAGGTTGGCAACATCAGTATGATCATATTTTAAATCTCTAGAACCTAGAAAATGCTTAAATGCCTACAACCATAGTGTTCTGTTTTCAATTCTCACATTTAGTAGTTTGAATCTCTAAAACCTAGAAAATGCTTAAGAGTATACATCCATAACTGTAGTCCATTCTCACATTTAGTGGCCAAAGCTAAGATCACTGACATTTATAAACTCCAAAGCTACATTAGTGGAGTTATATAATTTTCAACCTTTATAGAAATAATGTAACATTCAAAATCTACACAACCTCTTTAAGGGATCATATTCAGAAAATCAAAGCAAAGATTGTGTTAGGGGATTTGGACCATAAAAAAGGTCATAATGCACCTGTTGAACTCAACCAGACCGAAAAATTTAAGCTGATAGGTCTTCGACCCAACCTTGTATATCAAGCTTTGAACTTCAGAGTCTCAAAGCAGAGATTAGTGCTTTCTGTAAATCCAACCATTGTTTCTATGTTTCGTAAGAAACTAGGAGAAAGAAACTAGTATGATGAGGATAAGGAAGAAGTAAAGCAAGAAGGATGAGTTATATTCATGCTTGAGGCCTTGGCTTAATTTTTTTTTTTAGGACATATTACTGCAAAATAAAGTTCAGCTTGTGGCTTACTACTAGCACCAATAATGTCCTTCCTAGGAATGCAAACAGCTAGGAAGGGACCTTAAAACCCTCTAATTATATGAAACATGTTGACTCCACAAAAGTATATAAACGGAATGTTAATATAGAAAGTAAGAGACATACCCAACTAAATCAGCAGCAAGTACGGATCTTAGCAGCTCCGATCGAGATGGCAGTGTCCTGTGAATTTCGGAAGAAGGAAAAGGTGTGTGGAGAAACCAACCAACTTTCATTCTGTCATTATGTTCTTTGAGGCATTTTGGGAGAAACATTAGATGGTAATCGTGGCACCAGACAACATCGCCCTCCTCGTAATGTTCATTTATCACATCAGCAAACATTTGGTTAGCCCTCTTATAAGCATCAAATTGGGATTGAAAACTACGGGTTGTCGCGAGGCGGTCTTCTTGTGGAAGACCAAGATAATGGAAAAGAGGCCACAAGATGTTGTTACAATAGCCATTGTAATATTGATGAACAATATCTTCATCAAGAAAGACTGGTATGCACCTCTGCAATCATTAAGACAATCTTAGGATAGATAACTAATCATCATGTGTAAGTATTGGCAATAGCACTAGAGACTCCACTTTTGTAAGCTCTTAGACAATGAGAACAGTGATATGAGACTGAATAATATGAACCTTCTCAGCTAAGTGCTTGAGTGAGTGTTCTTTGTCCAATTTCATCAGGTACATTTACACCAGCCCATCCAATCCATCTGGTTTCAAATTCATTCACACCTTCAAGAAGATGATGCATCATCATTTAGCATGCCTATTAGAGATTGGGTTTATATGTGTATGCGCACAAAATGACACTCATAATCAATGTTCTAAAAGCGCTAGGCGGGAGGCGGGCGGCCAGATGGGGCCTAGCGCCTAGGGGGCCTAGGCGGGATTTTTTATTTAAATCAATTTTAATATTTTATCTTACATTTATCCAAACAAAACAATAATATAAAACAAAACAATCTATAATAAAGATAATAAAGGTATTTGCTTAAAGTTCAAACACATCCATATTGCTAATGTCAAAGTTCAAACACAAACATGCAATTGTTCAAAGTTCAAACATATTTTTAACATATTAGTTTTATTCATAAATAAGATTGCTATTAAATAATAAAATTTATAATTTCAAGAATTTAATTCAATATTAAACTCAATGTTCTAAAAGGCGGGAGGTGGGGCGGCCGAGGGGGCCTAGCGCCTAGGGGGCCTAGGCGGAATTTTTTATTTTAAGTCAATTTTAATATTTTATCTTACATTTATCCAAACAAAATAATAATATAAAGCAAAACAATTTATAATAAAGATAATAAAGGCATTTTCTTAAAGTTCAAACACATCCATATTGCTAATGTCAAAATTCAAACACAAACATGCAATTGTTCAAAGTTTAAACATATTTTTAACGTATTAGTTTTATTTATAAACGTGATTGCTATTAAATAATAAAATTTTAAATTTTAAGAATTTAATTCAATATTAAAACTTAAGAAACTAAACATAAATTTAAGAATTATAAAATTAAATTTAACTAAATGTTACAAATTTATCATCATTTATATAATTTGAAGTTGGTACAAGTTTAAAAATTACAACTATAATAAAATTATCCATTTTGACTTGATATTGTTCACTTCTTATTGTGATTTGATATATGCTACAACCTGTATTATGAATATGATAAATCATTAGAAAAATAAATATATCAAGATTTGGTGTGGGTAGTTATTAAAATAAAAAAATCTCTCCGCCTAGAACCCGCTAATTTTCTGGAGGAATTTTTTTACCGCCTTGGGCCTAGGTGAGGCGCCTGGGAGGCCTAGAGGCGCCAAAGGGGGCCTAGCACCTAAGTGGGAATTTTTAGAGCAGTGATTAAACTTAAGAAACTAAACATAAATTTAAGAATTATATTGAATTAAACTAAATATTACAAATGTATCATCATTTATATAATTTGTACAAATTCAAAAAATTACAACTATAATAAAATTATCCATTTTGACTTGATATTGTTCACTTTTTGTTGTGATTTGATATGTTACAACCTGTATTACGAATATGATAAATTATTAAAAAAAAATATATCAAGATCTGGTTTGGATAGTTACTAAAAAAAAAAAATCTCTGCCTAGACCCGCCTAAGCCCCGCCTAATTTCCTGAAAGGATTTCTTTGCCGCCTTGGGCCTAAGTGAGGCACCTAGGCGGGGCACCAATGGGGCCTAGCACCTAGGCGGAGCGGCAAGGGGGGACTAGCGCCTAGGCGGGGATTTTTAGAACACTCCTCATAATATAATATCTTGAGTTCTTGACAACTTATTGTAACCTATATCGCAAATAAAAGAAGCAGAAGCATATTATCCCTGCTAGAAACAAAGGAGTACAAAAACGTGGTTAATGTAAAGTAGCAAATAAAAATGAATTGAACTAACACTTACCCAAAAGGGCTGTGACTAGCCCCCCTACACTTATTTCTAGTGCCCATGAGTCTTCACCCCTCCTAACTGCGGATACGGGTAGCCGGTTCGCAACCACCAATAAACGTTGTTTGGGAGGCCGTCCATTTTGTTTATCACGTCCCTGATCATTAAGAACTCTTGGCGTAGTGATCCCATCCAATAACTCTTCATCATGAGGCCACTTGTCACCATCAGTTGAGCTTAGGCCGTCCCAATATGTATCAACATCTCCCTTATTGTCTTTGACCTCCTCATTCAGATGGATAGACCTGTTGGATTTCCTGAGTTCTCTGTCCCGCAAAAGCCTTTCCAGTCTAGTCCTAAGTATGGCAGAATTGTAGTTATACTTGTTAGCGGGCATATCTCTTGTCTGCAACTCAGCCTGCAATTTGAAAATTGTCTAAGTATGCTAATGCATGTACTATTTCAAAATACATATCTTCCTGCAACAATTGCTTGCAAGTCTTGAACAGTTTATTTCATATCACTAAATTATTCAAACGAAGTAACTACATATGTAGTAAAGGCCTCTTGCTGCAACATTTTCTAAAGCATTATTCGACTTAAATCACCTAAACTCAATAAGAAAAGAAAAATACTAATCAAACTTCTTTAATCAAAACGTCAGTTTCATTCTAACTGCATGTTAGATAATTTTCAAACTCAAAACCATAGTAAATCAGCATTCTTCCCAGAAAAATACATAAATAATACTTTATTTAAAATAAACATTTACATATAAAAAGTACACATACATGTAATAAAATGTTTCTTGTTGCACGTGTTTTAGAAGAGAGTTATCGTTCAAACTTAAATCACCTAAAGTTCAATAATCAAGAAAAACACTGTTCAAAACATATTAATCAAAGAGTCACTGGCATTTTGCACTTATATAATTTTTAAAAGGGCATTTATAGTTCCGCGAGGTACGCATGAATTGTAAGTGGGACTCACACTCGTCATATGAAAAATCAACTTTTATTATAGGAATAACAATTCCCTTTAAAAAACTCAAAACCAGTAAATCATCATTCTTCCCAGAAAAATTTAAAAATTTATACTAACTGATTTATAAATAGTATAAATATACATGTATTATGTATACATATGCTAAGAGGGGGAAAAACAGATACCAAGAGACACTTCAGTATTTACATTTCAACAATATTTACAGAAACAAAATTCTGATCCGTTTACGAATATAAAATATTTTTTTCCGGGAAACTTGAAACTCACAATAAAACTAAACTGTATTTAAAATTAGAATCATTGAATAATTCTGTCATCAAGTGTGAAAAATTAACCATATAAAAAGTTCAAAAATAAATTGTAGAGCCTAAAATGACCCAAAAACCAAATCAGAACTGTAGCATCAAAAACCCCATTAAAAGGGCAGTTAAAAATTACTAGAAAATGAATAAAAATAGAAAATTGGTACGGAATTAAAAGGATAAGAAATGGGGGAATATTACCAAATCCTTTTGCAAAATGCTGATTTCTTCAGAAGATTTGACCTTCATCATCACTGGGAACAGAAAAGCCCTACTATTATTGCTGTATTTGTAAAAACGAGGAGGTATTTAAACCAAATTGGGCAGTGTCCTTATACAGACGAATTAGTGGCAGGTGGCTAAGAATTGGATATTTTGGGTGGCTGTGGAGAAAAATCTCTACACATCGATGACGAGTATTTATCCATATATAGGGAGAGAGAAATTTAGAGAGATAAAGGAAGAAATCTTGAGAGAGAAAAACAGAAAATAGTATTAAGAGGGTTACAACACACAGGTGATTCTTGTGGGGGTAGGAATGGCACTATATAGCTTTAATAATCCCCTCAATTAAACTTTTTAAATAAAAAGATGATTTTTCTATAAATATTATTTTTAAATATTATGGAATGAATTTGATATAATGTTATAGTTGTGGGTAATATTTATAAATTTTGCAAAATCATGTGAGTTGTTATAAAATATTAGTTTGGTGGGGAATATTCTTTTTGTCGGGAGAATATTAAATGCGGACGACACAATCATTAGTGGACCCCACAGCGGAATTATTATCGGAGTTAGAAAATGACAAAAATATTTTTATGAAAATAACGGCGGAAGTATTCACTGAATTAACCTTTGTTGGAATACACAGTGGTTAAAATCTGATGTAATACGCTGCGTTGTTGCGCGCGATAGCGCGCGGTATTGCACGATTATTTTTTGAATTATTGATTCTTACGTGAAAGGCACTACTTTCGATAATTATTCGATAATTCTTATTTAATATTTTATTGATTGATAATTACTACGTTGATATTTTGATTGATAATTGTCATTTATGATATTTCAAATTATCAAATAAATAATTCATTTAAATATATTATTATAATATTATATTATAGTAGTATGATGTGATTATATGATAGTATTTTTTTTATATAATTTGAATGGTAACATTATTATAGTAAATTCATGGTATAAAAAAGTAAAATGAGGTGGAAGAGAACAATTTGAATTTGAATTACGATGATGTAGCGATGATGTCATCGGAGCGATGAGGTAAGCAATGATGTCATCGGAAGGATGATGTAGCAATGATGTCATTTGATCGATGATGTAAGCAATGATGTCGTATGATCGATGATGTAGCGATGATGTCATAAATTATGGCGAAAAGACTATTTTACCCTTACTCTACCAAGCTTATAAATAGAAGCTCATTCCTTCATTATTTTTCACGAATTCACTAAATCTTTAGAAGCGAGAAAGAATAGAGAGAAGAAGAGAGAGAAAGAAGAAGAATCTTACATTACTACTGATATTGCGGTATCGATTTCTCTAGGTAAGGTAAGGGTATTATTTCTTTCTTATTATTGAAGAGAACTTACATTATTCCATTATTTATTATTACATTGGAATAACTTTTATATCACTGTGAACTACCTATACTTGGTGAAATTCTTACATTATTCCATTCTTTATCATTTATGTTGGAATAACATACATCTGCAACAATCTGCATACATGGTGAAATTCTTACATTATTCCATTTTTATTATTACATTGGAACATCACTGCCGGTGCGTTCTGCATGACTGGTTTTAGATTATTTATTATTACATTGGAACATCACATGCGTGCGTTTCTGCGTGACACAGTTCCATTATTTATTATTACATTGGAATATCACATGCGTATGCGTTTGCGTGACACTGATTAGATTATTTATTTATTACATTGGAATAACACATTATCATGCGATCTATCGCGTACACTGGTGATTTTTTTGTTATCCATTCTTTATTATACTCGGTTGGTTAAAGTTTTGACTTCTATACTCCATGAAATTAGTGGAATATCCTTGATATTTGCGCTTCATCCGATATCTTTTCATGGAAATATTCTTACGAGCATTCTTGAGTTTTTTACTCTACAAAAAAAGTATCGTGTTGACAATTTGGGCGTTATTAGTTCTGGATAAATTAATTCTTGAACTTGTTTTATTGAATTCTTATATCATTGTCATCATCCTCATGTTTATATTATGTTGAAAGTCATATGTGGCATAGTGTGCATAGATGGACTTGGTATGATTATGACCGAGGATTATTGATTGTAATCATGGTAGTAATGTTACAAATGATGTGGAAAAAGTCCTCGTTGGCCGTAATGCATTGATGGGCGAGTTGTTGGCATGATCATGACCATTGATGAATACGAATATCCTTGGTAGTAGTGCATGGATAATTTGTGGTTGTGATCTTAATGAATATCCTTGGTAGTAGTGCGGGGATGATGTGGATTATTTATTAAGGTGAGTCTCGGTGATAAAAGTGATGAAAAACCTTTTAAATCATAAAAGATAGTAGATTTTATTCTCTACTTGACTCTTTTAATGGATTGCTTGTTCATTGAGTTAAACTTGATGTTTGTTATATTTTATCGGTTTAACATTATTGAAGGCTAATGATAATTTATTACGCATTATCTTAGTCATAATATTTCTTCTTGGGCTAGTTGAGCTCACCCTTTCTTTCTTTATTCTCTTGAGGAAATGAGAGCGTGTAGGGGGACTAGTCGGGGAGCGGGTGGCGGTCCAGATGATAGTTTTAGTAGTCCTCACTATTACATTAAATAGTGTGAAAATAAATGTAAAGAGGACTCTTTTGAGTGTGGATATTGTCTAGATGACAATATTCTTATTAAACTCTCGATTTACGTTTTGTATCGTATTTTTTACGACAATTTGTATTATTAAGTTGTATTTGAATTTTGTACCATGTATTTGGCGACTCAAGATGGGTGATGTATACCTATTTTGGGGCGTCGCGGTTGGTATCAAAGCTTAGGATATGATCCTGGCTAAGATGTGAGACAAGAACTAGAGGGGGAGGCGGGGAATTCCTTCGCTAGTATGACTACTACTAAGTTTATTTGGTATTTAATTGGTCGGTCGAGTATAGGGATAATATGTGATATGTTAATTAACCCTTGTTTTGTGGCGGTATTTGAAAATGACATCAGAGAATGTTGAGAACATCAATGGAGCACAGGAGCCGTTGAGTCTCATGAGATCGATAATCGAGGATAATGTGCATCGAAGGCGACAATCCTCGGAAAAACAACAACACGGACCGGATGATGAGCGATGGAATGTTCGGAGGCTTTATGCAATTCATGCGACATCGAGCGAAAAGCGGCTCTGTCCAAAATGCGGTGGAAACACTAGTAACTCTCGGACGGTCACGCTTAAGCGATTCGAGGCTGGGACCACCGGAGTTTTTGGAGAGCCAAAACCACTTAAAGGCGGAGGCGTGGATAAAAGCAGATCAACAAGATATTTGATGTCTTGGGATGCTCGAGGAAGCAAAAAGTTCCCTTTGCCACCTTCGTATTGTATTGAGGAGGGCGATTTGGTGGGAATCTCATAAAGCGTACTCGACTTGCTGCTTGAAGATGTCTTGGGAGAAGTTCGAAGAGCTGTTCAACGACAAGTACTTTTCGAAAGTATTCGTCACATGAAAGAGGTAGAGTTCATCAATTTGGAGCAAAACAACATGGCCAAGTGTCGCGATCTGAAGCAAGTTTGCAAGTTTGTCGGTTTGCGTCTCATTTGGTTGATAATGAGGAGAGAATGGCGCGAATGTTTCTAAGAGGTTTGAAAACAGAGATCGTCGATATCTTATCTCTCTCGTAAAGCGTGTTTGTATTGAGGATGTTGTTAATAGGGCTCGATTATTGGAAGCGCGATAATGAGTCAATGACGAAAAAGAAGCGGATGACCGGAAAAATGATAATACTAGTGATACTTGATCGTGAAGCGGTGACAATAAGCGTGGAGGAATCAACATGCGAAATGGTAACCACGCCGGTGGTAATCATGGCCAAAACAATAAGAATGGACATTTCAAGAAGAGGAGATTCAATGATGATGGAAAGGCGTCGACATCGACATTTTTGTCGTTAAGGAAGGAGAGCGACCACTATCATATGCTTCAAATGTGGAGGAGAGGGACACATCGGTCAAAAGCTAGCGATGCCATCAAAGCGTATTACAATTGTGGAAGAAGGTCACTGGCCCGATTTTTCGTGCATGCAAAGAAGACAAGTCCGTTGGGATGGAGGCATAAAAGGTCGTCCAGACGAAGATAAAATCGGTAGTTCGAGGGAGGCGTTTGTCGTGACCTCGAGAAGCAAAGGAACGAGCGAGGTCATCACGGGTAAGCTTATCATAAACTCTAGCGAAGTATATACCTTATTTGATCTGGGTTCTACCCATTCTTTTATTTCTCTACTGCGCTCAGCGTTTAAATTTGACTCAGGAGAAATTGGACCTTGACTTATCTGTTGAAACTCCATTGGGAGAAACCTTCATTACATCCACTTTATTTATAAGTCTTGTTTGGTTCAAATCGGTACCCACACATTACTGTCGATCTTATTTCATTGAAAATACTTGCATTTGGCGTAATTCTAGGGATTGATTGGTTAACTACTCATCATGCAAAAATTGATTATTTTTTCGTAAGGTTGTTAGCTTTCATATTCTAACTTGACCTATTATGAATTCAAACAACCAAACCATTAAAATCAATCTTTGTCATCTCAAGCCATAAAGTTATTCGTTTATTAAAAAATGGATGTCAAGCTTTCTTAGCTCATGTATCACGGATCTAAACAAAAAAAAATCGTCGGTTTTGAATGATATTTCTATTGTTAATAAATTTCTGGCGTATTCACTGAAGAACTTCTGGCCTACCCCAGGCGTGAAATTGAATTTTGTATCGACCTTGAACCGGTACAAAACCCATTTCAAAGCCCATATCGAATGGCTCTATTGAACTTGAGGAGTTAAAGACCAGCTGCGAGGAATTGTTAGACATTGGCTTTATTCGTCTAGTACTTCTCCTTGGGGTGCTCTCTGTTCTATTCGTGAAAAAGAAAGATGGGAGTATCGACTTTGTATTGATTATCGGGAGTTGAATCATGTCACCATCAAAAATAGGTACCCATTTGCCCGCGTATTGATGACTGTTTGACCCGATTCTGAGGAGCCAAATTCTTTTCAAAAAGATTGATCTTCGATTACGGATATCACCAATTGAAGATTAGAGCAGATGACATTCAAAAGCGGCTTTCGAGAACTCGATGCGGGCATTATGAATTCTAGTCATGTCTTTTGGATTGACTAATGCTCTCTTTGCTTTCATGGATATGATGAGCCAGAGTATTGAGGAATATTTGGATCACTTTGTGGTCGTCTTTATTGATGACATCCTTATTTATTCAAAAGCCGTGAAGATCATGAAAGCAACACTTGAGGTGATACTCAAAAGCCGTGAATATAAGCTTTATGCGAGTTGAAGAAATGCGAGTTACGGCTTGAGGAAGTAGCATTCCTTGGGCACGTAGTATCAAGCCATGGAATATCTCATTGACAAAGATTGAAGCTATTCAAAATTTGGGAGCAACCTAAATCGATGATGAAATCGTAGCTTTCTCGGCTTATTTGGTTATTATCGGAGATTCGTAGAAGGGTTTTCTCGAATCGCTACTCCATTAACTTCGGTGACTCGAAAAGATACAAAATTCGGTTGGAGCGAGGAATGTGAGAAGAGTTTTCAAGAACTTCGAGAGGAGACTCATTTGACACACATTACGACAATACCATCGGCTCGGAGGATTTGTCATCTCTGATGATGCTTGGGCAAAGGGTTAGGATGTGTTCTCATGCAACATGGGAAAGTCATAGCTTTATGCCTCTCGACAACTCAAAGAATATGAGAGGAATTATCCTACTCATGATCTAGAGTTAGCGGTTATTGTTTTCGCACTTAAAATTTGGAGGCATTACTTGTATGGGGAGAAAGTGGAGATCTTTACGGATCATAAAAGCCTCAAATATTTCTTCACTCTCAAAGGAACTCGACATGCGACAACGGCGTTGGCTTGAGGCTATTGAAAGATTATGATCGTACCATCGATACCATCTGGAAAAAGTGAGCGTGGTAGGTGGCGCATTGAGTAGAAGATCATATGCGATCTGAGTGCGATATTGACAAACATGAGGCCCATTTTGTGTGACTTGCAAAGGATGGAGATAGAGTTAAAAACTCGAGGGACCCGTGTGATGATGGCGAATATCTGAGTAGAAGCGACTTTAATTGATAAAGTTAAAATTTGCTCGAGATTCTGGATCTGGGGGTGATCGTATGAGGAAGAAAGTGCAAGAAGGTGTTATCTTAGGAAGCAAGAATCGATGAAGAAGGAATACTTGAGTCGACTCCGGACTTTGTGTTCTAACGACCTTGATTTAAAGTATAAAATCATGATGGGCGCCTGACACACCGTTTGCAATCCATCACAGGAGTACCAAAATGTATCGTGATCTTAATATCATACATTTTGGTGGAGCAATATGAGAGAGAGAGATAGATGTTTATCTAAAGGTGTGTCATAAAATGAAGAGAGAGAAGCGTTGTTTATCTAAAGGTGTCTAACTTGTCAGCGAGTCAAGTAGACATCAAGTACCAAAAGGTCCATTGCAACCACTTGAAATTCTAGAATGGAAGTGGGAGCACATTACCATGGATTTCGATTCTTTGGTCTTTCCCAAGGTTTCTCAAGGCGTAGATCTGATTTGGGTCATTGTTGATAGATTGACCAAATGCGCTCATTTCTTACCAATCTGAGAAACTTATACACTTGAGCGTCTTGCTCGTATGTACATAAGCGAGATTGTAAATTTGCATGGTATGCCGGTATCCATAGTTTACGATCGAGACCCAAGATTCACTTCACGATTTTGGGTTAGTTTGCAAAAAGCTATGAGCGCGGACTTACGATTTAGTTTGGCATATCATCCTCAGACCAGACGGACAATCGGAGAGGACTATTCAAACTCTTGAAGATTTATTAAGACTACTGTGTCCTTGACTTGAGGAAGTTGGGACAAGTTCTTACAGATTGGTGGAGTTTTCATACAACAGCGAGTTATCAAGCAAGTATTGGCATGGCTCCATTTGAGCGTTGTATGGAAGAAAGTGTCGTTCTCGGTATCTTTGGGATGAGGTGGGTGAAGCAGCGTTATTTGGGACGGAGTTGATACGTATGACTACGGAAAAGATTCAAGCGATCCGTGACGTATAAAAACCTCACAAGATCGACAAAAGAGTTATCTTGATCTTCATCGAAAGGGCGTGGAATTTGATATTGGAGATCGTGTGTTGTTACGTGTTGCTCCATGGAAAGGAGTTACGAGATTTGGAAAGAGAGGAAAGCTCGATCCTCGATTCATTGGCCCATTTTAATCCTCGATCGAGTAGGGCGTGGCGTATAGACTAAACTTTTACTTGAAGTATGTCTCGTGTTCATAACGTTTTTCACATATCCATATTACGTAAATATGTGGAAGACCGAACCACATTATTGAGTTAGAAGCAGGATGAAATAGCGGAAGATTTGGCGTATGAAGGGTTCTGTTCAAATCTTGGATAAGAAGGAACATATTCTACGCTCGAGGTTATACCTCAAGTCAAAGTTTTGTGGAGAAACCACGATGTTGAGGAAATGACACAGGAGTTAGAATCGAAATGAAATCAAGATATCCTTACCTTTTCGACATGCAGTCGTACCCTAATTTCGAGGTGAAATTTCATAAGAAGGGAGGTTGTAAGACCCCTGACTTTTTAAATAAAGATGATTTTCTATAAATATTATTTTTAAATATTATGGAATGAATTTGATATAATGTTATAGTTGTGGGTAATATTTATAAATTTTGCAAAATCATGAGTTGTTATAAAATATTCGTTTGGTGGGGAATATTCTTTTTGTCGGGGAATATTAAATGCGGCGACACAATCATTAAGTGGACCCCCTAGCGGAATTATTGTCGAGAGTAGAAAAGCGACAAAAATATTTTTATGAAAATACTTGGCGGAAGTGTTTCTGAATTAACTTTATTTGGAATACACAGTGGTTAAAATATGATGTAACGCGTTGTTGTTGCGATGCACTGCGGTATTGCACGATTTTTTTGAATTATTGATTCTTACGTGAAGGCACTACTCGATAATTATTACGATAATTCTTTATTTAATATTTTATTGATTGATAATTGCTACGTTGATATTTTTTGATTGATAATTGTCATTACGATATTTCAAATTATCAAATCAATAATTCATTTAAATATATTATTATAATATTATATTATAGTAGTATGATGTGATTATATGATAGTATGTTTTTTTTTATATAATTTGAATGGTAACATTATTATAGTAAATTCATGGTATAAAAGTAAAATGAGGTGGAAGAGAACAATTTGAATTTGAATTACGATGATGTAGCGATGATGTCATCGGAGCGATGAGGTAAGCAATGATGTCATCGGAAGGATGATGATGTAGCAATGATGTCATTTGATCGATGATGTAAACAATGATGTCATATGATCGATGATGTAGCGATGATGTCATAAATTATGGTGAAAAGACTATTTTACCCTTACTCTACCAAACTTATAAATAGAAGCTCATTCCTTTCATTATTTTTCACGAATTCACTAAAGCTTATAGGCGAGAAAGAAGAATAGAGAGAATAAGAGAGAAAGAAGAAGAATCTTTTATTCTACTGATATTGCGGTATCGATTTTCTACTAAGGTAAGGGTATTATTTCTTTCTTATTCATGAAGAGAACTTACATTATTCCATTATTTATTATTACATTGGAATAACTTTATATCTGTGAGCTACCTATACTTGGTGAAATTCTTACATTATTCCATTCTTTATCATTATGTTGGAATAACACATACATCACAATCTATCGCATCGTGGTGAAATTCTTACATTATTCCATTTTTATTATTACATTTGGAACATCACATGCCGATGCGTTACGCATGACTGGTTAGATTATTTATTATTACATTGGAACATCACATGCATGCGTTTTACGCGTGACTGGTTCCATTATTTATTATTACATTGGAAATATCACATGCAATGCGTTTTGCGTGACACAGATTAGATTATTTATTATTACATTGGAATAACTTTTATGCGTGCGGTCTATCGCGTGCTGGTGATTTCTTTTGTTATTCCATTCTTTATTATACTCGGTTGGTTAAAGTTTTGACTTCTATACTCCATGAAATTAGTGGAATATCCTTGATATTTGCGCTTCATCGATATCTTTTCATGGAAATATTCTTACGAGCATTCTTGAGTTTTACTCTACAAAGAAGTATCATGTTGACAATTTGGGCGTTATTAGTTCTGGATAAATTAATTCTTGAACTTGTTTTATTGAATTCTTATATCATTCATCATCATCCTCATGTTTATATTATGTTGAAAGTAAATACGTGGCTGTGGTGCATAGATGGACTTGGTATGATTATGACCGAGGATTATTCGATTGTAATCATGGTAGTAATGTTACAAATGATGTGGAAAAAGTCCTCGTTGGCGTAATGCATTGATGAGCATGGTTGTTGGCATGATCATGACCATTGATGAATACCACGAATATCCTTGGTAGTAGTGCATGGATAATTTGTGGTTGTGATCTTAATGAATATCCTTGGTAGTAGTGTAGGGATGATGTGGATTATTTATTAAAATTTGAGTCTCGGTGATAAAAGTGATGAAAAACCTTTTAAATCATAAAAGATAGTAGATTTTATTCTCTACTTGACTCTTTTAATGGATTGCTTGTTCATTATGATTAAACTTGATGTTTGTTATATTTTATCGGTTTAACATTGTTGAAGGCTAATGATAATTTATTATGCATTATCTTAGTAATATAATATTTCTTCTTTGGGCTAGTTGAGCTCACCCTTTCTTTCCTTTATTCTCTTGAGGAAATGAGAGCGTTATTTATATAAAGTCCTATTAATTATAAAATTAATTATTTTAAAATTTTAAATGAATCATATTAAATTTAAAAACAAATTAACTTTTAAAAAGTTAATATTGATCTTATGTACATTTACAATATAATCCATTAGATAATCACTCCATAAATTACTTAAAATTTAAAATAAAATAAAATTATTTTATAATGGAATATAATTGATAAATTATACTTCTTATTTTATAAATTATAAGATTATTATTAATTTGATATTTTTTGTTGGAACTTTTAAATTTTAAATTTTAACTTTTAAATTTTAAATTTCATTATTTAAGGAATTTTTAGGTACATAATGAAAAAATTGAACCACTATTTTGCGAGAATGACTCATTTCAATAACATTGTAAAGTAGGAATAAATATAAAAAAAAGCATTATGAATTCTCAATATAATACTTTATGGGTAAAGGTATCCTTATTTTTTCTTAAATCACTAATTAGTATTAGTATTAACTTCGTAGGACTATCGAATTGGTTCATTTTTTTTTATTTTTTTTTTGGTGCTAAAATTGGTTCAATTTTGATTAACTGTTAAAAAAGATAAAAAAACTAAAAACTAAAAAGGCTCGACCTTTAGGCTTTATGTACTAAACAATCAAAACCGAGCATGGTCCAATATAGAAGTGGGCTCACTCACCTTGGCACTTGGGAAAGCTCAAAAATAGTTACTTCAAATTCATGACTTTTTAATGCAATGGTAAGCTTTACACGCTTAAGTTTGGGCCAGAACTGATTTTGGCCAATAACACCAAAATCTATTATCTATTATATATACTAAATCATAGTATATGGCACAATAAATTGATATATGTCATTCTATAAAATTGACACATGTCCATCCTAATTAATACTTCTTATTGTCATTGACAAAAATACCCTTAACAATTACTTTGATATATATACTGATCACTTTATTTTATGGATATTATCAACAACCACGTTATTTTAGGATCCATTAATTAGATAACTCTCTTAGGCAACAACCAGATTGGATCAATTTAAACACGATAGGGCCAACTTGCTTTTTATGAAAAATTAGTTTTAATTATTTGAAAAGTAAATTTCCTTTAATATTAGACTTTTATTTATTTTACCTACTTTTCATAGTTCCATGCAATTAAAAATTATTTCCATATTCATTTTAAAACTTCAATCTATTAGCTTCCAAAAATTCTTCCAATTATTTGAACCACGCTAATTGATTCTAAAGATATGAAAATTTATTTGCTTAACCAATTTATGAAAAACTCAATCAATTTAAAATTCATGTGAATATTTATTTTTATCTTTAAAATAATAATTTTGTAATGGCGATATTTTTTAAAGTAGTTCAAGAAATCAACTATTACATTATCAAATTAATTTACATGAATTGAAATTGTAATTTTCACTAATTGATTAGTAAAAGAATCTAAAGCTGGGTTTTTTATGGGATCTTTGGAAGTATAATTAATTTTGTCATGAAACTTGAAATTAGTTTAATTATTTTATTAAAATGGAATGAACAATTTACGAGTTCATATGAGGTTGTCTTGATGTGGTAAGATTTTGAATGGAATCTATCTATTATTTATTATCTATTATCTCATTATCTACATAGCATCATTGAATGACATGTGCTTTTTTTCCCACATTATAACACATGTTCTATATAATTAATTTGCATCCCACACTAATTTAATTATATTACAACATAATATTATATTGTTTAAAACATTTAAAACAATTATATCCTAAAATTATTACTTTTCTAATTTTATACCATTCATAATTATACTATACATTATATCATACATGTATGATATAATATTATAATCTACGTATATAACAAAATAACTACCTATCTAAAGCTATGCGGATATTATCATTACTAATTTAATTATATTACTGACATAATATTATACCATTTATAATTATATTACAACATAATATTATCTGATTTAAAACATTTAAAACAATATTAAAATAACAAATAATATCAATCATAACTTACTATGTTTATTTTATAATCTCATAAATCACTATTTTCTCAATCTAAGCGGTTTTTATATTATTATTATTATTATTTTGATTTTATAATCCCTAAATCACTACAAAATCTAAAAGCTATTACGATAATATTAAGCATTACTAATATTACCATTACTAAATTAACTATTAACTTTTAAAATCACTAATTTTTAATTTCAAAATAATATTTTAAATTTATAATCCACTAAATCACTACAAATCTAAATTATTTTGGTAATGTCATTGCATTACGATATTATCATTTCTAATTTAATTATTATCTCCTAAAAGCACTATTTTTAATCCCAAATTAATATTTTGATTTTATAATCCCTAAATCACTACAAATCTAAATTTTTACGATAATTTTAATTGTTCTAATATTAGCATTACTAAATTAATTATTATCTCCTAAAATCGCTAATTTTTTAATCCCATATTAATATTTTGAATTTATAATCCACTAAATCACTACAAATCTAAATTGTTTTAGTATGTCAACCATTACGATATTATTCTTTTTAATTTAATTATTATATCCTAAAATTACTATTTTTTAATCTTAAATTAATATTTTTATTTTATAATCCCCTAAAATTCACTACTTTTCTAAATATTACTAATTTAATTATGTTAAAACATAATTATTGTATCCTAAAATAATTACTTTTCTAATATTATAACATTCATAATTATACCATATATTATATCATACATATATGGTATAATATTATAATCTATGTATATAATAAAATCACCACTATCTAAAGCATGCGAGATATTATCATTACTAATTTAATTATATTACAACATAATATTATACCATTTATAATTATATTACAAAATAATATTATACAATTAAAACATTTAAAACAAAATTAAAATAACAAATAATATAAATCATAAGTTCTTATGTTGATTTTATAATCCACTAAATCACTACTTTTTCAATTTAAGCGATTTTTATATTATCATAACGTAATTATTATCTTCTAAAATCATTACTTTTAATCCTACATTATTATTTTGATTTTATAATCCTCAATCACTATACATCTAAAGCTGCATTTCTAATAATGTTAAGCATTACAATATTATCATTACTAAATTAATTATTATCTACTAAAATCACAACTTTTTTTAATCCCAAATTAATATTTTAAATGTATAACCCTCTAAATCACTACAAATCTAAACTATTTTGGTAATGTATTTACATTACGATATTATACTTTAATTCTAATTTAATTATTATCTCCTAAAATCACTACTTTATGATATTATCATTACTGAGCTATTATCATTACTTTCCGTTATTTATCCAAATTTTCTTATCAAATATTCGATCAATCCCCTTGCAACAATTGTTGATATCACATATCCTAATTTATTGAAAAAATTTGACAATGACTTTTATTTCCAAAACCAAGCCATCCTTGCTCCTACATTTGATCTTTATAAATAAGGTGAGCGAATATGTGATGTATTTATGGTCGAGGTTATGAAATACCATATCTAAGATGTCTTATGTAAGGTTGATGAAAACTCAAACAGCTATGAAGGCATTTACACCTATAATTTTTAATAGCATTACATCTTACGGAATGTCAAACCACGAGATAACATTGAAGATTGAGATTCCGTAATGTTGCTAAAAAATATAGATCGATGATTTGGTTTGTATTGATGTCACGAGATTAATAGTAACTCGAATGGGAAAACATCGATAGAAGCAAAATTAATTTTGATTCGACAATTTTGGACACAAAGTTTTCATACCTCGCTTGGTCTTAAACAAATCGAACATTAGATTACCTTTTAAATTCAACAAAGACATTTTTTTGATTGTTTGCTTTTCATGACAATTAATAAGAGTCGGGGCAATCTCTCTCACATGTTGAATTTGTATCATCACGTCGATTTTTAGCCATGACCAATTGTATGTAGCGATATCAAGAGTTACAAGCGAGTGGAGTAAAAATACTAATTTGTGACAAAGATGGACAAACATACAATACTACAAAGAATGTAGTTTTCAAAAAAGTTTTCACAATTTAATGTATAAAGGTTTATTTGTTTACGGCTATTATCTTTTTTTTGCTCATTATTAGTGTAAACCACGATTATTTTATTATTATATCTCATGAAATTTTTACTATAATCTATTTGAATCTTTTTAGGTAAATCTATGATTTGCATTTACAAAAACTATCTCGATCGAGCCAAATTCGATTCTGAAGACAAAAATAAGCAAACAAACTCTCAACACTACCCCCAACAAAATTGTTTAGTTTTTATGTATATTCATTTTTTGTACGTATATATATATTCATGTATAACCATTGAAAAACTTTTAAATAAGAGTATAATAGGTTTGTCTTTTACTTTTTGGATGGTGATATTTAAAATTCTATGTAAGTCCATTTCATATGTGTTTTACTCTAATTCTTTTCATTTTATTTAATATAGGAGCTAAATTCCTTTATGTTACGTTAGTTTTCAATCGACAAAAACACATGAATTTTAGCTAAGTGTGAGACTTTTTTTTTATCTAAAGGCAATCTTATTTCCTATAAAAGAGTTGTGGAAAGATAATTATTTATTTGGTTGATAGTTTATGCAATGTTGAAATCAACTATTAAGTATGTCTAAATTCTTATATTTTACTATTGTCGATTTCATGTAAAATATTTATAAGATTTAACGATTGTATAAAAAGATCATTTAAGTGCTAATTTTTGTTTGTGTGAATATATTGCACATTGATAAATATAATTTGGATTGAAGACCTAAACTTAAAGAAGCTTAAATGTGATAATCTGGTACTATGGTTCGATGGTAATGTGATGATGAATTTGGTGTATGCGAGTTCTTGGCGAGTTAAATTTTTGTTGGCATGCTTCTTGCATTATTTCAGGTGCATCATGGATTTCATTCTGCTTAGCACAACAAAATTTTGAGCCCTACAATTCTAAATACTGTTGAAAGTACAAAGGAGTTATATGAAGACCTTCAGATTATGGGACAATGCATTCAATGGGAGGGGATATAGCTTCATTTTATGGACTATATCCCACGGTGTTTATATTTATGGCTTCTTCATTTATTGCATTCTATTATATGGATTGTGGCTTTGCATGATTTGTTAAGTACTAGCATCCGGTAAATCATTTTCATCATCATTAATATATATTTTTTGTATTATGGTATCTTTGTGAGTGCTATACAATTGTCAAAATTGATAAAAAAACTAATGAGGTATGTATTAGTTCGTTTTAACTATAACATTGTGTTATATGTATGACACGGTGCTATCTTGCTATATTTTTTTGGACATGGTGTTTGTTTGACATGAAGATCCAACATAATTATTAATTCTCGTGCTTTTCGGTTTCGCGTATAACATGTGCTTTCCGCCGTATCGAGGAAAGAAAGCTGAGACATTCTTTCGTTGTTTTTCCTTTCGTTTGGATGTTAGAATTCTGGTCCAAGTAATTAGCGTATACGAGACATGGACTCTTCAAAATGCATCAAGTACATATGTCAGATATTTGAGGCTTGGTGAGATTTGTGTAATGTGTAACAGACTTCAAATATACCACTATCAATCATATCAATATAACAATTCGATGACATTGTGCATGACACTTTCTAAATATTTGTTAGTGCTTTATAATGAAAGATTTACCCATTTTAACCATATTGGTTACATTATAAACATTTTTATCAAGACATTAATATATATATATACACACACACACACAACTGTTATGTAATGTTCTGGGGTTTAGTGATCAAATTAATTATATACTTGGATATGTATTTGCACATAAAATTTTTATGCAACACTATATAACATATGCTATTAAAATTTGATAATCGTACAATAATCTACCATCTTCTTATTATATTTTAATTTATTAATTGTATGTATAAATTTATTATTAACATAATGATTAATCCCGTCGCAAAGTGCGGATTTGTATCTAGTAATGCTACTATCACAAAGTCACATAATACTCACATACACACATGTATATTTATTGATTTCATATATTAGGCGGGGTCCACAATATATATATGTGTGTATATGAACATTATGTGACTCTTTTTTACGTGATAGTAGCATTGTTGATAAGACCTCCTATCTATATCCAGCCTAGGGCTTCAAAAGTTGAGCCTAAAGGGTTCATTTACCTAATTGAATTTATCACACTATCGTTATCCGGTTGACTTAGTGTAACTGCATATTGATATTGATGCTCAAACATGATATTTTGATTAAATTATTTTAAAAATTAAACTTTGTTGATTCAACTAAATTTTTTTATAAATTTAATTTATATAATATTTAAGTTGACTATATTCAAATTGTAAGATAATTTTAAATTATAAACACTAGTATAAACGTACTCTAATGTATCATATTTAAGCTTATATAGTATATCGCATATTAATATTGATTTTTGAATCAAAACGAGACACATTACAGGTAAAACTATTATCGACATTATGCTATATATAAACATCAATTCAATTAAATTAAACTTGGTTTTGCAATGAGAATAAGCCTATACTTGATCATGGATTTTTTTTAGGGGGAGGGGGAGGGGGAGGGGGAGGGGGTGATGGGACCCCTTACTCCCTAGTCATCATCCTTTGGGGTTTTACTGGGCCAACCACAGGATGTGTGATAATTCATAGTTAATTATGTTTGATGTGTGATAAATTCATAGTATTTTCGGGCGTTGACCATCATTGACCTTACTCCTTGAGTTATTCTTTCTTGTTCATTTGGGAAATGCATTGACAGAATTGGGACGAGACTAGACCTGACAAAATATAGTTATGAGTTAGTTTTGATTTACAAAATATGGTTATGGCTATGGTTATGGTTCCATTTAAAAATTAAAATATTAACTATTTTTAATATGGATTGTGTGGGTTGAAACCATATAATTATGGTTGAAATTTAGGCCGACCCATATTTTAAATTTCAAACTTATCTTTATTATGATCCAATTGAATAAATTATTATAAGATATATCATGTATATATAATCACTAAGCATTTTATTTTATTTTATTTTTATTTTTTTTGGAGGGGGAGTTGGGAGTTGGGGTGGGTGTAGGGAGGCGAAAGTGTATACATAATCAATTAATCACTGAATATTATTTTTTTTGGGGCTGGGGTGGGGGCGAGGGTTATATATATAATCATTGAATATATTTTTTTAGGAGTGAGAGTGAGGATGTATATATAATCACTGAATATTAATTTTTTTAGGGTGTGGGTATAATAATCACTAAATATTATTTTTTTGGGAAGGGTGGGGTGTATACATAATCAGTAAAAAAAATTTAAAGGGTGGGTGGGGTGGGGGTGGGGGTGGGGTATATCATAATCAATAAAAAAATTTGGGATTTGGGGTGGGAGTGGGGAGTGGGGAGTGGGGTGGGTGGGGTGGCGGTGGGAATGGGCGAGGGTATGGGTGGGCGGAGTGGGGTGGGGTGGTGGTGGGGGGTAGGGGTAGGGATGGGGTGGGCGGGGTGGGGTTATATACATAATTAGTAAATATTTTTTTTAGGGGTGAGGTGGTGGGGGTATATACATAATTAATAAATATTATTTTTTTGTGAGGGAGGGGTGGGTGGGGATGGAAGGTGGGGGTGGGGTGGGAGGGTGGAGGTATATACATAATCAGTAAATATTATTTTTTGAGGGAGGAGAGAGAGGGTGCAGGAGTATATACATAATTAATAAATATTATTTTTTTGAGAGGGGTGGGGTGGGTGAGGGTGAGGTTAGGGTAGGGGTGGGTGTGGGTAGGGTGGAATGGGGTGGATGAGAATGGGGTGGGCGGGATGGTGGTAGGGGGGGGAGTAGGGGTTGGGTGTTGGGGTGGGGTGGGGTGGGGTGGGGTGGGGTGGGGTGGCGGGATGGGGGTATATACATAATCAGTAAATATTAATTTTTTGAGGGGAGAGGGGGTGGAAGTGGGGCCTTGGGGGTGTGGGGCAGATAAATAATCAGTAAAAATTATTTTTTTGAGAGGGGTGAGGGTGGAGTGGGCGTGGGGGTTGTATACATAATCATTGAAATTTTTGGGATTGGGAGTGGGAGTGGGAGTGAGGCCGAGAATGGCTAGGAATGGGAGGGAGGGAGGCGGGGAGAGGGAAGGTGGGGGTGGGGTGGGTAGAGATGTGGTGGGCGTGGGGTAAGGTTTGGGTTGGGGTGGGGTTGAATGAATAATCATTGAATTTTTTGGGGAGGTGGAGGTGAGAGTAAAGGGTGGGGTGTATACATAATTCTTGAATATTAATTTTTTGAATAAAATTTTTCTGAATCTAGGATGGAAAGAACTTTTGATTTTGATTTGGAATGAAATATGGGTCAAAATATATATACATAATCGATAAATATTATTTTTTGAGAGGGGTGAGGTGGGGGGGGAGGGGGTGAGGGTATATACATAATTAATAATAATTATTTTTTTGAGGAGAGAGGGGTTGGGGTTATATACATAATTAGTAAATATTATTTTTTTGAGAATAGAAGGGTGAGGTGGGGTGGGTGAGGGTTAGGGTGTGGGGTGAGGTGGGTGTGGGTGTGGATGAGGTGGAGCAGGGTGGGCGAGAATGGGGTGGGCAGGGGTGGTGGTGGGGGGTAGGGGTTAGGTAGGGTGGGCGGGGATGAGTATATATATAATCAGTAAATATTAATTTTTTAAAGGGAGAGGGGGTGGAGGTGAGGGGGTGAGGTGGCATGGACGTGGGCATGGGGGGTAGATACATAATCAGTAAAAATTATTTTTTTAAGAGGGGTGAGGGTGGAGTGGGCGTGGGGGTGGGGTGAGGTTGGGGTGGGGTTGTATACATAATCATTGTATTTTTTTTGGGAGTGGGAGTGGGAGTGGGAGTGGCGAGGGGTGAGGGTGAGGGTGGGGGTGGTGGTGGGTAGGGGTGTAGTGGGGGTGGTATGCATAATCTTTTTTTTTGGGGAGGGTGAGGGTGAGGGTGAGGGTGAGGGTGAGGGTGAGGATGAGGGTGGGAGTGGGGGTGGGGGTGTATACATAATCATTGAATATTAATTTTTGAAAAAAAAAATCTGAATATGGGGTGGAAAGAACTTTTGATTTTGATTTGAAATGAAATATGGGTCGAAAAATAGTTAACTGGTTTGGACCTATATTTTTTTTAAAAAATATGGTTCCAAACCTTAACCAACTTAAATAAATAAAATAGTTAACCAACCTATTTTGTTCTAGTTAATATGGGTTAACTTAATAGTTAACCAACTATATTATCAAATCTAGACGAGACAGTCCAATTCAAAATAAATTTTAAAAAAACAATTGGACGAAGTAATAACCATGTTATGCTCTTTCTTAATTTTTGTCTTTGTGTTTAATATTTTAAGTTGCTAAACTTCATGAATAATATACTCAAATGCTAAAACACAGAGAGAGAAACACGAGACAGAGAAAGAACCAAAGAAGAGAACTGTAGAAAAGGTTGATGCGCCATTGTAGTGACTTTTAAGTGTTTTAATTGAAATTTATATTTAATGAATTTTTTATTGTTATTTTTAGTTAATTAAAAGATAGTCGACTTTTGTCGAAAATTTTGCGACCGCGCCTGCTTGTCTCTTTATAATCGTGATGCTTGTAGATAAAATTATCAAGTTAAGAGTTGCAGGGGACTTTACTTATTAATTTTAACTTTTTTGGAATTGTTATTAAGAACTTTATTGCAAGCAAAAGTAACTATAAGGAGGGATAACTTAACTAGGGTTCAAGGATTTTCCATTTTAGTGATCACATTGTAACATTCTAGTCCTACATTAAAAGATAATAGAAATATTTGTTTGTATATAAGAAATTAAATTATTAACAATAGTATCTTCAGTCATAACCTTTTAGGTGATAGCCTGTGGTGAGCTAAGATGACCTAAAAAAATACTATTGGGCAAGTGGTTTAAGGTCTTATTTTAATTGGTTTGATTTGATTTGATTCGAACTTGAGATTTGAACCCCAAGTTTGTTCTGGACTCAGAATTTGACCTGAATTGTTTCATATGGTATCAGAGTCAGGTCTCGAAATCTGAGTCAGGTCACAAAACTAGCCCACAATACCTGTTAAGATAGATTTGATTCAATTCAAACTTGAAATTTAATTTAAGATTTGTTTTGAATTCTGAATTTGAGCTCAATAGTTCCTTTTCATTTTGTTAATTTTTTAAATATTGTGGATGAAGAAAGTGACGTCTCTATAATTTTATATGCATAAATGATGAATAGACCCACAAATAGACACAAATACGTGTTCAACTGCTGATTCATGTAAGCTCACTATATTAAGGTGCGTCTCATTTAATTATCATAGCTAGAGGTACTCATACAAATTAAAAGGGGGCGCTACTCTTTTCAGAAAAACACCGTTAATGCTAAATTTTGTACGTTTGACAAAATTATCAAAATAGCAGGTCTAAATAGCGCTAACAGTTGATGGAGTAGTTGATTGTATTGTTGTGAAATCAAACTCATGAAATACACACAGATAAATATACATTCATCTTTGTAAGAGAAAAAAACTAATATGGACACAAGAATTTATGTGGAAATTCAATTGGAAAAAAATCACGGAGAGAGATAAGAAATCCACAAAAATAATATGGAGAGTACAAATTATTTATTTGTGTCATATGCTATTGTGTTCTCCTCCAAACCTTTGCTTATTGCTGTATTTATAGCTTTCATGCCCACCCGAATTCAATTAGGAGTATGAGTCTTTATTAGAATCACCTTATAAATGTAATTAATAACTGATCGACTCATTCCCAAATTAAATCTCCTTATCCCACCAAATAAGGAAACACAATTTTACTTTAATAAGGACTAAGCTATCAAAATAAATGTATATGGGCCAACACCAAATCCGGTCCATTAAATAAATTGGGCTACACCTTGGCTATACCCAAATAATCACATCCCAATATTGCCCCCAGTCTCTTATTTATAAGGAACTTAAAATAAGAGAGTATACAAATTTATACCAACAAAAGATCCGTATCTGCAGAAGATGAACTGTCACACCCAAACACCATACGCCGAACATAAACTTTTGGCCCTCAATATTGCCGTCCCACTCCTCTATTCAATTATAAGATAGATAAATAATCTCCCGTATCACTACCGAAGATAGATAATTAGTCGACCTTATCACAATCGAATCAATATTATCACAACCGAAGATACATATAACCAACCTTATCACAACCGAAGATAACCAACCTTATCACAACCAAAAATATAGATAACCAACCTTATTACAACCTAAGATATAAATAACCAACCTTATCATAACCGAATATATAGATAACCACTGTGACGCCCCCAAAATAGGTATACATCACCTATCTTGAGTTGCCAAATACATGGTACAGAATTCAAATATAACTTAATTATACAATAGTCGTGTAAAATACTACAAAACATAATCTAAGATTTTTAATAAGAATATTGTCATCTAGACAATATCCACACTCGATGAAGTCCTCATTATATTTATTGTCACACTTTATTTAACGGAATAGTGAGGAATACTAATGCTATCATACGGAATGAGTCACTTTGTTCCCCGACTAGTCCGGCCACTCGTTCTCATTTTAGAAGAGAGCGATAAAAAGAAAAGGTGAGCTCAACTAGCCCAAAGAAGAAATATTATGACTAAGATAATGCGAGAATAAATTATCATTAGTCTTCAACAATGTTAAAGCGATAAAATACAATAGACATCAAGTTTAAGCTGCGGTGAATAAGCAATCTATTAGAAGAGTCGAGTAGAGCATGATATCTACTATCTTTATGATTTAAAATGTTTTCATCAATTTTATCATCGAGACTCGACAATAAATAAACCACATCATCGAGTCATTCACGCACTATATGGGACAAGGATATTCATTAAATCATCGATGATTAAATGACTATACAGAATAATCTCTGGTCATAATCATACCAAAAAGCGCCCATCGATACCTTCTACAGGCCCTTTGAGGACTTTTACCACATCATTTATAATATTACGGTCATGATTATCTTTGAATAATCCACGCCATAATCATACCAAGTCCATCTATGAGCGTAAGCTAAAAATGACTTTCATCCTGATATAAGCATGAGGATGATGTGATGACATAATAATTCAATAAAACAAGTTCAAGAATAAATTTTAAAGATTTATAAGTTAATTTATCTTGAAATTAATTACGTCAAATTATCGACATGATAATCTTTGCTTTGTGGAGTAAAATTCAAAAATGCTCATAAGAATATTTCCATTAAAAGATACCGGATGAAACGCAAATATTCAGGATATTCTACTAATTTTATGGAGTATAGAAGTCAAAACTTTAACCAAATGAGTATAATAGAATATATGAAGCTATGCAAATGGATTTTCACACGCCATGCGGTAATCACGTAGATAGATCATTTTCCTGATTTAATAAGGAATGAATACGAAGGATCATTCACCATGCGTGTGATAATCCACATGTAGCGGAGTTATTCCAAGAATAATAAAGAGTGGAACCGGTCACGCGTAATCCGCTTGACGAAGATATTCAGCGAGAATAATAAAGAATGGAATAATGAAGAATTCACCATACATGCGATAGATAAATGCAGACGAGTTATTCAACGATAAATAATGGAACCCGGTCTAGCGTAATCACTTTGCGAGCGGGATATTTTAATGAGAATAATAAAGAATGGAATAACAAAGAATTCACCATGCATGCGATAGAGCCATGCAGACGAGTTATTCAATGAGAATAATAAAGAATGGAACCGAGTCTAGCGTATAATCCGCCTGCAGACAGGATATTCCAACGAGAATAATAAAGAATGGAATAATGAAGAATTTCACCATGTATGCGGTGCTTAGCGCAGAGCGGAGTTATTCAACATAATAATAAAGAATGGAATAATGAAGCTCTCTTCATGAATACGAAGAAATAATACCCCTTACCTTAGAAAAAAGCTGGATCTTTGGAATAGAGAGGTAGCAGACTTCTCTTTCTTCTTCTCTCTATAATTTCTCTCTATAATAATTGCTCTATAGTTTTAGTGAATTGGTGAGAAATGAAGGAAGAATGAGCTTATTTATAGGAAAATATAGTTTCGATAATTGCATGTTTTGGGGCTCGAAAATATTACAAAGACAATACCTTGACTTTTTTTTCATTTTTAATTTAGCCTGCAAGTATTATCAAACTTGCACCACCTCCCCTAATAGTAAATAATGTGAATAAATAGTTCAATCATGTAAATAAATAGTTATAATCATGTGAAAATCTGAATTATAGTATAGTACCTCCATCTATACCTCCATTTTAACTTATCGTGCAAGTATTATCAATCTTGCACCAACTCCCTAATAGTACAAGAATGTGAATCAATAGTACACACGTGTGAACAAATAGTTAATATCATGTGAATTAATAGCAATTAATTGCTCATTTATCCAGTTAATTACCCGACCGTATCAGTATAACTTCCAGACATCGATTAATATCGAAATAAATGTCGATTTCCACTAACACTAATAATTCCGAACACAATGAAACTATCAATTTCATCTTTAATCAACACGAACTTATTCATCATTAATATTATAACTCTGATATTTAACAACCGGTCGTTCCCGGAAAAGGGGCTTTAGATAAGGATTTCTCCTTATTGGTAGCGTAATTAGATGACCGAACCTCTCATTTACGAGAACTTACAGACATTGTAAATATTGTAATTTAATAATATGAATAACTTTTTTCGTCTCAATTATTGATTTAATAATATATCATATAATGCGGATGATCTTATGACAATAATCAAATCAATAATATGAGAGATATGATCGAAGAATTCATAGTGATAATTGAGTATAAGCGAGTGACTTCTCACGTAAGCATCAATAATTAATCTGGTGTGCTTCTTATACTGACCACCAGCGTATTCTTGTACTTTTACTACCGGGTAGTTCAACGGTTTAACGGTAAAACTTCCGCGGTTATTTTTATAAAAAGATAATTATGTCGTTTTCTAACTACGACAATACTTCCGTTGTGGGGTCCACCAATAATTGTGCCGTCGTACGAATATTCCCTGTTAAAACGAATATTCCCCGACTAATCGAATATTATATAACCACTTGTTTACTTTGCAAAATTTTTAAATATTACCCACAACTATAACATTATATCAAATCCACACCATAATATTCAAAAATATATTTTGAGAAAATTATTCTTTATTCATAAAAGTTGGGGTCTTACAACCAACCTTATTACAACCGCCTTCATTGCCTTCCCGACCCCTATGGGAGGTATCAAATAGAGGTTCCGGAGAAATGAATTTAAAAAATAATGAAAATATTCATTTCGAAGAACTGAATGTGTTCGTTCCAAAGAACGTTGTCCATTCGGGAGGACGGTGGTCCATCCCGAAGGATATTATCCATTTGGGATGACGTTGATCCGTCCCGAAGGATGTTTACCCGACCTTGTACCGCCATCTGACCTTATATCCCCAAAATGTAGATAGCCAAAAAATGATGAAGTCGATGTTATATAGTCCGAAGCAAATTGCAGTTATCTGAAGAGGGATGTTGTTGCCCGTAGTGAGTCGCCATTACCTGGAGCGTCATCAACTCTTATATTAAACTGATATATTATGCCCAGAGATTTTCTTCCCTGCTAATTTTTGTTGTTGTGCCGAAGAGTGAGATAATAAGTGCTAAGAGATGTCTGGATAAGTGTTTTGATTGTCAAAGCATGAATTTGTCGATGCGTTATGGTTGCAATTTGGATCTGAAATCTCTGAAAAAGTTTGCTTGCAACTGTGACGCCCCCAAAATAGGTATACATCACCTATTCTGAGTCGCCAAATACATGGTACAGAAAATAACTACAACTTTATTACAATTGTCGTGCAAAATACGACAACACATACTGTGAGTTTAAATACAAATATTATCTTCTAGAAAATATCTACACCCAAATAAAGTCCTCATTACAATTATTGATGCACTATTTTACAAAAATAGTGAGGACTGCTAAACAACTGTCTAGAACCATCATTCCACACCCTAACTACTTCCCGCTATGTTCTCGCTTCTTGAGAAGAAAAATGGAACAAAAAGGAAAAGAGTGAGCTCAACTAGCCCAGTAAATAATATTATGACTAAGATAATATACAACAAATTATCCTTAGTCTTCGATAGGGAAAAATCTAATAGAATATAATCGACAACAAGTTTTAGATCAACAAGCTGCGGTGAAATAACAATTCATTAGAAGAGTTAAGTAGAGAATGAAATCTACTATCATCTATGAATTTAAAAGTCCATCATCGATATTTTATCCCTGTAACATCAATCGATATACATCTTGAATCAAATATTCATCTTTTGCCTTCTGGGCCAAAGATATTCATTTGTATCACCGGTTGGTCAGTATTCATATCAATACACATTCATCTTTTTACTCTGGACCCAAAGATATTCTTGAGTAATCATTCATCTTTCTGCACTACTGAGCCAAAGATATTCATCAAATATCACCATTAAGGACTAAGGATGATGAAAAATATTTTGAAAAGCGAATCCGGTGAGACGGAAGGACAAATATTAGGGATTCAGTATTTTGGTTTACCAAATTCAATTATACTCCATAATAACCAAGTGTGAAGTAGAATTCAAAAATAAAGATCAAAACATGGATCTGATCAAAGATAGTAACCATAAAGACATCTAGGATGAAAAAGAAAATTTCATTTTTGGTGAATAGTGTAATAAATGATTTCGTGAATAGTGTCAGTATCGTGAATAAAGTAATCATATCGTGAATAGTAACCCAGAGCACAAAAAGGTAGAAATTCCAAAATAAAATTCATATCAATAATTTGGCGATAATGATATTGAAGAAAATAATATCATTTAAGAAGAAAATAACATCCCTTACCTCAAAGAAATAGTACTTCAGAATGAAAGGTCGGATGTGATGCTAAATGCAACTTGTACTGAATAGCAACTCTCAAAGTATCCAAATACTCACAAAATACGCTCGATAATATAGAGAGAGAAAGAGAGAAAGCTTATGTTTCTGGTGTGATTTTCAATTCTAACCTAAGCACCTATTTATAGGAAAATCTTGCTATGCATGAAGCGGACTTACTCGACACACACGATGACTTTACTCCGCTACTATTATTGCCACCTACCACATTTGAAATAAAATTTGAGCACATTTCTCACCAACCAAAAGTGGGGCCCACTCAATTCTAGAATTTTCCACCAAAAATTATTTATAACACAATTTTCGAATCAACCACCTCTTAAAATTCATAACAAATCATACATTCATTTTTAACGGTTCAAAATTTGTGGACATATACTCAACTTATATATGTATAACATATCTAAAAATCACAACGATCCAACGGTCGGATTAAAAATTATAACTCACGCAATATATCTCAAGAACACTGATTTGATTTTTAATACCTCCATTCTGACCAAAAAATACTGATAAAACACCTCAACATTAATAGCCACATAAAATAAATATTTCCTTATTATATAAATCAATAAATAATTATTCACAAATAATATTGCAGAATCACAATAATGACAACCGGTAGTTCCAAAGAAAGGGGCTTTTCAATAAAGATTTCTCACTACTTGGCGCAATGATTAGATGACCAAACCTCTCATTAGTATGTAACTTTCTAGATATTGCCAATAATCTTTATCTAATAATATTATTCAAATAATATTAATTATTGATCCGATAATGGAAAAAATGCGAGAGACAATTATTGAAACAACAATAATATAAAATATCAACGTAGCAATTATTGAATCGATAAAATAAAATATTGAAAAGTAATTACTTTGTAACAATTATTGAGTAGTGTACTTCTTACGTAAGAATCAAGAATTCAAAAAATATCATGTAATACTGGCGTCTTCTTTATGCAACCACAGCAGACATTGTATTTTAACCAACAGGGTATTCCAATGATTGTTACTTGTAATAACTACGCAGTTATTTATAAAAACTCAAACTTGTCATTTTTTCATCCGATGGTTATTACATTATGAGGCCCACGAATGAATTTTGCGGCAGGTACCATACGAATATTTCCGACAACAAGAATATTCCACGACCAAACGAATATTCCCGACAAAAATAAATATTTTATAACCAACTGCTTATTTTTGTAAAATTTGCACATTTCACCCATAACTAAAGTATTATATCAAATTAACTCCTTATTATTTCAAGATAATAAATAGAGAAAATTTAATTTTATTCATAATAAGTTGAGGTCTTACAGCAACGGCCCTAAGAAGCACTCGATCCACCTGGTCATTTTTCGACAGCCCGAGCCTCCACATAAACCTGACTCTACTCCTCTACATGCGGTGCTATTTTTGCCAATCCAATCTCCACCAATACCTTCAACAAATATATTAGGACCCCCACCTCCACTGTTATTTCTCTTCGACCAAATTTTGTAATTTGATAAAAGAGAAACACTTATCTTTTATGCGTAGAATTTTCCTCCTTATCTTAGCAAGCCGACCCGGATAGAGGTGGATTAATTGGTGTTGGTGATTTTTCGAATATAATTTTGCGTTCCCACAGACGGCGCCATGTTAACGTTAAATTTTGTACGCCTGACAAAATCACCAAAACAACGCTAATAGTTGATGGAGTAGTTGATTGTATTGTTGTGAAATTAAACTCACGAAATACGCACAGATAAACATACATACATCATTGTAAGAGATAAAATATGGATACAAGAATTTACGTGGAAACTCAATTGGAAAAAAACTACGGAGAGAGATTAGATGTGTGTATGTTTATCTGTGCATATTTTGTGAGTTTGATTTCACAACAATACAATCAACTACTTCATCAACTGTTAACATTATTTTAACATATTATTTTAATGATTTCGTCAGAAACAAAATTTAACGTTAACAAACACCAAAGCCTCAACGACTCCATCTTTTTCTGTTTTAATTTCCCCCTTTTAAGTATCAGGCAAGGGATGGGATTTGTTTTCAACCAATAATTTCCTCTCAAAAAATCATTTCCGTTCTTATCCTTCCTCTAATCTAAATCAATGTAGTGCCACGTAATGTTGCATCAACAATCGTGCTATATACACTTGTGTAATTACCTCTCCGACCTTCTTAAATATCATTTAAAAAAATATTTTTATATTTTAATATTTATCGTTTGAGTATTTTAATAAAACAATAATTATTTAATTTTTAATATAACTTAAATATTAAATATAATTTTAATTCTCTCACTATTTTTTATTCAAATTCTATTAAGTAATACTTTTTTTTCAATATAAAGACAAAATTGATATTTAAAATTATTTTTAACTAATAAACATAGTAATATTGTTTTTCTTAATCTTATGTTTCGCTTTTAAAAAAAATAAATAATAAGAGACGGTTGGAGTGTATTGTATGAGCAGCTAGCATATTCCAAAATGCCTGCCTGATAAATGCAATGTTGGATAAGTATCATTATTAGTTTTCCATAATCTATTATATATACTAAATTACATTACATGACACAATAATTTGACACATATTCTTATATAAATTCAACACCTGTTCATCCTATTTAATACTTCTTATTATCCTTGACAAAAATACCCTTAACTAACATCGCATCTAAAAAAACAACTGACATCGTAAAAACCCTAAATATAATCCCCTAATTTCCCCTGAATCTGTAATCATACCTTCAAAATTAGAAACTAAAAAATATCTATCTGGAGTGTGAAATCAAGACGCAAAACAATGAATTCTACTTATCAGAACCCCGCCGAGTTGCAAAATCTTATCCAAGTAAGTTTTTTTATTTAACTTTAATATTTTTGGTGATATATATAATCTGCCCGTTTATTATATGTACTTGTATGTATAATTGATTTTGTTTTTGGCCAGCTTCAAAGTGATTATATAAGAATTTCTGATCTCAGTTGTGGATGAAAATTTCCCTTAATTGATATTGTATATTGAGATTTGATGCTTTTATTTTGTAGTCTTTGTTTTGGATTTTTTTGATAGCCAAGGGGATTTAACATCTGTTCAAACTTAACCTTGCCTTTTGGTTAAGATTTTCATTTAAATGCCAAGATCGTTTTTTTATGCTACGTTTCTATTCAGAAAATCAAAGAAAAATAACTTCTTTTTATTGAAGAATGGTTCCTTGAGTTCAAGTTTTCAGAAAATAGAAGAAAAGCATGTGTTCATTTAGAAGAATGTTTTGTTTCGTTTTCTTTTTCATTTATTTTCCTTTTCATTACTATATCTGTGGAAATCTAAAGTCTGTACACAGTTCAAATGTAGGCCTTCATATTTGACCAACATCAATACATAAGTTCTAAGTATGTGCCTATATGTAGGCCTTCATATTTGACCAACATCAATACATAAGTTCTAACAGAGGCGTAACTAGGCCTAGGAGGGGAGGGAGGAGGGAGGGGGAAGGGGCAACTGACCCTTGTAAGGTGGCACGGTGAGGGGGAGCAATTGAGTAGGGCTAGGCCAAGAAGCGAAATGACACCGTGATTAGAGATCTGCGATTCTTTCTTTCCGATAATCGTTAGATCTTCTTCTTCTTCCTTTTTTTTAAACTACAGTGAAACGACGTCGTTTCATTTAAAATTTTTTTAAAAAATATATTTTTTTTATTAGGTTTTGGGTTTTAACTTACCCTCGTTGTCGTCGTCTTTTCCCCCTTATTTCTTGACTTCACAGATCGCCGCCTCCTCTTCTGGCTCTTAGGTCTTCCTCTTCTTACTCATTGTCAGCCAGTTAGCCTCATCTCTTCTTACCATCGACCCCCTTGGTGGTTGCCGCTCATCATTTACTCATCTCTTCCCTCTTTACAGTTTGGTAAGTAATTTAAGTAATTTTTACTTTTAATTTAGCCTAAATGTCTTTCAAATTTGGTACTATTAATTTTAATTTAGCCTAAATATGCATACTATTAATGTTCTCTGTTAATTAGGTCTCCACTTTTTATGTAATTTTGATGATGACAAATAAATTTAGGAATATAAGAAAAAGAATAAAAATTGATTTTATTTTTAATTGATTTTCTGTTAATTTAGGAATAATTGATTTTATTTTTAATTATAAAAATTAAGATGGTTTAATACCTTAAATTAAGAAAGTCTTTCTTAAAGTGTTGATCTCATATTATCCCAAGTGTTGATCTCATATTATCCCAAGTGTTTAAATTAATGAAATTATTGATTAGTAATTGATGTTTTTATTTATACTAGATTATGGATAAATATTTGATTAAGCGACAAAGAACTATTGATTCTTCTAATAATCAAATACCAAGTTCCGAAGCAAGTGGTGATTTTAATAATTCACGTGTGGAGTTCAATCTGAATGATATTGTTAGTGATCCGGGGTTACGTAAATCAATTGAAGACTTTGCTATTGTGATTAGAGATCAAGTTCGAAGAGAGTATTTGACTAGAGGTCCATGTCAACCAATTGCCCATAATTATCCCCAAAAAGTATTTTCTATTATGGTTGATGAGTCTCGTGATGTTTCAATAAAGGAGCAAATGGGAGTTGTTTTGAGATATGTAAACAACCATGGAGATGTGATTAAAAGGTTTCTTGGTGTATACATGTGCGATACCGTCATCTATTTCTTTGAAGAATGCTATTGATGAATTATTTGTAAAGCATAAATTGTCATTATCGAGGTTGAGAGGTTAAGGATATGATGGGGCTTCAAATATGCGAGGCGAGTTCAATGGATTGAAGGCTCTTATTTTAAAAGAAAATTCATATGCAAGGTATGTCCATTATTTTTCTCACCAACTCAATTAGTTGTTGTTCTTTGTTGCGAAGATGGTAGTATTGTGAGTGATTTTTTTTAATATTTTACTATGATTGTGAATGTGGCTGGAGCATCATGTAAAAGGAAAGATAAACTTAGACAGCTTAAACATGATAGGATCGTGGAGTGTTTGGAAAAGGGAGAGATAGTTAGTGGTAAAGGAAAAAAATTAAGAAATCAGTTTAAGACGGCCAGGAGATACTCGTTGGGGGTCACATTACATAACTATAATCCGTCTTATGTCTATGTGGACTTTCGTATTACAAGTGCTTGAAAATGTGCATGATGATGGTGCTTCTGATGATAATAGCGGTATTGCCATAAGTTTGATTCATAAGATGGAGAATTATGAATTTATATTTGTGCTGCATTTGATAAAATATATATTGGGAATCACAAATGATTTGTCACTTGCCTTGCAACAAAAAGATCAAAACATTGTGCATGCTGTGAGATTGATTGGGGTAATGAAAGCTCGACTACAAGATTTTAGGGAGGCGGAATGGGAGAATTTTTTGAAGGAAGTCAATATATTTTGTGAGAAGAACGCGATCCCAATAATTAATATGGAAGACAACATGAGATCCCGCGGTCGTAGCAGGCGCAATTGGAAAATTATTACTAATTTTCATCATTATCGTGTTGAGATTTTTTGTCAGGTATAATCTCTATAACTCTTTTTTCATTATTCTTATCTAAAAATTTATCTTTTTTTTTTCATTATTACAATGTAGGTTGTTGATTCAATTGTTCAAGAGATGAACAATCATTTTTCAGAAGCAAGCACAGAGTTACTTTTATGCATATCATGCCTTGATCCAAGAGATTCGTTCTCTCACTTTGACAAAAATAAATTACTCCGTCTTGCTGAGCTTTATCCAGAAGACTTCTCATTGACTGATCGCATGATACTTGGGGATCAACTTGAAAATTACATTTATGATATGCGATGCGATAGTCAATTTTTTGGGATCGAAAATTTGGGTTTAGAAAGTCTTGCTAAGAAGTTGATTGAAACAAGAAGACATATGACTTTTACATTGGTATTCGATTGATCGAGTTGGCTTTGGTTTTACCAGTTGTAACTGCTACTGTTGAAAGAGTATTCTCTGCGATGAAATTTGTCAAGACTGGTTTGCGTAACAAAATGGGAGACGAGTGGATGAATGACAGTCTAGTAGTTTATATTGAGAAGGATATTTTTTCAACAATTGAAAAGCGAACAAATTTTGAGCGTTTTTAAACTATGCTTGAGACTCGCGAGGATATTATTGCTGCTCTCTCGTCATACAATAGAAAGAAGCTCTTTAAGCGTCGATAAATAAATTTTTTTTATTGATGTATTTTGCCCCCCTTAATATATGTTCTGGTTCCGCCACTGAGTTATAAGTATGTGCCTATAAATTATTGTTTTCCTGTTCAGAAGTTTGTAACAAGGGCATTTCATGCCACAACTGTAAAATGCGATTGTTTAGGGGGGGGGGGGGTGGAGTGTTTGGGTAGGTCTCGTGTGCCTGCTAATGGTGGATATCATATAATGGTTTCATAAAAGTGATTGATAATTGTGGGAGTTTGGGAAAGAATTGTACTTTTTGTTCCTTGATCAATTGCCTTTTACCAAGAAGAGTACTAGGTGCTAAATGTTTATTGAAAACATAAAATGCTAAAATACTTGCCTTATGTGGGAATCAAATGGTTGGTGCTCAATACCAGTCTTTAACCGGTAAGGACATTTCAAATTAACAGTAATATAAAGCGAAGCTTATGGTTTGCCTCCCTTGGAACTCTAATACCAATAATATAAATTCATGGTAATATAGCATTTACGAGATTTATAAGAGCAAAGGTTTTAACAAGTCTGAATTAGTTACCTCCCTTGGAACTATAATACTGTGAAATGTTTTGACAGAGTTTTGAGATTGTTTCTTGATAACATTTATTGGTTAATAGATTTGAGAGATATCAAGTCGACTTAGCTTACTCCCTTGAAACTCTGGTTCCCTTTACTCTTTTGAAGAGTTTTGAGAAAACATTTCTTGATAATAAATCTTGGTTAATAGACCTATCTTATATTAGGTGACTTATCTCCAGTTAGTTGTTGGACCTGTCAAAATTTGAGTCTTGTGAATTAAAATCTTTTGCTTTCCATTTTTGTTTGTTTTTTTTAATATTCTCTCTTTAAAAATCTTCTTTCCAAAGGATTTTTGGAGGCCTCTAGGTTTTAGAATATTTCGTATCCTTTTCATAATTGCAGATTATTATTGGTTATGGTAGTCGGTTTACATGACACTTCATCTGCCATTGAATATGTCACTTATTCTCTGAAATTCTTATCAGTGAAGATGGTTATTCCTTTGGGTTCTTTACATAAGTATACAACAAAAAAGAAAGTAATTACAAGAAAAGTGCATCAACCAAATAATTACAAAAAGAATGTAATTAGGACCCATATTACAAAAATAATACAATTCACATTAATAAGGAAACCTAAAATCAAGGACAAATAACTGCCATAATTAATAATTCAAATTCAAATATTTGGATCTAACAATAAAAACAAATTCAATTCAAATTCAAATTTAAATATTCAAATCCAAATCTTCATCTCCCTCACATACACTTTGAAATAATAGTCCGCCGCTACACCTCACATACTCCATTACACTACACTGCTGAATCTTCGTTGTCCAAAACATGATGAGAATAAAGAAGAAGATTAAGCCCTACAAAAGTTTAAAATAAATAGATGCAATTTTTCTTTGTTCGAATTTTTTTTATAACTATTTTGTTACTCATAAATAATAAAATGGTTACCTTTGTATGAATGGTTGGCTACCAACTGCATCACATTCAAAAGAAATTGGTAACGTAATAAAATTGAATTGGTTACCTTGGTCTGAAGATTCGGCTACCAACTGCACTATAAAAAAACTGCAAGTGTGGATGTAAATTGGTTATCTTGGTATGAAAGTTTTGTTACCTTGGTATGAAGGTTTGTTTACCTTGATCTGAAGATTTGGTTACCAACTACACTAAAAAAAAATAAAAAGTGTTGAGATGATTGGTTACTTTGATATGACAGTTTGGTTACCATCATCCAGTATTTGAAGGAACACATTGAACACGTCTCATCAAACAAAATACGTCCATTCCCACCACCTCCTAAATCCACTTTTCTGTGCTCCAACGCCAAATTAGACCCAGCTTCCACCCATGCCTTCAAAGATTTGATGAAAAGCTAAAGCCGCAACGAGAGTGTAGATTGTGTTAATATGAGATTCAATGGAAATATGAGGGGTATGCATGCATTGGCAGCCAAGCATTTGATTTGGTAAATGAAGATTCTTTTTGAATTTCATATGTAACATCTCATAAAGCATGATGATAAGCAGCAGCAGCAACACACACTAATTATAGGGTTGGTCCCATCCCATCCCGTCAATTTTCTATTTCTTATTCTTATTTGAGGAGGAGTTGATATGAAAATAGATTTTGATCTGCCTGCCATCCAAATGTAACTTGATTGGAAGAATAATCAAACATAACCGATCGGCTTATATATATATAGAATACGTTGAATGAAGAAGAAGAGTGATAATTAAGTGCAGTTGTTATAGATGAGGAGAGAGAATAACTCATGGGTATAACTAATAAGAATTCTAATTGAATACTAATTACCTAAATTAAGGAATCCTAATTGCACTAGTATTATAAATAAATATGGAAGTGTATTAGTTGTGTAAAGATTTTATGAGTGCACTATTGTTGTAATTATTTTTAAAAATGTAATAGAATATGTAATTTACCCTATTCCTTTTACCATATTTTTGGTCCCAGGTAACGCATAAGGAGCCAAACTGTGCTACTTGTATTATTGTATTATTTGTAATGTTCAAGTGCCTAATAAATTTATTCTATGATTAATTAATTACTTCCAGTTTCATGCAATTAAAAATTATTTTCATATTCATTTTAAAACTTTAATCTATTAGCTTCCAAAAATTCTTCCAATTATTTGAACCGCACTAATTGATTTTAAAGATATGAGAATTTATTTGTTTAACCAATTTATGGAAAACTATTAATTAATAAATTATGGAATACTTAAATAATGTAAAACCCATCCCAAGATTTATGAAAACAATATTGGTTAGATATATGAAAGATAATAAATCTTTTAAAAAATTATTTTCTAACCAACTCCATCAATTATTCCCTAAAAATCAACATTTTAAAACATTTTCATAATTAATTTTGTCATGAAACTTGAAATTGGTTTAATTATTTTATTAAAATGGAATGAACAATTTACGTGAGCTCATATGAGGCTGTGCTGATGTGGTAAGATTTTGAATGGAATATATATATCTATTATCTATTATCTATTATCTATTATCTATTATCTATTATTATCTATACTAAATTGCAGTACATAGTATCATTGAATGACATGTGCCTTTTTCACATTATAACACATGTTCTATATAATTAATGTGCATCCCACACTAATTTAATTATATTACAACATAATATTATACCATTTATAATTATATTACAATATAATATTATACAATTTAAAACATTTAAAACAATTATATCCTAAAATCACTACTTTTCTAATATTATACCATTCATAATTATACCATACATTGTATCATACATGTATAGTATAATATTATATACTACGTATATAACAAAATAACTACTATCCAAACATTAGAATATTATTATTGCTAATTTAATTATATTATAGCATAATATTATACCATTTATAATTATATTACAACATAATATTATATAGTTTAAAACATTTATTTTAAAACAATATTAAAATAACAAGTAATATCAATCATAACTTACTATAACTTACTATGTTTATTTTATAATCTCATAAATAACTATTTTCTCAATCTAAAGCGGTTTTTTTATATTATTATTATTATTTTGATTTTATAATCCCTAAATCACTACAAAATCTAAAATGTTACGATAATGTTAATTTTTCTAATATTATCATTACTAAATTAATTATTATCTTTTAAAATCACTACTTTTTTAATTCCAAAAGAATATTTAAAATTTATAATCCACTAAATCACTATAAATCTAAATTATTTTGGTAATGTCAAATTTTGATTCGATATTATCCTTTCTAATTTAATTATTATCTCCTAAAATCACTATTTTTTAATCCCAAATTAATAATTTTATTTTATAATCCCTAAATCACTACAAATCTAAATTATTTTGATAATGTCAACTTTTACGATATTATCATTTCTAATTTAATTATTATCTCCTAAAATCACTATTTTTAATCCCAAATTAATATTTTGAATTTATAATCTACTAAATCACTATAAATCTAAACTATTTTTGTAATGTCAATTGTTACATAATTACACCGATTTTTAAATTTTATAATATTATACTTTTTATAATATTATACTATGCATATATATAAGTTCCAACATTACTAACTTATGACAACCCAATAAATCTATTTTTTAGAATTTTACGATATTATATACCATTTATAATCTTATACCATACATTATCATACATATATATATAATTACGCACTAATATGTTTATTTTATAAACCCTAAAATCCACTACTTTTCTAAACTATTACTAATTTAATTATGTTAAAACATAATTATTATATCCTAAAATAATTACTTTTCTAATATTATAACATTCATAATTATACCATACATTATATATCATACATGTATGGTGTAATATTATAATACACGTATATAATAAAATCACTACCTATCTAAAGCTGTGCGAGATATTATCATTACTAATTTAATTATATTACAACATAATATTATACCATTTATAATTATATTACAAAATAATATTATACAATTTAAAACATTTAAAACAAAATTAAAATAACAAATAATATAAATCATAAGTTACTATGTTGATTTTATAATCCACTAAATCACTACTTTTTTCAATCTAAAGCGGTTTTTTATATTATCGTAACGTAATTATTATCTTTCAAAATCATTACTTTTTAATCCTACATTATTATTTTGATTTTATAATCCCTTAAATCACTACACATCTAAAACTGTTCTAATAATGTTAACTATTCTAATATTATCATTACTAAATTAATTATTATCTACTAAAATCACTACTTTTTAATCCCAAATTAATATTTTAAATGAATAATCCTTTAAATCACTACAAATCTAAACTATTTTATTAATGTAAACATTACTAATATTATACTTTCTAATTTAATTATTATCTCCTAAAATCACTACTTTATTATATTATCATTATTGAGCTATTACTATTACTCCCCGTTATTTATCCTAATTTTCTTATCAAATATCCGATCAATCCCTTTGCAACAATTGTTGATGTCACATATCCTAATTTATTGGAAAATTTTGACGATGTCTTTTATTTTCAAGACCAAGTCATCCTTGCTCCTACACTTGATGTTGTAAATAAGGTGAACGAATATGTGATGTATTTATGGCCGGGCGATGAAGTACCATATCTAATATGTCCTATGTAAGGTTGATGAAAACTCAAACAGCTATGAAGGCATTTACACCCTATAATTTTTGAATATCATTACATCTTCTGGAATGTCAAACCACAAGATAACGTTGAAGATTGGGGTTCTTGTAATGTTGCTCCGAAATATAGATCAATGATCTGGTTTCTGCAATGTCACGAGATTAATAGTAACTCGATTGGGAAAACATCTGATAGAAGCAAAAATAATTTCAGTCGGCAATTTTGAACACAAAGTTTTCATACCTCGCTTGGTCTTAACACCGTCAAACATTAGATTACCTTTTAAATTCTAACAAAGAATTTTCTTTGGTTGTTTGCTTTTTCATGACAATTAATAAAAGCTAGGGGAAATCTCTCTGATCACATGTTGGACTGTATCTTTCACGTCCAATTTTTAGCCATGACCAATTGTATGTAGCAGTATCAAGAGTTACAAGCAAGAATGGATTAAAAATACTAATTTATGACAAAGATGGACAAACATACAATGTAAGACCTCGAAATTTTTAAATAAAAAGGAATTTCCTTTATTTATTATTTTGAAATAGTAAGGGTTGATTTGATTAATGTGGATAGTTAAGGGTTAAATACGCAAATATTTCAAAATAAGCAAGTGGTTATAAAATATTCATTATCGCTTGGGGAATATTCGTTTGGTCGTGGAATATTAAATCTTTGTCGGGGAATATTAAATGACTGACAGTATGACCATGTGTGGGCCCCATGTGAGGAAATATTGGATGAAGAAAGCGACAAATATAAGTTGTTTTTAAATAACTTGGCGTAGTTATTCCAATTATCTTTGTTGGAATACGGTGGTTAAAACACACTAATACGCGTTGTTGAACAAGAAGACACCGGTATTACACCAATTATTGATTCTTACGTAAGAAGGCACTACTCAATAATGGTTACGAGAATTCGCTATTCGATATTTTATTGAGTTAATAATTGTTGCGTTGATATTTTATATCTTTGTTGTTTGATAATTGTCATTACGGTATTTTTCATTATCGAAGCAATAATTCATATTATCGAATAATATTATTAGATAACATTATTGGCAATGTCTAGAAAGTTACATCTAAGGAGAGGTTTGGTCACCTAATCAAGCAAGAGTAAGAAGAAATTCTTATTGGAAAGCCCCTCTTTCTCTGGAAGCGTGCAGTTGTCAATATTGTGATTCTGTAATATTATTTGTGAATAATTAATTATTAATTTATATGATGAGGAAAATATTGATTTTATGTGGATATAGATGGAGAAAATTTTTAAAATAACAATTGTTGAAAATTAATATTTTATCTTTTTACGATAAAATAATTCATTTAAATATATTATTTTAATAATATATTAATAAGTGATATGTTTACAACGAATGTGGGATATATGAGTATACGAGGAGGAAGAGTATTTTGTTGCAATAAATGTTTAAAACATGTTAAACATGTCGGTGGACCCAATTTATTGTTGAAATTTGATTATAACTTTGTAAAATCTTCTGCTTGTGGATTTCGGTCAATTTCTATTTGGAATTTGGAAAAACTTTCTTCTGCAAAGTTGTAGAGAATTGAATTTCCTATAAAAACACGCGAGATTGAATTTTTCTGATGAAAGGGCTATTTATTATGAATTATTGAAGTTTAAGTCTCAAATAATTGATTTTTGTAAGTTTTAATTATTTATTTTATGAAAAACGTTTTTATCATTTCTTTCTAGAAGGTTGGCATGTGAGAAATGTTGGGATCTGATTTCCAAAGAGGCGAGGAAATTTATTAATAATAATATATTTTATTAAATTTTACAACTTTGGTGTTCTAAAGCATTTTTCTATAAATAGGGTCTTGGGTTAGAATTGAAAATCACACCGGCTGAAGTTTTTCTCTCTATATTATCGAGCGTATTCTTGTGAGTATTTTGAGTATACTTTGAGTATTGCTATACGGTGCAAGTCCAAGTCATGCTTTATATCCGGTGTTTAAATTAAATCTCGATCTTTCGAGGTAAGGGATATTATTTTTTCAGAATGATATTATTTCTTCAATATCATTATCTTTGAAATGTTGATCTGAAGTTTTTATCAAATTTGGAACTTTTCATGTCGGGGTTACTATTCATGAGTTATTATTCACGAGTTACTATTCATGAGTTCTTATTCACGAGTTCTTATTCACGAAGTACTTATTCATGAAGCGTGAAGATGTTTTTGTAGAATTTCTATCTTTTGGTGTCGGAGTTACTATTCACGATATTATAAGACTATTCACGATATCTGACCTTTATTCACGATATCATGATCTTATTCATAGAAAAATAAAATTTCTTCTTTTCGTCCAAAACATCTATTCCGGATACTAACTCGATTGTATCCATGTTTTGATCATTCTTGAATTTTACACCACTATGATTATTTTGAGGTATTTTTGGACGTGGATAAAACCAAGTACGAATCCTTAATCCTTAATCCTTGTCATTTTGTTTCATTGGATTCGTTTCTTAAAAAAAAAAAATTTTTCATCATCCTCGGTCTTAAATGATGATATTATGGAATATCTTTGGCTTTGTAGTGCAAAGATGAATGATTTCTTAAGAATATCTTTGGCACGTAGTGCAAAGATGAATGATTTTGAAGAATATCTTTGGCCCAGTAGTGCAAAGATGAGCAGTGTTTAAATGAACATGACTAACTAATGAATATCTTTGGCCCGTAGTGCAAAGATAAATATTTGATTCGGATGTATATTGATTTATGTTACGGGGATAAAAGATAGAGCGATGAACTTTTAAATTCATACATAGAAGATAGTAGTTTGCATTCTCTACTTAACTCTTCTAATGAATTATTATTTCATTGCGAATATTGATTTAGAATTTGTTGTCTATTGTATTCTATTATATTTTTCCTGTTGAAGACTAACGATAATTTGTTGTATATTATCTTAGTCATAATATTCTTTCTTGAGCTAGTTGAGCTCACCTTTTCCTTTTTGTTCCATTTTTTCTCGGGAGGCGAGAATATAGCGAAATATTAGTCGAGGTATGGAATGAAGGTTTTAGAAAGGGTTGTTTAGTAGTCCTCACCATTTTTGTAAAATAATGTATCAATAAATGTGATGAGGATTTATTTGAGTATAGATATTGTCTAGAAGATAATATTTGTATTTAAACTCACAGTTTTACTGTTGTAATAATAAAGTTGTAGTTGTTTCTGTACCATGTATTGACAACTCAGAATGGGTGATGTATACCTATTTTGAGGGCGTCACATACAATACTACAAAGAATGTAGTTTTTCAGAAAGTTTTTCACAATTTAATGTAGAAAGGTTTGACTGTTTCTGGCTATTATCTTTTTGTTGCTTATTATTAGTGTAAACTCTAATTATTTTATTATTATATCTCATAAATTTTTTACTATAATCTATTTGAATCTTTTTAGGTAAATCTATGATCTGTATTTAAAAAGCTATCTCGATCGAGCCAAATTCCAGTTGCAAAGACAAAAATAAACCGGTAAACTCTCAACACTACCCCCTACAAAATTATTTAGTTTTTATTATACCTTCAACTCGAAATTTTATTAATACATGTACTGAGTAGAGTTTATGTATATTCATTTTTTTTCTGTGTATATATAATCATGTATAACCATTGAAAAACTTTTAAATAAGAGTATAATAGGTTTGTCTTTCACTTTTTGGATGATAGTATTTGAAATTCTATGTAAGTCCATTTCGTATGTGTTTTACTCTAATTCTTTTCATTTTTATTTAATATAGAAGATAAATTCCTTTATGTTATGTTAGTTTTCAATCTGACAAACATATGAATTTTTAGCTAAGTGTGAGATTTTTTTATCTCGGGCAATACTATTTCCTATAAAAGAGTTGTGGAAAGATAATTATTTATTTGGTTGGTAGTTTATGCAATGTTGAAATCAACTATTAGGTATGTCTAAATTCTTATATCTCACTATTGTCCAGATTCCTGTCGCAAATATTTATAAGATTGCAACGACTGTTAAAAAGAGCATTTAAGTGCTAATTTTTGTTTGTGTGAATATATTGAACATTCAATAAATATAACTGGACTGAAGACCTAAACTGGAAGAAGCTTAAATGTGACAATCCTGGTACCTATGGTTCAATGGTAATGTGATAATGAATTTGTTGTATGCAGTTCTTGGCAGAGTTAAATTTTTGTTGTCATGCTTCTTGCATTATTTTAGGTGTATCATGTATTTTATTCTGCTTAGCACAACAAAATTTTGCGCCCTACAATTTTAAATACTGTTGAAAGTGCAAAGGAGTTATATGAAGACCTTCAGATTATGGGACTTTGCATTCAATGGGAGGGGCTATGACTTCATTTTGTGGACTATATCTCACGGTGTTTATATTTATGGCTTCTCCATTTATTGCATTCTATTATATGGATTGAGGTTTTGCATGATTTGTTAAGTACTAGCATCCGATAAATCATTTTCATCATCATTAATACATTTTTTTGGCATTATGGTAATACTGTGAGTGCCTATACAATTGTCAAAAATTGATAAAAAAAACTAATGAAGCAATGTATTTGTTCTTTAACTATAACATTGTGTTATGTATGACACGGTGCTATACTACTATGTTTTTGGACATGGTGTTTGTTTGACATATATGAAGATCCAACATAATTAGTAATTCTCGTGTTTTTCAGTTTTCGCATGTAACATGTGCTTTCCCTTTACGTTTGAGGACCGAAACTGAGACATTATTTCGTTGTTTTTCCTTTCGTTTGGATGTTAGAATTCTGGTGCAAGTAAGCGTGTACGAGACATGGACTCTTCAAAATGCATCAAGTACATGTATCAGATATTTGAGGCTTTGTGAGGTTTGTGTAATGTGTAACAGACTTCAAATATACCACTAGCAATCATATCAATATAACAATTCGATGGCATTATGCATGACAGTTTCTAAATATTTGTTAGTGCTTTAGAATGAAAGAGTTACCCATTTTTAACCATACTGGTTACATTATAAATATTTTTATCAAGACATTAATATATATATATATATATATATATATATGGGGAGCGATCCATAGCATCTATATGCTATGGGATAAAAAGTGGCATATAGGCCCTAATCCGTCCGTTTTATTTATGAAAGGTTGCGATTTGAAGTTCTAACTATCCGTCCGCTAGTATTACTAACGGATGTAATTAGTAAAAATTCCGAACCCTTATGCCCCTCGTGAGTGAAATTTTCCAGCCAAAAGAACATGGTCCGCTAGTATTACTAGCGGATCAGTAGGTCATATAGTCCGCTAGTATAGTCCGCTAGTAATACTAGCGGATATACTAGCGGATAGAAGACAGTGCTACTTGATACCAGATCCTGCAAACTTGCCAAAACATTCTACAAAGTTATCCACCTGAAAACAGCCACAAAATCCCTCTCAAACAATGGATTTTGCTTGCTCATTCCACAAGAAAAACTCAAAATGGTGACCCAAAAAATGGATTTTGCAAAGAAGATAAAGATAAGGCCAAATCCAGAAACAGAGCATCCATGGAAGCCTTCATAGCCAAGCTTTTTGCTACCATTTCTACAATTAAAGCTTCTTATGCTGAATTACAAATGGCCCAATTTCCTATTTATAATAGTAAGGCCATACAATCTGCAGACCAGGCGGTTGTAGATGAGTTAAGAGCACTTTCTGAGCTAAAACAGAGCTTCATGAAAAAACAAATTGATTCTTCACCTGCCCATGTGACTCTTTTGCTCACTGAAATTCAAGAGCAACAGAGTCTGCTGAGCCTGTGGCTTCAGTATGGACAGGCTGCATGAATCGTTTGAAGTACTCAGCCCATCCATGAACTTGTTTGTTTTTTTCACTTCTAATTCGCCATCAAGAAATCTATAAGTTATTTAAACTGTCAGTACTTTGTCCAACTTCATCTTAGAAATAGCTGATAAACATATGCAGGAAAAAGAAGAGAAGATAAGATTGATGTCAAAAATGTAAACTGTTTGCTTTTGGCCTTATATTATATGCATATGACCTCTACCATTTTATCCATCCGCTAGTATTACTAGCGGACCATGTTGTTTTTGTCATAGTTCTATATTCGTAGTTGGCTATATTCGCAGTGGCTAATTTCACTCACGAGGGTCTTAATTGTCCGGAATTTTTACTAATTATGTCCGCTAGTATTACTAGCGGACGGGGAGTTCCACCTTCAAGTCACGGACGGATTATATGCCACTTTTTATCTCATAAGATATAGATCTTTATGGATCATTTCTCATATATATATATATATACACACACACACACAATTTGTTATGTAATGTTACGGGGTTTAGTGATCGGATTAATTATATACTTGGATATGTATTACAAGCACAAAATTTTTACGTAACATTATATAACATATCTTTATTAAAATTTGATAATCTCTACAACAATCTACCATCTTCTTATTATATTTTAATTTATTAATTGTATGTATAAATTTATTATTAACAAAATGAATTTAGTTTTCAATTTAATGCGAGCTTTAATTAAGATGGTAAGGCTTTTAATAATAAATATATTTATTTATGAAATCAAAGTTACGTTGACCCCACAAAGTGGTAAGCATAAGTAGGACCAAATCTTAATTATAAGAGTTTATTTGTTTTTCTTTTCAAGCATATTAGGGCGGTAGCTTGGGCCCCTTGACAAATAACTAAAACTTGACTGTATGTGTGTGTGTTGAAACATTCAACTAAAACTAAGTACGGGTAATAAACTTGCAGACATAAAGTTGTATTAGATATTCTTCTTCTTCCGGTTGTTGTTGATAGCTATGGCAAGCGTAATAAGTTGAGACTCATGCATGTTACTCGGCATTAACTTGGCTCGCAAGCATTAATATTTACGGACTGAGTGCATGCAGGCCATCCACTCCCCCTCATTGATATGATGGGCTTTCACTGTCGGTACGTTTGAAATATATATATATATATATGGACTTACTTGGAGCCCAGCAACGGTTAGATCTGTCACCATCTTGATAGTCATCCGTTGGATCAGAAAATGGTCTAGTGGCAGTTCTCTCTCTCTCTCTATAAATTAAACTGATTTCCATTTTTCGAAATCGAATTCGTTTCAGCTGTATTTGCATTTGGCAATGGTGAGGACAACCTGGTAGCTAGAGAAAGAAAATAGTATGATATGAGGACCTATATATATATATATATATATATATATATATATATATTTATAAGCATTCTCAAATTATTAATAAATAAAATTTATTTTTTTTTATTTATTTTTTGAAATAGTAAGGGTTGATTTGATTAATGTGGATAGTTATGGGTAAAATCTGCAAATATTTGAATAAAGCAGTGGTTATAAAATATATTCATTATAAATCGAGGAATATTCGTTTTGGTGCGTGGAATATTAAATCTGTTGTCGGGGAATATTAAATGACTGACAGTGCGATCTTTTATGGGTGCATAAAAAAAGCGATTGGATGAAGAAAAGCGACAAATATAAGTTGTTTATAAATAACGGCGTAGTTATTCACAATTATCTTGTTGGAATAATTGGTTAAAACACACTAATCTGCGTTGTTGAGCAGATATGCGGTATTGCACCAATTATTGATTCTTACGTAAGAAAGCCTCTTTCGATAATTATCACGAATTATTCTTATTCGATATTTTATTTTATTGATTCGATAATTCTTTGCGATTGATATTTTATATTCTTGTTGTTTTGATAAATTGTCATTCTACGATTATTTTCCATTATCAGAACAATAATTCATATTATCGAATAATATTATTGGATAACATTATTGATGATGTCTAGAAAGTTACGTACAGGAGAGGTTTGGTCACCTAATCAATGTACCGTAAGGAGAGATCCTTATTGGAAAGCCCTCTTTCTTAGGAGCGAATTGGTTGTCGATCTTGTGATTCGTAATATTATTTGTGAATAATTAATTATTGATTTATATGATGAGAAAAATATTGATTTTATGTGGATATAGATGGAGAAAATTTTTAATGTGACAATTGTTGAAAATTAATATTTTATCTTTTTTCGATAAAATAATTCATTTAAATATATTATTTTAATAATATATTAACGGTGATATTTTTATAATGAATGTGGGATATATGAGTATATGAGGAGGAAGAGTATTTTGTGGCATTAAATGTTTAACATATTTTGTGTGTTGGTGGACACAATTATCGGTAGAAATTTGATTATAATTTTGTAAAATCGTCTGGTTTGTGGATTTGGTCAATTTCATTTGGAATTTGAAAATTTTCTTCTCGCAAAGTTGTAGAGAATTGAATTTCCTATAAAAAAAGTGAGATTCGAATTTTCCGACAAAGGGCTATTTATTATGAATTATTGAAGTTTGGAGTTCCAAAATAATTGATTTTTGGAAGTTTTAAATATTTATATTAACAAAACGTCTTTTCAATGTGTGGGCCTCATTTTGCATGTGTGCAATTCTTTGGTCTGGATTCAAAAGTGTGCGTAGAGAATTTATAATATATATTATTATTTTAATAAATTTTCTACTTTGGTGTTCTAAGCATTTTTCAATAAATAGGGTCTTAGGTTAGAATTGAAAATCACACCGTAAATCAAGTTTTCTCTCTATATTATCGAAGTATTCTTGTGAGTATTTTGAGTATATTTTGAGTATTGCTATATCTGGTCTTGAAAGTTCAAGTCATGCCTTTATATCAGGTGTTTCAAATTTAAATCTTGATCTTTCGAGGTAAGGGATGTTATTTTATTCAAAAAATGATATTATTTCTTCAATATCATTATTATAGAAATATTGGTTGGAAATTTTTATCAAATTTAGAACTTTTTTCATATCGGGAGTTACTATTCATGAGTTCTTATTCACGAGTTACTATTATTGAGTTCTTATTCACGATTCTTATTCATGAGTACTATTCACTAAGCGTGAAGATATTTTTTTGTGAAATTTCTATCTTTTGGTGTGAGTTACTTATTCACGACGTATCATGGCTTTATTCACGATATCTGAAGACTATTCACGAATAAAGCCTTTATTCATTAGAAAAATGAAATTTTTCTTTTGTCCAAAATATCTACTATGGATACTAGCTTTGATTGTATCCATATTTTGATCATTCTTGAATTTTACTCCACTACGATTACTTATGAAGTATTTTTGAACTTGGATTGTTTAAAATCTGAATCCTTAATATTGTTCTTTTGTTTCCTTTGGATTTGTTTCCTTTAAAATATTTTTCATCATCCTCGGTCCTAAATGATGATATTCTTTGAATATCTTTGGCACAGTAGTGTGAAGATGAGCAGTGTTGAGATGAATATAATGATCGATTAATATCTTTGGCGTAGTGCAAAAAGATGAGCAGTGTTTAGATGAACATGATCAATGATGAATATCTTTGGCTGTAGTGCAAAGATGAATATTTGATTCGGATATATATTGATTGATGTTCTGAGGATAAAATATCGACGATGAACTTTTAAATTCATATATAGAAGATAGTAGTTTGCATTTCTACTTAACTCTTCTTACAATGAATTGTTGTTTCCGCTAGATTGTTGATTTAAAAGCTGGTTGTCTATTGTATTCTATTAGATTTTTTCTGTTGAAGACTAACGATAATTTGTTGTATATTATCTTAGTCATAATATTCTTCTTTGGGCTAGTTGAGCTCACCCTTTTCCTTTTTGTTCCATTTTTCTTCTCGGGGAGGCGAGAATGTGCAAGTCTTAGTCGGGGTATGGAATGAAGGTTACAGAGAGAGTTATTTAGTAGTCCTCACATTTTTGTAAAATAATGTATAAATAATTGTGATGAGAATTTATTTGGGTATGTATATTGTCTAGAAGACAATAATTGTATTTAAACTCACAGTATATATATGTTGTCGTATTTTGCACGACAAATGTATTAATAAAGTTGTAGTTATTTCTGTACCATGTATTTGGTGACTCAGAATGGGTTGGATGGAATGGACCTATTTTGGGGGCGCCACGGTTGGTATCAGAGCTTAGGGATATGATCTCTGGCGGAGATCGGAGAATAGAACTAGGAGGGGAGAGACGAGTAAATCCTTCGCTAATGTGTCTTACCTAAGCTTATTTGTTAGTTGGTTAGTATATAGGGATATTATGTGATATATTGATTTCCTTAATTAACCCTTGTTTTATGGCGGTGATTTGAGAATGTCGATTGAGAATATTAATATGATGGAGTAAATGAGACCGTGGAGATGCTGTCTTACTAACGAGGAGAAGCGTGCAACAGTGGCAATGTACCTCTCTGTGAGCGACACCACTGAAGCGAGATGATGAGCGAGGGGATGTTTAGAAGCTTTTGTAGTTCATGCAAAATCAGACGAGGAGACTCGTGTTCAAAATACAAGAGAAATGATAGCAATTCACGGGTTTCACAAATGACAGTTCAAAGAGTTGGGACCACGAATTTAAGGGAAGACAGATCCGATTACAAGCGAAAACATGGGTCAAGGAAATTACCAAGATATTCGATGTCTTGGGATGCGGAGAGAACAGAAGGTTCCATTCGCCACCTTTATGTTCCGTGGCGAGGCAGATTCTTAGTGGGAATCGTGAAGCGTACTCCATCGGTACCTTTTCGCACTCAAAGATGTCGTGGGAGACGTTTCAGAAGCAGATTCAATGACAAGTACTTCCACGAAAGTATTCGTCATATGAAGGAAGTGGAGTTTATTAGATGGGAGCGAGAATAACATGGCGGTGTCCCAAAGATCTGAGGCGAAGTTCGCGGAGTTTTCGAGTTTGCACCTCATTTGGTGGAGAATGAGGAACATATACGACGCGGATGTTCGAGAGGTTTGAAACCCAAAGATACGTCGGTATCTCATTTCTCATAAATTTTCTCTCTATTCGGATGTTGTCAATGGGGCTCGGTTGTTAGAAGCGAGATAACGAGTACGTTCAACCGAGGGACCATAACCGAGGATCATATCAAGAGATATGATCATCGAATAACGATAACCAGCGGAGAAAGAAGAATACGGACAAAAGCGGTAACCACTCTGGTGGTAATCATGGCCATGAAAATAGAAAAAGCGAGTCGGGAGGAGATTTTAAAAAGAGGAGATTCAACAACGACCGTATGAAGGCGTCAACACCAAAGAAGAATCTGGTTCCGAGGAGGAGAAAGACCACCGGTCGTACGTACAAGTTACAAATGCGGAAAGAGGGATGATATGCTCAAATTGAAGCGCACAACAGTTTAAGGTATGCTATAATTGTGGAAAAGAAGGACATATCGCTTCGAGATTATACGGTATCGAAACCTAGTCCGGTGGGAATGGTGACTCAAAAGGATGTCCCGAGTAAAGGTCAAAGTCAGCGGTTCTGGAAGAGCATTTTTCGTGGCCCATTAAAAATGCGAGAACCCGAACGAAGTTATACGGGTTAGTTAATTATAAATTCTTGCGAAGTTTATACCTTACTAGATATCGGTTCTACCCATTCTTTATATCTCTCTTGCTTTGCGCTCAACGTTTGAACTTGACTACGGAGAAATTAGACTTTGACTATTTATGGAGAATCCGTTTGGAGAAACTTTCATTACATCCGTTGTTTAGAAATCTTGCTTGATTCAGGTTGGCACTATCACATTACATGTTAACCTTATTTCTATATAGATATTTGCTTTTGATGTGATTTTAAGGTTAACTACTCATCATGTCGAAATTGATTACTTTCGTAAGGTTGTTAGTTTTCATATTCCTAAGCAACTTGTTATTCGAATTCAAGCAATCAAACCATTGTAGTCAAACATTTTCATATCAAGCCATGAAGTCATTTGTTTATTACGGATGTCAAGTTTTCTTAGTCCATGTTATGGATTTGAATAAAGACACGTCAGATTTGAATAATATTCCTGTTGTTATTGATTTTCCGACGTATTTCTGAAGAATTTCTTGGCTTACTCCCAAAGCTTCGATATTAAATTTTGTATCGACTTTGAACGCAGACAAAACTCATTTCTAAAATCTCATATCGAATGGCTCTATTGAACTTCGTGGAGTTAAAAATTCAACTATAGAATTTGGTACTGAGCCTTTATCTGGTGACTTCCTTTGTGGAATGCAAAGCCGAGACTCCGTAGGGGACACCGTATTATTCGATGCGATAGTAAAGCGATAGGTGTCATCCAAGGTTGGGATATGAGTCACGATTGAGAACAACCTAAGTCCAGAATCGAAATACGTAGCTTTCAGGCTTAGTTGGTTATTATCGGAGATTCGTTGAAGGATATTCTCGAATCGCTATTCCATTAACTTGGTGACTCATAGAGATACAAAATTCGAATGGAGCAAGGAATGTGGGAAGAGCTTCAAGAAACTCAAGAGGAGACTCATTTCCATTACATGCTCACGACCATGCCATCCGGAAAAGCGAACGTGGTAGGCGGCGTGTTGAGTAGAAGATCGTATCTGATCTGAGTGCGATATGTCAAAGACTCATTTCAGTATAATTTACAAATAATAGAGATGGAGATGAAAACTCTAGGTACCCACGTGATGATATACGAGTATAATCAACTTTAATCGATAAAGTTAAAGCTGTTCAAGCTACACACCGGAGCTGATGAATTTGAAGAAGGAGGTGCAAGAAGTTGTTATTTTAAAAGCAAGAATCGGTGAGGTGAGGAAAGCTCAAACCTTCGATTTATTAATCCATTTGAAATTCTCGATCGAATAGGAACTGTGGCCTATAGACTCATTTTACCGCCAAATATGACGCGTGTTCATAACATTTTTCACGTATCGATGTTACGTAAATATGTGGACGACCCGAACCACGTCATTGAGTTAGAACCGGACGAGATAGCCGAAAACTTAACGTATGAGGAGGTACCTGTCAAGATCTTGGATAGGAAAAAACATGTCCTATGTACCGAGGTTATACCACAAGTTAAATTTTTGTGGAGAAACCATGCTATTGAGGAAATAACATGGGAGTTGGAAACAGAAATGAAAGCGAGGTATTCTCATCTTTTGAAACACAGTGCGTCGACACGCCAATTTCGAGGACGAAATTTCATAAGGAGGGGAGGTTGTAAGACCCCAAATTATTAATAAATGAAATTTATTTTTCTCTATTTATATTTTTGAAATAGTAAGGGTTGATTTGATTAATGTGGATAGTTATGGGTAAAATACGCAAATATTTTGAATAAGCAAGTGGTTATAAAATATTCATTATCGTTGGGAATATTCATTTGGTCGTGGAATATTTGTCTCTGTCGGGAAATATTAAATGCGATTAAAGTCACGATCTTTTATGGGCCCCATAACTGAAAAGCGATTGGATGAAGAAAACGACAAATATAAGTTGTTTATAAATAACTTATGTAGTAGTTATTACTGAAATAATCTTGTTGGAATACCCGGTGGTTAAAACACACTAATCGCGTTGTTGTTGTTGAAGAAGACACTGCAGATTGCACCAATTATTGATTCTTACGTAAGAAGGCACTACTCAATAATTGTTACATGAATTATTATTCAGGTATTTTATTTTATTGATTCAATAATCACGCATTGATATTTTATATTAGTGTTGTTTTGATAAATTGTCATTACAAGTATTTTCCATTATCGAGACAATAATTCATATTATCCGAATAATATTATTGGATATTATTATTGGCAATGTCTAGAAAGTTCATCTAAGGAGATGTTTGGTCACCTAATTGCGGCTACCGTAAGGAGAGATCCTTATCGAAAGCCCCCTCTTTCTTTAGGAGCGGCACTGGTTCACAAGATCTTGTGATTCTCGTAATATTATTTGTGAAAAATTAATTATTGATTTATATGATGAGAAAATATTGATTTTATGTGGATATAGATGGAGAAAATTTTTAATGTGACAATTGTTGAAAATTAATATTTTATCTTTTTGATAAAATAATTCATTTAAATATATTATTTTAATAATATATTAACGGTGATATTTTATAATGAATGTGGGATATATAAGTATATGAGGAGGAAGAGTATTTTTGTGGCATTAAATGTTTAACATATTTTGTTGTTGGTGGACACAATTATTGATAGAAATTTGATTATAGCATTTTGAAAATCGTCTGTTTGTGATTTTGGCCAATTTTCATTTGGAATTTGGAAAACTTTCTTCGCAAAGTTGTAGAGAATTGAATTTCCTATAAAAAAGTGAGATTCGAATTTTACGACAAAAGGGCTATTTATTATGAATTATTGAAGTTTTGAGTTCCAAAATAATTGATTTTGGAAGTTTTAAATATTTATATTAACAAAAACGTCTTTTCAATGTGTGGGCCTCATTTTGCATGTGTGCAATTGCTGAATTCTGGATTCAAAAGTGTGCGTAGAGAATTTATAATATATATTATTATTTTAATAAATTTTCTACTTTGGTGTTCTAAGCATTTTTCAATAAATAGGGTGCTTAGGTTAGAATTGAAAATCACACCAGAAACTGAAGTTTTCTCTCTCTATATTATCGAGCGTTTCTTGTGAGTATTTTGAGTATATTTTGAGTATTGCTATACTGGTGCAAGTTCAAGTCATAGCTTTATATCCTGTGTTCAAATTTAAATCATCGATCTTTCGAGGTAAGGGATGTTATTTTATTCGAAAATGATATTATTTCTTCAATATCATTATCCGAAATATTGGTTGGAAATTTTATCAAATTTGGAACTTTTTTCATGTTGGAGTTTCTTATTCATGAAGTTCTTATTCACGAGTTACTATTCACGAGTACTATTCATTAAGCGTGAAGATATTTTTTGTGAAATTTCTATCTTTTTTGGTGTCTGAGTTACTATTCACGATACGACATTATTCACGAAACTACACACAATTCAATTAAAAAATAAAATTTCTTCTTTTTTGTCCAAAATATCTACTATGGATACTAGCTTTGATTGTATCCATGTTTTGATCATTTTGAATTTTACTCCACTCGATTACTTATGAAGTATTTTTGAACTTGGATTGTTTAAAATCAATCCTTAATATTTGTTCTTTTGTTTCACTGGATTCGTTTCCTTTAAAATATTTTTCATCATCCTCAGTCCTAAATGATGATATTACTGAATATCTTTGGCTCTGTAGTGCAAAGATGAACAAGTGTTGAGATGAATATGACCGACTGATTAATATCTTTGCCCGTAGTGCAAAGATGAGCAGTGTTTAGATGAACACGATTAATGATGAATATCTTTGGCTCAGAGTGCAAAGATGAATATTTGATTCGAGATATATATTGATTGATGTTACTGAGGATAAAATATCGACGATGAACTTTTAAATTCATATATAGAAGATAGTAGTTTGCATTCTCTACTTAACTCTTCTAATGAATTGTTGTTTTCCATTATGATTGTTGATTTAAAACCGGTTGTCTATTGTATTCTATTAGATTTTTTCCTATTGAAGACTAACGATAATTTTTTGTATATTATCTTAGTCATAATATTCTTTATTGGGCTAGTTGAGCTCACCCTTTTCCTTTTGTTCCATTTTTCTTCTCGGGAGGCGAGAATGTAGCGAAAGTACTTAGTCGGGAATATGGAATGAAGGTTCAGAGAGAGTTGTTTAGTAGTCCTCACAATTTTGTAAAATAATGTATAAATAATTGTGATGAAGATTTATTTGGGTATGTATATTGTTTAGAAGACAATAATTGTATTTAAACTCACAAATATATATGTTGTCGATTTTACACGACAAATGTATTAATAAAGTTGTAGTTATTTTTTGTACCATGTATTTGGCGACTCAGAATGGGTTGGATGGAATGGACCTATTTTGGGACCACACACACACACACACACACACACACACACACACACACACATATATATATATATATATATATATATATATATATATATATATATATATATTCCATCCATCCACAAAGAACCTAGGTCATTTGTAGAAAGAACCCTTTTTAACCTGTTGTCAGAGCAATTTGGAACAAAAAAATAATAAAAAAATTGACAATTTGTGGATGGACACTATATATATATATATAGGTATCCATCCACAAAGAAGAAGGATTGTTCGGGAGAAACCCTTTTGGTAAATTTCTGCCACAACCTCGTAGCTATTTATATAAAAAAATAAAAATTGTTCAAGGCCAAGTCACAGGTTGTAGCTGATTGGTAAAAAAAGGATTACTTTCCCAACAAATGGATATTATAGATAGAATCCCATATATATATATATATATATATATTTTGTCTCTTAAGTAATTTGTGTGTTGTATTTCATGAGCTACCTAGATATAAGAAAGTGACATGTTTTAGAACAAATTATGAGGGATCAATTGTTATCAATTAGGTTGTGAGATATAATTGTTGATGCTAAATGTCAAACTCGTTCATGACTTTATATTTATTCAAGCTGTAATCCAACTGTAAATAATTTAACTAATTTATGAAAAAGCAAACCTTTTTTTGGCATTTTACATGTAAAGATATTCAAAAACCCGATTGAGTAATTATAACACCAATTCTATATCATAATATGTTGGATACTTGGACGAGAGAAGATGAGGTCCCCAATTTTCCTGTTCTCTTGTATTCCTCTATTTAAATTTTGACACCTAGTCTTTTATTTAACACTAATTAATTCTAAAATTAAATAAAAGGACATGTATCAAAATTTAAGTAGAGAGACACAAAAGGGCATAGAATTTGGGGACAAGGGGATCTGCTCTCTACTTGGACGGTGTATATAAAAATTAAAATTGTTATCATAAATACCTTCAGTCATTATATTTTGGTAAAATTTATGATGGACTAAGATGATACAAGAGGATATTAAGACAACACAGTGAATTTTATTATGCGATGATTTGATTTGGATTAGAAATTTGACTCGAATTGTTACATATGGTATCGGAACCTACTCTCAAATTAGGTCGGGTCATTTGAATAATGACTAAAGAGACAAAGTTTGAGGGCCTTGTGCAATTAACTATTTGTTTGGGCATGACATAGACGTCATAACCTTTTAAGTGAACATGTTAAAGATGACTCAAAAATATATTATTAAGATAATATATTGAATTTTAGTATATTAGAATTTAACTTAAACTCTAGATTCGACTCGAGATGTTACATTAACAACATATCTTTGAACTAAAGGTTGCCATAAATGAGTAAGTAGACTTCAGATTTCAGAATTCAAGTCTCACAATAAAGGAAAGAAAACTTCAGAATAAAGAAAGAAAGTTTAATTTCATAATTTATATATATATATATATATATATATATATATCATGTTTTACTCTAAACTTTTTCTTTTTAATTTTTTTTGTTATTATATAAGGACTCTTATTATGGAGTACGCAGAAGAGAAAAAAATGAAACTTATTTGGAATAAAGAAAGTTGTGAGTTAAATTAATATATATATCCTAGTCATATGTTTATTTTTTATGAAATTATTCATAAGATAATTTAAAATAATTCCATGTTATATTTATTTTTCAGAATTAATTAAAGGATTGAATAAAAATATTGTTTAAATTATTATACCCTTTATCAATAATAACATATTTTAAATTATATTTTAAACTTATTTATATATCAAATTTCTTTTTTGCTGAAGACTTAAATTGATGTAATAGCTCTATTGGTAGAACGAGTGACTCGATACGTTTCCAAGCTGAAAAAACGAATAAAAAAATAATCCCATAATTAAAATATTGTTTATACATCAATTTTCTTTTTTGCAGAAGACTTAAATTGATGTAATAGCTCTAATGGTAGAACTAGTGACTCAATGCGTTTCCAAGCTGAAAACAAGAATAAAAAATAATCCCATAATTAAGATATTGTTTAGAATTATATCAATCATATATGAGCTCTGTACGGTTGTGTTTCCCATAGTGCTAGAGCTGAGAATAAATATAAAAGCTCTTTCCCTGTCATCTTAATTTGCACTATTATCATTTAGCAAAGTAATTAAGTACCAAATTCTAATAAGCAAAATAGTTAAGTATAAGTTGTTTATCAATAATAAGTCTATTTAAATAATAAGTTATTTTATTAATAAGCTATTTACCAATAATCTGTTTAAATAATAAGTTTTTTTATCAATAATAAGTTATTTATCAATAAATTATTTAAATAATAAGCTATTTTACCAATAAGTTGTTTTTAAATAATAAGTTGTTTACCGATAAACTATTTAAATAATAAGGTGTTTAGTTTAAATAATAAGTTGTTTACTAATAATAATCATTTATCAATAAGTTTGTTTACCAATAATAAGCTTATTAGATATAATAAGATATTATGGTCGGTTTAGAAAAAAGTTGAGGATAATTTTATTTAGACATTTTTAGTCTCAATAATAGTTGTGATTATAATACCTTCTTGAACATGATATTAAATAGTCTCTCGTCTTAAATTATTTTATAATTCTTAGAGTCAAGTCCAAATTTAAAAATAAACAAGATACTTAAAATTAATAATTCTATCTCAAATATAATTTTTTTTAAACAAACATAGTCAAAATTTGTATGAGAAAATCAGCTAGATAGCTTTCGAAGTGTAATTTGTATAGTAGGATTAGGTTGATTATTGATACTGTTGGGGGTAGCTATATGCCTATATATGTTTCGGAACCCGTTATTTTCGCAATGAATGGATATTAATTAAAATCATTGCAATGTCAAAGCATCACATGTCGGGCATATGGCTGCTGTTTTCTTAAGTCTTTTTTTTTCTACGTCGATTCAATTTGTCCCTTCTAAGTGCGTGCATGCATGTGACCATAATTACTTACATGTTTATGCAGAAAATCTATTGAGATATTTTACATTAATTATACATCGAATAAATTTAAAAGTGCAGATAAGTTTATAAGTATGATAGAGTCTCAATCTATTTTTTAAGTAAGAAATTCGTCCAACATACTTATTGAGCTATTCCACAAGTGGTATCAAAGCTAATGGTTTGATGGGGGCTCAAGTATCAGATTGACACTCCAGAGTGAGAGCATTCTCACATTTGCCTCGAACGTAGTGTGAGATGAATCGTGCAACTACTCTACAAAATCTTAGCAAAGATTAGATCATATATATCATTAGTACCATGCTAAATGACCCAATTAAATCTTGTACGTACCACTTTCTTTTATATTCATATCATAATTAAAAGAGTGTATTATGTAACTAGAAAGATGCAAGATGTCTAGTTTACGTCCATATTATTTAGTGAAGTGTGTTTTGTTTGTAAGATTTCAAGTTCGTATACCATTATTGACATGAATCCAACTATCCAAGTGACTTCGACTGAAAAAAAGAAATGAAAAAAAATAGAAGACTCGAGAGATAGACATATTGATAGTCAAAGTATGGTCCATCGTATTTAATGCTTTGTAATTATCCTATGTCATCTCCCCATTATGAAATATATAAGTTATTTGAAGGATGTTTCTTGTTTGGAAATTGATATTTTAATATGTATTTTTGATATTTTCATATTATCCTTTTTTATATGAGTATATACAGTGGATCTCATTTTCATGTAATAAAAAATCATGTGAAAATATAAAAAATACATGTGAAAATAATGTTCCCCTTCTTGTTAATTTGTACCCCCTCCATGCGGTTAAGAAAGAAAAATGTTTCTCAAATAATTTTATTAAAAATAATACCTTTTTCGGGAGAGATATAACAATAGTCTCTGTCTGTTTTAAAATTAGAGATACAATTTGACTTAACTTTTGATGTCCAAAGACAACATATTAAACTTTAAAATTGGTATGGCTTATAAAAGCTTAGAATAAAATAAATTTTGTGATTACTAGTTTTTATTATAAACTATACAATTATAATAATTGTATCAATTAAAATTAAATATATTCACATTAATTTGAAGTTTAATATTCGGTCGTTTGACCTCAAAAGTTAAATTGTATATTTGATTTTAGAATAAAGGGAATATAATTAATTTCTCAACAAGAACGTTTATTGGACTATCACTTATTGCACTATAAAACAACAAAATTAGATTAACTAGTTAATCATATCTACTATATATCATATACTACACAACTAGCACATGCAATTATTAGTTAAGATTAATAATTATAAATTGTTTAGATTATTACTACTACTAGCTTCTATGTATACATTGGAAATGCATAATACAAAAATTTTAGAGAACGCCAATATTTAACTGGTCATTGTGGAATATCACATTATGTCCGCGTGACATTAATGCCTCCAACCTAACATCTCAACTGTAAAGATAGATATGATTACACATGAATTGCTAGCTAGCTCTTTGTCACCATATAACTCCTGTATATATATACATCTCTATGCTTTAAATTTCATTACACATGCATACCATTTCTAAGTGCTCATAAACCTCACCCTTTGTTTGGTTCATTCCTTTTCTTTTGGGGAAAAATGGGTCTTGAGTTTAAGAAATGGTTGGTGGTGTGCATGATAATTATTGTGCTGAATTTTTGCTATAAGGGGGCTAAAGCGCAGCCTCAAGTTCCTTGTTACTTTATTTTTGGTGATTCTTTGGTGGATAATGGCAATAATAATGCAATCGCATCGTTGGCAAGAGCTAATTACTTGCCTTATGGGATTGATTTTCCTGCCGGACCAACCGGAAGGTTTTGCAATGGTAAAACTACGGTTGATGTCATTGGTAAGCTCTCTATTAATTTCTCGATCATGCTGCCACCTTACTGAAACATGATTACCCTTTTCGTCTTACAAAAATTAAATTCTCTTTTGTCAATTTCTTTTTTACAGTATAAAATGACACAATGTTAGAGTTTAACATTATATTTTTATTATCATTATTAAATTATTAAGTAGTAATTATATATAGAGTATATAAATATGAAACAAAAATATTATTTTAAAGAGACTATTTGTGAAACAGAAGCAGTGCTTTAAGTTTTAGAATTCATGTGAATCTCAGAAGTTATCATATGCATCATAGGAGTGATAGCCATGCATGCAATATGTTAGTACGTAGAGTTTATTATAGTCGCATGCAGTGACCATATTCCTGCATACTGAAAAAACAATTAAGTTAATTTTTTGATAATGATCTACCTATATGCGAGTGTTATACGTACGTACGTACGTACATATATATATATATATATATATATATATATTAATATTTGATCAATTTGATCAAAAGCTTAAACTATTATATATATTAATTTTTCAATTTTTTATTGTTTATTGTTTGTTCAACGTGTAACTCCAATTTGCTTGTGATATCCTAACAATTACAATTACAGACTTACAGTGCATGACAATCACACATGGGACATACTATTATGTATAGGAAAACTCTGTACGTGCCGACACACTATAAATGTCCAAGGATTTGAATATTTACACCATAATATCAATATTAATTAAGGCTAGCTAGAAATGTTATTTAGCAAAAAAAAATATTGTACAAACTAATATAGTGCATATTATACCCTATATTTTCTAGCTCTTCTAACACTAATTTAATTATCGTAATATATTTTAAACGCCATATGATACGAGTCTTTTTTATTTGGGATTGTGGTCTCAATTTTCTAATAAATTTGAAAAGAAATATCCAAGCAACTAACTAACTAACTTATTTTCCTTATTGCAGCTGAGCTTTTAGGGTTTGATGATTACATAACTCCTTATTCACAAGCAAGGGGTCAAGACATACTCAGAGGAGTGAATTATGCATCTGCAGCTGCTGGAATTCGAGACGAAACCGGGCAGCAACTGGTACATATATACAGACAGATATATATATATATATATATATATATATATATATATATATATATATATAATCTTACATAGGTATTAATTTAATTTAATTTTTGTTACAGGGTGGACGAATTACTATGAGGGGGCAGGTAACTAATTACAGAAACACGGTATCGCAGGTGGTTAATTTACTTGGGGATGAAAATTCAGCTGCAGATTATCTGAGCAAGTGCATATACTCCATCGGATTAGGCAGCAATGACTACCTTAATAACTATTTTATGCCTGCTTATTACTCTACTAGCCGCCAATATACACCTGATCAATATGCTGATGTTCTTATTCAACAATATAGGGAACAATTAGTGGTAATAAATTAAATGCATTATTTATTTTAAAAAATTCAAATAATGGTATATTCCACATAAGAAAATAATTGATATTTCCGCATGAATAGTGAATGTGTCCCACCTCCATGTGAGAGAGACTCGTGTGGAAATATCATTTTAACATGTGAAAATATTAATTAATTTCTATGTTGTTTTGGGACTGTAGACATTGTACAATTACGGAGCAAGAAAATTTGCTTTGATTGGAGTGGGCCAGATTGGATGCAGCCCAAATGCTCTGGCCCAAAACAGCCCAGATGGGTCATCTTGTGTACAAAGAATCAATGTGGCAAATCAGATCTTCAACAACAGGCTTAGGGGTCTTGTTGATGACCTCAACAGAAATCAACCAGATTCAAGATTTACTTACATTAATGCCTATGGGATTTTCCAGGATATAATCAGCCGTCCTGCATTTTACGGTACATTTTTTTTATAATTAAAATTCGAAAATAAATAAATAAATAAATAATAAAATATATTTTTACGTGATTTCACCTTGTAAAAAATTATATACATATAATTATATTGTATTTTACATTTGTTTTTTTTTGTTTTAAGGTTTTAGCAATACGAACTCGGGGTGTTGCGGTGTAGGGAGGAACAATGGCCAAATAACATGTCTTCCACTTCAAACTCCATGCCCAAATAGGGATAACTACATATTTTGGGACGCTTTTCACCCGTCGGAAGCTGCTAATGTGGTCCTTGGGAGGAGATCATATGCCGCGGAGTCTCCATCAGATGCATATCCATATGATATCCGCCGTCTAGCTCAACTCTAGAGAGATCTAGAGAGAGATGACAAAAAAATAAAATATACATAAATATGTCGGAATTAATTATACATGGTTAAAATTATATATACTCGTGTTTAATTTCCTATATAAATTGCGATACTAAAAATATATGTTTGCATTATTTTTGAGGGGCGTGACAATAATGTATTATTTTTTAATTTTTTTGCTCAATAACAATAATGTATTTGTTGTGGTAGTGCTTCAATGAAGAGTCTAAATGGAAATTACATTACTTTCTTCCAAAAATTTCAGTAAAGTTGACAGACAAGCTTGAAAAAAATGAGAATAATAGTTATCAATATTCTGGCCTCGTACGTGTGTTTGAACAAATGGTTTAATAGTTAGTGTTTTTTAATTGCTATATAAATTGATGCTATACTATGCCAGAGATGGTTTTGAACCTGGAAAAGTCTAGGGGGAGGGGGATTTTTGTTTTGTTTTTTTTATGATTCAAATAATTTATAATATTTATTAAAATTAATTTTTTTTTATAAAATTTAATAATTTAGGTGTCATTTAAATATTATAAATTATTTAAAAAGTATACAAAAAAAACAATTCCCCTAATCGCTAGACCGGTCGCCGGACCCGTCCCTGTAGAAGGATTGTTTTAATTTAACCTTGTAAGAAAAAACACATCCATAAATAGTGGGACGAGTGGACAACTAAGCAATTGATATTTTCTCATTGATTAGTTCTGACATTGACTTGTATCAACACGTCTTATATTATATACTCCCAAAAAAGAAATAAATGAAAAATGATATTATATTATTTGTTTTTTGTTTTTTTTTATGTCCACTTGTTCTATATACTATCCCTTTTATGGGCATTTAATTCTTGGTTATCTACTTATTTTTCTTCTGCATGCCATCTCTATCTTCTCAAATTAAATGGGATGTGAAGTTAAGATTTTCAGGCCGGTGTTGACAGTTTTATTTGCTCTAAACTTTATTATATCATCGGTGTATGGTGAACCAAAGCCAAAGCCAAAGCCAAAGCCAAAGCCAAAGCCAAAGGTCCCTTGTTACTTCATCTTTGGTGACTCCCTAGCCGATAATGGCAACAATAATTTGCTGGATACTAGAGCCAAGGTCAACTTCCCACCGTATGGGATTGATTTTCCTCAAGGCCCAACTGGTAGATTCACTAATGGCCGAAATATCGCAGATTTTATAGGTTCCTCTCTCTCTCATAATTAAGTCAATCTTCAAATTAGTGGTGCTATTACAATTGAAATTGAAATGTTTTTGGTTGATGAAATGAAATTTCAGCTGAATTTTTGGGTTTTGACAATTACATTCTCCCTTTTGCAACCGGAAGAGGCCTGGAAATTCTCCAAGGCCTGAATTATGCATCCGGGGCATCTGGAATTCTCGACGAATCGGGACAACATACAGTCATTCCCTCTTTTCTCTCTCCTCTCCCAAAACTATATTAAACAGGATATTGATCAAATAATGAAATGCACAAACTTATTAATTCTTGTTTCTCACTGCAGGGTGATCGGTTCAGCTTTAATATGCAGTTACAATTTCACAAAACTACCATTTTACGGATTGCTGCCTTGCTAGGAAATAGAAAATCAAAGGATCACCTAAGGAAATGCATTTATACAGTTGGTATGGGAAACAACGATTATATTAACAACTACTTTCTCCCATCATTCTATGAGTCAAGCCATCAATTTACTCCGGATCAGTACGCTGCACTTCTTATTAAACACTACTCTCAGCAGCTAATGGTCAGTCAGTCAGTCTAGAATTCTAATTTATCGATCGATCTCTAGCTTCATTCTCTTTAATTCCTTAAATTTTACCATCTCCCAATAGTAATTTATATAAATTTCATATAGTTGATACTAGTGTCTCCTAAAACACGATTCATTTTAGTTTCGTTGGTTCGTGAAACCGATAAACGTTACATAGACTATAACGCTGTATACTAGGTGAGTTTTATATAGGATTATATTATCCAAAGTTAGAAAATTAGGAATATACTTGTAAAACAACAACTTTTAAGGATAATTCCTTGTTCTCAAATATAGCCTAGCCTCAGTATCAACTAGGAATTTAGTTGTGGTAGTTTGATATTGAAAATGAAAGTAAAAAAGTAATAGCAAATTAGGAATATCATGTCACTTTATAGTCTTAAAATAGAAATGCATATCTAATTTTAGAAAATGACAAAAAGAAAAATATATCTATAATTTTAGAACAAAGGGAGTACTATTTAAGATTTATCTTAGAATCTAAATGCAAAAAAAAAACTAAGTTTATAGAAGAATTTTATTGAATCAATTATATGAATAATATAATACAAATTAATATAATATTTGACCATCCAATATTAAATTAGAATATTAATATTTGTGCAATTACAGATAAAATAACAAAGAAATACTAGGGTATGCTAAATTTAGGAAATTTATAGATTATGGATAAATTAATTATAGATTTCATTTTCTTTACCTTTCCTTTATTTTAACTTGAGTTCGAAAGTTTCAAATTAATATACCCTGCCGTACATTTTTGAGGATTTTCAAATTAAGCTATTTCTGTCTTTTTGTTGAATATAAACTAGACTTTGTACACCTATGGAGCAAGGAAGGTGGGAGTATTTGGAGTTGGTGAATTAGGTTGCATTCCCTCTGAATTGAACACCTATGGCACAAATGGAACTGCTTGTGTGGAGATGATTGGTAACGCGGTCACCCTATTCAATGACAGGCTTATTCGGCTTATTGAAGTCCTCAATAACAAGTTAATCGATGCAAACTTTATCTACATATCCCCAAATTCTAACAAAAATTCATCAGAAGCTGGTAAGAGTACTTAATTTCACTCTTTATCATCAAGAATTGTGTTACATTGACTTCTAATATTTTTAGAACTTAAATTCAAATATTTCAATTTTAAAATATTGAACTTTAACGTCCTTAAAATTTTACAAGTAAAATTTTTCAGCTACCAATGTGTAATAATAGATTGGAGTGATGTTATTGGGTAATTTTACTCCTAAATATATTGAAAACTGTAGAAAATTATAAGCACATGAGTAATGCGTGATGAAGGAAAAAAGAGATCGAGAAAAAAATGGAACCAATATAAATGATATATACTCTCTTAAATGATTTAAATTAAATCTTAATTTTATTTTGAGTCATGTGACTTATTCTGTCCATAAATGCCCAAAAGAAGAAGAAGATATTAACATGATGTTTCTCAAAATTGAAATAGACATGTAACATAGATGACTAGTACATGTGAATGATCACTTCTTGCCATATTTTAGATTTAGCATGGTAGTTTATAATTAATGATTGCCATGATATATATATATATATATATATATATATATATATATATATATATCAGGTTTTAAGGTAGCAAACAAACCATGCTGCAATATAGTATCTGGTGTCGAAGATAAGGGACTATGTATTATTGGATTAGCTCCATGCACAAACAGGAACGAGTACGAATTTTGGGATGGATTTCACCCAACTGAGCCTGCAATGAAGATCCTTGCATCTACAGCATTCACAGCTTTATCTCCATTTTACAAGTATCCCACTGATATTATGGGACTACCTGAAGATGGGGATGAATCTCTTAGTTCCCTTTAATGAGTAAAATTTATAACAACGGGCTTGGCTTCCAATAAAGGGCTCCATTTATATCACATGCATCAATTTTTTCATTTAATATATCAAGTTGATAACTAAGGTTATTTATAATTACTTTACAAATATTTCCTCCAGGAAAGCAATGAAGCTAAACAGTGTTTTGTTGAAACAAATCCAATATTAGTTACAGCTTTATAAATTTGGATTTGCACAGATAGGGTTAAATGTTTTCTAAGTCACTGAACTATAGGTCGACTTACAAATGGGTCACTGAACTTTTTTTTTTTACAGTCAACTCACTGAATTTTAGTTTACTAACACAAAATTACAAAAACCGTTAAGTCAAGGCTGACTTAACGGAATTGCTGATGTGGCAGCTGACTTGTCTAAAAAAAAGCCTATGTGGCAGTTAGTATGCGATGTGACAGTGAATATGCAGATTTGGAGGAAAATTTTTATGAAAAAATAGAAAAAAATATTTTAAAGTATAATATAATTTATAAAAATTAGCCAAAAAATAAGAAAATAAATAAAAAAATAAAAATAATTATTTTTAATAAAAATTAAAAACATATTTTTTTTATTTTTATTGAAAAAATTAAAACGCATATTTTTAATAAAAATAATTGGTTTTTTTATTTTTATTAAAAAAATTAAAACTACAGTTTTTTTAATAAAATAAATATTTTTAATAAAAATAAAAAAAATGCAATTTTTTAATAAAAATAAAAAATGTAGTTTTTTAATATTAAAAATGCAATTTTTTTTAAAAAACAACATTTTTTAATAAAAGAAATTTTTTTTATTTACTTTTATTAAAAATATTTATTTTTATTTATTTTTATTAATAAATAAATCAATCAATCAGTGATTTGAAGACGTTTCCAGAACAAGGTCAAGAGTCAAGAACTATGATGTTTGAGATGATTAGTAATAAATTACTAATACACGTAATAATTAACTAAATAAAATAAAATTCACTTGAAGGCATTTGAACTCAAAGATTGAAAAAGATGAGACCGGATAGAACTAGTAAGCTTGTATACTCCCAACTTCCATCTCTGCAATCCAAAGTGGGAATCTTTCATTTGATTTTGTTATCACTCAAGTATAAAAAATCGAGATTCTTTTGTGCAGAAATCCAAACCTCTACCCAAAATATTCAGCCAAATCCAAACATCAACTCAGATTCTCAAGTTCATAAAAGCGAGATGGGATAGAAACAAATTCAAACCCCAAACCAAATCCAAACCTCAACTCAAATCGCTCAAGTCCAGAAAAGCGAGGCGGGATAGAACCAAATCCAAACCCCAACCTAGATTCTCCACCCAAATCCAAACCTCAACTCAGATTCACCACCACCACCTCGACCTCTGCCTCTGTCGCCCCTCTCCGCGAAGAATTTCTGAATGAAATCAAGTCAGAGCACATGTAAATCTAGATGGATCTAGATCTGAATTTAATAAAAATGAATATTTTTATTTGTGATGGATAAATGGGAGAAACTTGAAAGGTATCTGCAACACATTTGGACGAGGGTCGGGATTACTTTTTGTAAATCTATTACGTGTTTTGATTTTTGAATTTTAGTATTTCTTTTGTGTTTTGATTAAATGATATATGTTGTTTTTTGGTAAAATGATGTATTTTTTTATTTTTTGAATTTTATTATCTTTTTGTTTGATTAATTGACATATGTTATTTTATTTAAAATAAATGATATATGTTGTTTTTTGGTAAAATGATGTGTGTTTTTTTGAATTTTACTATCTTTTTGTTTGATTAATTGACATATGTTATTGTATTTATTTTTATTAAAAAAAGCTGTAGTTTTAATTTTATTTTAATAAATAAAAAACCAATTATTTTTATTAAAAAATGCGTTTTAATTTTTTTTAATAAAATTAAAAAATTGCATTTTTTTAATTTTTATTAAAAATAATTTTATTTATTTATTTATTTTCTTGTTTTTGGCTAATTTTTATAATTTATATTATACTTTAAAATATTTTTTTTATTTTTTCATAAAAATTTTCCTCCAATCCACATCTTCACTGTCACGTCGCATACTAACTGCCACATAGATTTTTTTAGACAAGTCAGCTGTCACATCATCAATTTCGTTAAGTCAACCTTGACTTAACAGTTTTTGTAACTTTGTGTTAGTAAATTAAAGTTCGTTGAGTAATGTAGAGAAAAAAAAATTAAATGACCCATTTGTAAGTTTAATTTATAAGATGTTGATTTAGAAAGCATTTAACCCGAAAAATATAAAGCAAGACTTGTAATCAAAGGATACAGGCAAAAGGAGGGTTTAGATTATTTTGATACTTATTCTCCTGTGACAAGAATATCCTCGATTAGGATGTTAATAGCCATTGCAGCTATATAATTTAGAAATATATCAAATGAATGTAAAAACAACTTTCTTGAATGGAGATTTAGAAGAAGAAATCTACAAGGAACAACCAGAAGGATTTATTATTTTAGGACAAGAAAAGAAAGTTGTCGGTTTGTAAAGTCTCTTTATGGATTAAAACAAGCACCTAAACAATGACATGAAAAATTTGATAATGCAATGTTATCAAATGGTTTCAAAATAAATGAGTGTGACAAATGTGTGCATGTCAAGGACACTAAGAATGGGTATGTTATAATTTGTCTTTATGTAGATGATATGCTCATTATGGGTAGTAATAATGATATCATTAAAACTACTAAAAGAATGTTAAATAATTTATTTGACATGAAAGACATGGGTGTTAATTGCCGATGTAATATTAGGAATTAAAATTTCTAAAACATCGGATGGATTAGTGTTATCACAATCACACTATATTGAGAAAATACTCAAGAAATTCAATCAATATGATTGCAATCCCGTGGGAACATCGGTAGATATAAATCTACACTTGTCTAAAAATAAAGGAGAGATCATATCACAACCTGAGTATGCACAAATAATTGGAATCCTTATGTACTTAATGAATTATACACGTCCTGACATAGCACAAACTGTCAATAAATTGAGTAGATTTACAAGCAATCCAGGACAAGATCACTGAAAAGCGATTATAAGAGTTTTAAGGTATTTAAAATATACTCAAAATTTTGGAATGCACTACTCAAGATATCCAGCAGTACTTGAAGGATACTGTGTTGCAAATTGGATATCGGATACAAAATACTCTAAATCCACTAGTAGTTTTGTATTTACACTAGGTGGAGGAGCATTATCATGGAAATCTTCTAAACAAACATGCATTGCTCGATCAACGATGAAATCTGTGTTTATTGCATTGGATAAGGCTGGAGAAGAAGATGAATGGCTTCGTAACTTTTTAGAAGATATTCCTATGTGGACTAAACCTGTGCCGCCTATTTGTATCCATTGTGATAATCAATCAGCAATTGGAAGGGCATAGAGTCACATGTATAATGTTAAGTCTAGACATATTCGTCATAGACATAATACCATAAAACAATTGCTCTCTAACGGCATTATGTCTATTGAGTACATAAAGTCGAAAGAAAATATAGCGGATCTATTGACTAAAGGTTTGACTAGAGAACAAGTAAAAATAAGTTCGAGGGGAATGAGTTTAAAGCCTATAAACAAGGATCGTCATGATGGAAACCCAACCTAGTTGACTGGAGATCCCAAGATCTAGGTTTAAAGGGACAACTAAATTGTGAATGATTCAACCAAATCACTATGAAGAAATTAATTTCTTCTGCTCATTCCTATGATACGAGATAGTGGTACCTGCAGTGGTTACAGGATAAGCTATGCTTTTAATGATTCTTAAATCTCGATAAACATGTGGAGTATGGCATGATACTCTTATTAAGAATCACCTATGTGAGTGTGAACTGGGCCAATTCTATGAGAAGGATAAGGCTATACTTCTCTAAAGCACTCATAAATTCGGAATTGTTCGGGGACAAATTAAATAAACAAAATCATGAGAACCAAATAATGTCTAGAAAGATTCTGTGTGAATTACTATTGTCTCGATTTATACAAATAATTGGACAGTTCAAGACATCACGTTCATTGGACAACCAGTAAACCCGATAGTTTTTCATAAGGGAAGGTTGAAAGCCAAAAGCTACCACTCTTGATATAGATGATTTCTAATTATGTCTCTCTCTCTCAGAGTCTGCATAACATTTGTGTAAGACCCCGAAATTTTTAAATAAAAAGGAATTTCCTTTATTTATTATTTTGAAATAGTAAGGGTTGATTTGATTAATGTGGATAGTTAAGGGTTAAATATGCAAATATTTCAAATTAAGCAAGTGGTTATAAAATATTCATTATCATTCAGAATATTCGTTTGGTCGTGGAATATTCAGATCCGCTTTGGGAATATTATTATTAACCACAAGTGACCATGTGTGGGCCCCATAACGGAAAGTGATTGGATGAAGAAAGCGACAAATATAAGTTGTTTTTAAATAACAGCGTAGTTGTTACAGATTATCTTGTTGGAATACCCGTTGTTAAAAACACACTATTACGTTGTTGTTGAACAAGAGAGACACCTGGTATTGCACCAATTATTGATTCTTACGTAAGAAGGCACTACTCAATAATGGTTACGATAATTATTATTCGATATTTTATTGAGTTAATAATTCATTGCGTTGATATGTTATATTGTCATTGTTTCAATAATTGTCATTACACAAGATCTTTCATTATCGAAGCAATAATTCATATTATCCGAATAATATTATTAGATAACATTATTGGCAATGTCTAGAAAGTTACATCTAAGGAGAGGTTTGGTCACCTAATCATGCGCTACAAGAAGAAGAAATTTTATCGAAAGCCCCTCTTTCCTGAACCGCACGGTTGTCATTAATATTGTGATTCGTAATATTATTTGTGAATAATTAATTATTGATTTATATGATGAGGAAAATATTGATTTTATGTGGATATAGATGGAGAAATTTTTAAAATGACAATTGTTGAAAATTAATATTTTATCTTTTTCGATAAAATAATTCATTTAAATATATTATTTTAATAATATATTACTTGGTGATATTTTTACAACGAATGTGGGATATATGAGTATAATGAGGAGGAAGAGTATTTTTGTTGCAATAAATGTTTAAAACATGTTAAACATGTTAAATTGGACCCCATTTATCGATTGAAATTTGATTATAAGCACCATAAAATCGCCCGCTTGTGGATTTCGGTCAATTTCTATTTGGAATTTGGAAAAACTTTCTTCTGCAAAGTTGTAGAGAATTGAATTTCCTATAAAAACTCATGAGATTCGAATTTTCTGATGAAAGGGCTATTTATTATGAATTATTGAAGTTCAAGTCTCAAATAATTAATTTTGTAAGTTTTAATTATTTATTTTATGAAAAACGTTTTTATCATTTCTTTCTAGAAGGTGGCATGTGGGAAATGCTAGGATCTGAATTCTAAGGTTGGCGATGAATTTGATATATATATATATATATTAATTTATTAAATTTTTCGCTTTGGTGTTAAAGAATTTCTATAAATAGGTGCTTAGGTTAGAATTGAAAATCACACCAAAAATCAAGTTTTTCTCTATATTATCGAGCGTATTCTTGTGAGTATTTTGAGTATACTTTGAGTATTGCTATACGGTGCAAGTCCAAGTCATAGCCTATATCCAAGTGTTTCAAATTTGTAAGACCGATCTTTCGAGGTAAGGGATATTATTTTTTTTGTAATGATATTATTTCTTCAATATCATTATCTTTGAAATGTTGATCTGAAGTTTTATCAAATTTGGAACTTTTTCATGCTTCTGGGGTTACTTATTCATGGGTTACTATTCATGAGTTCTTATTCACGAAGTTACTTATTCATGAAGTTCTTATTCACGAAGTTACTATTCACGAGTACTATTCATGAAGCGTGAAGATGTTTTTGTGGAATTTCTATCTTTTGGTGTTTGAGTTACTTATTCACGATCACTAAGACTATTCACGATACTGAAGACTATTCACGATACTAAGACTATTCAATGAAAAATAAAATTTCTTCTTTTTGTCCAAAATATCTATTCGGATACTAACTCGATTGTATCCATGTTTTGATCATTCTTGAATTTTACACCACTATGATTATTTTTGAGGTATTTTTGGGCGTGGATAAAACCAAGTACTAATCCTTAATCCTTAATCCTTGTCATTTTGTTTCACTGGATTCGTTTTTTAAAAATATTTTTCATCATCTTCGCCTTAAATGATGATATTATTGAATATCTTTGGCTCGTGAGTAAAGATGAATGATTCTCAAGAATATCTTTGGCTCAGTAGTGCAAAAGATGAAGCAGTGTTTAAATGAATACATGATTAATCGATGAATATCTTTGGCTGTAGTGTAAAGATGAATATTTGATTCCAGATGCATATTGATTGATGTTACAGGATAAAATATTGATGATGGACCGTTAAATTCATAGATTATAGTAGATTTCATTCTCTACGTAACTCTTCTATGAATTATTATTTCATTCATGAATATTGATCCGAAACTTGTTGTCTATTGTATTTTATCGATTTTCCTCGTTGAAGACTAACGATAATTTGTTGTATATTATCTTAGTCATAATATTCTTTTCTTGGGCTAGTTGAGCTCACCCTTTTCCTTGTTGTTCCATTTTTCTCGAGAGGAGGCGAGAATGTAATGAGTACTTAGTCGAGGTATGGAATGAAGGTTCTAGAGAGAGTTGTTTAGTAGTCCTCACCATTTTGTAAAATAATGAATCAATAATTATGATGGGGATTTATTTAAGTATAGATATTGTCTAGAATACAATATTATATTTAAACTCAATAAGATATATTGTCGTATTTCACACGACATTTGTATTATTGAAGTTCAGTTTGCTTTTTTGTACCATGTATTTGGCGACTCGAATGGGTGTTGTGTATACCTATTTTGGGGCGCCACGGTTTAGTATCGAGCTTAGGGATATGATCTCCGCAAAGATCGGGGAATAGAACTAGAGGGAGAGACGAGTAAATCCTTCGCCAGTGTGTCCTACCTAAGCTTATTTGTTAGTTGGTTAGATATATGGGATATTATGTGATATATTGATTTCCTTAATTAACCCTTGTTTTATGACAAGATTTGAGAATGTCAATCGAGAATATTAATAAAGGAGTAAATGAGAATAGTGGAGATGCCTCGTCTTTACCAACGAGGAGAAGCGCAACAGTATTTGGCAATGTTCCTTCCGTCGAACAACACCACCGAGCGGATGATGATGCAGGGGATGTTTAGAAGCTTTTTGCATAGTTCATGCAAAATCGACGAGGGAGACTCGTGTTCAAAATACAGTGAGGAAATGATAGTAATTCACGGGTGGTCACAAAAGCAAGTTCAAAGAGTTGGGACCACTGCACTGGGAAAGTCGGATCCGATTAAAGGCGAGACGTGGGTCAAACAAATTACCAAGATATTCGATGTCTTGGGATGCGAGGAACAGAAAGTTCCATTCGCCACCTTTATGTTCCAAATGGCGAGGCAGACATTGGTGGGGACGTGAAGCGACTCCATCTTCGGCTTTTTCGGCGATGTCGTGGGAGACGTTTCAGTAAATGTTCAATGACAAGTACTTCCACGAAAGTATTCGTCTATATGAAGGAAGTGGAGTTTATTAGACTAGAAGCGAGAATAACGGATTTGTCCCAAAGACGAGGCGAAGTTCGCGGAGTTATCCAGTTTGCACCTCATTTGGTGGAGAATGAGGAACGATGACGCCGGATGTTTCGAGAGGTTTGAAACCCGACATACGCCAAGATCTCATTTCTCATAAATTTTTCTCTATTCAGATGTTGTCGGCAGGCTCAATTGTTAGAAGCGAGATAACGAAAATGCGTTCAACCGAGGGACCATAACCAGGATCATACCAAGATAGCGATTCATGAGAATAACGATAACCAACGGAGAAAAAGAAGAATACGGACAAAGGTGGTAACCACTGGTGGTAATCGTGGCCATGAAAATAGAATAAGCGAGTCGGGAGGAGATTTTAAAAGAGGAGATTCAACAACGATCATGTGAAGCGTCGCTGCCGATGAGCAACTAGTTTTAAGGGAGGAGAACGACCACCGGTTATATGCTACAAATGCGGAAAAGAGGGACATATCACCAAACCGCCCACAACAGATTCAAGGTATGCTATAATTGTGGAAAGGAAGGACATATCGCCGAGATTATACGATGAATGAAACCTAGTTCAATGGGGACGGTGACTCAAAAGATCGTTCCCGTAAAAGTCAAAGTCAACGATTCCGGAAGAGCGTTTGTTGTGACCGGTCAAAATGCGAGGAACCCGAACGAAGTTAGCACGCAAGTTAGTTAATTATAAATTCTTGCAAGTATATACCTTACTAGATATTGGTTCTACCCATTCTTTTATCTCTTACTCTTGCGCCAACGTTTGAACTTGACTACGGAGAAATTAAACTTTGACCTATCTGTGGAGACTCCATTAGGAGAAACTTTCATTACATCGCGTTTTTAAAAATCTTGCTTGATTCAAGTTGGCACTATCACATTACACGATAACCTTATTTCTATAGAGATATTTGCTTTTGATGTGATTTTAAGGTTAACTACTCATCATGCCAAATTGATTGCTTTTGTAAGGTTGTTAGTTTTCATATTCCTAAGCAAACTCGTTATTCAATTCAAGCAATCAAACCATTGTAGTCAAACATTTTCATATCAAGCCATGAAGTCATTCGTTTATTACGGATGTCAAGTTTTCTTAGTCCATGTTATGGATTTGAATAAAGACACGTCGATTTGAATAATATTCTGTTGTTATTAATTTTTCCTAACGTATTTCTGAAGAATTTTTGGCTTACTCCCAAAGCTTCGATATTAAATTTTGTATCGACTTTGAACCCAGTACAAAAACTCATTTCTAAAATCTCATATCGAATGGCTCCTATTGAACTTTGAGTTAAAATTCAACTATAGAATTTGGTACTGAGCCTTTATCTTGTGACTTCCTTTGTGGAATTCACCTAAGCGAGCTTCTCCGTAGGGACGCTATATTAAATGCGATAGTAAAGCGATAGGTGTCATTGTGACGCTTATCCAAGATTGGGATATGAGTCACGGATTGAGAGCAACCTAAGTCGCTTATCGAAAGACGTAGCTTTCTAGGCTTAGTTGGTTATTATCGAGATTCGTTGAAGGATATTCTCGAATCGCTATTCCATTAACGCAAATTGACTCGTAGAGATACAAAATTGAATGGAGCAAGGAATGTGGGAAGAGCTTCAAGAACTCAAGAGGAGACTCATTTCAACACATGTTCGATCATGCCATCCCGGAAAAGCGAACGTGGTAGCCGACGCGATGAGTAGAAGATTATATGCGGAACGAAAAGCGATGATGTCAAGTATACGCGTAGAGCCAACTTTAATAGAAAAAGTTAAGGTCGCTTTCAAGCCACCGACCCGGAGAATGATGCGTATGAAGAAGAAAGTACAAGAAGGAGCTATTTCGTAAGCGAGAATTGATGAAGAAGGAATACTTGAGTCCACTCTGACTTTCGTTCCTAACGACTCGATTTGAAGTACAAGATTATGATGGAGGCACACAACACGCCATTTGCAATCCATCCCGGGAAGTACTAAAATGTATCGTGATCTTCGACATACATTTTGGTGGAACAATATGAAGAGAGAGATTGCAAAGTTTATCTCGATGTGTTTAACTTGCCAACGTGTAAAGCGCAGAAGCATCTTGTACCTAAGGGTCCGTTGCAACCACATGAGAGATTAGGAATGGAAGTGGGAACACATTACTATGGATTTCGTTTATTTGGGTCTTCTGCGGTTTCTCAAGACATCAATGCTATTTGGGTTATTGTTGATAGATTAACCAAGTCTGCTCATTTCTCACCGATACGAGAGACTTATTCCTTGAACGTCTTTCTCGTATGTATGTAAATGAGATTGTGAGATTGCATGGCATGCCAAAGATCCATAGTTTTAGATCGTGACCCAAGATTCACTTCATGATTTTGGGTTAGAAAGCTATGGGCACGAATTTCACGATCTGGTTTGGCATACCATCCTCAAACGGATGGGCAATCGAAAAGGACTACTCAAACTCTTGAAGATATATTAAAACTCGTGTCCTAGATTTCAAAGGAAGTTGGGATAAGTACTTGCCATTGGTGGAATTCTCATACAACAATAGTTATTAAACAAATATAGGCATGGTTCCATTCAAGCATTATATGGACGAAAATGTCGTTCTCCAATATGTTGGGATGAGGTGGGTGAAGCAACATTGTTGGGACCCGAAAGTTAGTACGTATGATCACCGAAAAGATCCAAATGATTCGACAACGTATACAAAGCGGCACAAGATCGACAAAAGAGTTATGCGGATCTTCATCGAAAGGACGTGGAATTTAAATGTAGGGATCATGTATTGTTGCGAAGTTGCTCCATGGAAGGGAGTTACAAGATTTGGGAGAGAGAAAAGCTCAATCCACGATTTATCGGTCCATTTCAAATTCTTGACCGAGTAGGAAATGTAGCCTATAGACTTGCGTTACCTCAAAGTATGTCTCGTGTTCATAATGTGTTTCATATATCGTACTTCGTAAATATGTGAAAGACCCGAACCACGTTATTGAAGTTAGAACCAGAGACGAGATAGCCGAAGACTTAACGATGAGGAGGTACTGCCAAGATGTTGGATAGGAAGGAGCATGTCCTACGCTTGAAAGGTTATACCACAAGTTAAAGTTTTGTGGAGGAATCATGCTATAGAGGAAATGACCGGGAGTTGGAAACGGAAATGAAAGCGAGGTATCCTCACCTTTTCAAAAACACCAGTGCACGTACGCCAATTTCGAGGACGAAATTTCATAAGGAGGGAGGTTGTAAGACCTCAAATTTTTAAATAAAAAGAATTTCCTTTATTTATTATTTTGAAATAGTAAGGGTTGATTTGATTAATGTGGATAGTTAAGGGTTAAATATGCAAATATTTCAAATTAAGCAAGTGGTTATAAAATATTCATTATCGCTTGAGAATATTCGTTTTGGTCGTGGAATATTCAGTACTATCGGGAATATTCGTATTTGCGGTACAAGCAAATGTGTAGGGCCCCATAACGGAAAGTGATGGATGAAGAAAACGACAAATATAAGTTGTTTTTAAATAACTGGCGAAGTTGTTGTTCAGATTATCTTCGTTGGAATACCCGTGGTTAAAAACACATTACGCTGCGTTGTTGAACAAAAGATACCAGTATTGCACCAATTATTGATTCTTACGTGAAGAAGGCACTACTCAATAATGGTTACAGAATTACTGCTCAAAAGATTTTATTGAGTTAATAATTGCTGCGTTGATATGTTATATTCTTTGTTGTTTCAATAATTGTCATTACACAAGATCTTTCATTATCGAAGCAATAATTCATATTATCTCGAATAATATTATTAGATAACATTATTGGCAATGTCTAGAAAGTTCGTCTAAGGAGAGGTTTGGTCACCTAATCATGGCCAAGAAGAAGAAATTTTATTGGAAAGCCCTCTTCCTGGAACCGCCTCGGTTGTCAATATTGTGATTCTCAGAATATTATTTGTGAATAATTAATTATTGATTTATATGATGAGGAAAATATTGATTTTATGTGGATATAGATGGAGAAAATTTTTAAAATGACAATTGTTGAAAATTAATATTTTATCTTTTTTCGATAAAATAATTCATTTAAATATATTATTTTAATAATATATTAATCAGTGATATTTTTACAACGAATGTGGGATATATGAGTATACGAGGAGGAAGAGTATTTTTGTTGCAATAAATGTTTAAAACATGTTAAACATGTAAATTGGACCCCATTTATCGATCGAAATTTGATTATATTTGTAAAATCGCCCCGCTTGTGGATTTCGGTCAATTTCTATTTGGAATTTGGAAAAACTTTCTTCTGCAAAGTTGTAGAGAATTGAATTTCCTATAAAACTCGCGAGATTCGAATTTTCTGATGAAAGGGCTATTTATTATGAATTATTGAAGTTCAAGCTCAAATAATTAATTTTTGTAAGTTTTAATTATTTATTTTATGAAAACGTTTTTTATCATTTCTTTCTAGAAGGTGGCATGTGGGAAATGCTAGGATCTGAATTCTAAGGTTGGCGTATGAATTTGATATATATATATATATTAATTTATTAAATTTTCGCTTTGGTGTTTCTAAAGCAATTTCCTATAAATAGGTCTTTAGGTTAGAATTGAAAATCACACCGTAAACCCAAGTTTTTCTCTATATTATCGAAGCGTATTCTTGTGAGTATTTTGAGTATACTTTGAGTATTGCTATACACTGCAAGTCCAAGTCAGAGCTTTTATATCCAGGTTTCAATTTAAGATTGATCTTTCGAGGTAAGGGATATTATTTTTTTTTGTAATGATATTATTTCTTCAATATCATTATCTTCGAAATGTTGATCTGAAGTTTTTATCAAATTTGAAACTTTTTCATGTATGAGTTCTTATTCATGGAGTTATTATTCATGAGTTACTTATTCACTTAGTTATTATTCATGAAGTTATTATTCACGAAGTTACTATTCACGAAAGTACTATTCATTAAGCGTGAAGATGTTTTTATGGAATTTCTATCTTTTGGTGTGAGTTACTTATTCACGATACTAAGATTTATTCACGATCTGAGACTATTCACGATATCCAGACTATTCAATAGAAAAATAAAATTTCTTCTTTTTGTCTAAAATATCTATTCCGGATACTAACTCCGATCAGATCCATGTTTTGATCATTCTTGAATTTTACACCACTATGATTATTTTTGAGGTATTTTTGGGCGTGGATAAAACCAAGTACTAATCCTTAATCCTTAATCCTCGTCATTTTGTTTCACCTGGATTCGCTTTTTAAAAATATTTTTCATCATCTTCACCTTAAATGATGATATTATTGAATATCTTTGGCACAGCAAAAAAGATGAATGATTTTCGAAGAATATCTTTGGCGCGTAGTGCAAAGATGAGCAGATGTTGAGATGAACATGAACCGATTGATTAATATCTTTGGCCCAGTAGTGCAAAGATGAGCAGTTGTTTAAACGAATATTTAATTGACCGTGATGAATATCTTTCATCAGAAGTGCAAAGATGAATATTTGATTCCAGGATGCATATTGATTGATGTTACGAGGATAAAATATTGATGATGGATCGTTAAATTCATAGATTATAGTAGATTTCATTCTCTACGTAACTCTTCTTCTATGAATTATTATTTCATTGCAATAATATTGATCTCAAACTTGTTGTCTATCAGATTCTATCGATTTTTTCCATTGAAGACTAACGATAATTTGTGTTGTATATTATCTTAGTCATAATATTCTTTACTTGGGCTAGTTGAGCTCACCCTTTTCCTTGTTGTTCCATTTTTCTTCTCGGGAGGCGAGAATGTAGCGTAGTCTTAATTTGGTATGGAATGAAGGTTCTAGAGAGAGAGTTGTTTAGTAGTCCTCACCATTTTTGTAAAATAATGAATCAATAATTATGATGGGGATTTATTTGAGTATAGATATATGTCTAGAATACAATATTATATTTAAACTCATTAATATATATTATCGTATTTCACACGACATTTGTATTATGAAGTTGTAGTTTGCTTTTTATACCATGTATTTGGCTATTTCAGAATGGGTGTTGTATACCTCTTATTTTGGGGGCGCCACAATTTCATAAAAGGTGACAATCAATATCATTCATGTGGGGGATTGTTGGAATTTGAGCCTAAATTAATGTGGGTGTCATTAATTATTTTTAATGATTCCATATATTATTGTGTTCTACTCCATGAGTAGATTAAATTAAGTATTTGGAAGCTCAAATCTATGGAGTAATAAATGAGATATTAACCCTCAAAGATCACACTTGGAAAATAATAAATACATGTGTAAAAAATCAAGTCCCACATAGGTTAGGAATTAAAATTTTAATATGTTTATATCTGAGGAAAATCTTTCTTGGGTTTTGGCCCAAGAAGACCTCTTTTTAATGGAAGGGAGAGGACCAGCCAAGATTAGGTTTGAACTCGTACTTGGTAAGCGAGCTTGGCTTGACTTGAAAGACACGAAGCACGTCGTTTTGAGAATTATCAAAAGTGTATCGTTTTGAAGAGCGATATTTATTATCAAACTCATTTTTGTATATTAATCTAATAATTAGGTGTTCAAGCTTGATTAATTCTTGACCTTTAATCTTGTAACTAATTCCTAGCTAGGGAGGGATTAGAAAACGAGTAATAAAAGTGAAATGCAAGCTTAATTTTATTTTCTTTAATTCTTCCACATATTGAAAAGTTTAAACTTAATTGTGTTATTTTCATTTTTAATTCAGATACAGATTGTTAGGTGTCCATTATTAGAATGAATTGTTTTTTTTTAATAAATAAATAGAAAAGATATATCATGTTCAATGTTACAGACTGGTGTCCCAACATTTAATGTCCCACTGCAGTTGCTATGGTACGTCGTTCCCGTAATCTCCACAAAACTTGCTGACATTTTTGTCCTTTAAGATCAAGTAGGTAACTAGTGGCCAAAATATGTATCACGGGAGCAATTAAAGGTTTGTTTTGTAATCAGAAAATATATAGGGATTAATTTTCCTCAAAATGAAATTTTTTAATACAGTTAAATGTTTTTTTAATTAATTAATTTATAAAAAAGGAAAAACAAGCAAGGCATCCGTCGTTTAGCAAGGAAAATATCCCTAAGAAGCATAACGCAGTTAAAAGGGAAACCAATAGATAATTAGATTAGACAACATTTAACAAATTTATTTAAATAAAATTTTAGTTTTATGTTGTTCTATACAAACAATCTATATATTAAAATCAGGTAAACATAAGTTGTTGAGAAATCTACACTTGGCTAAAAGGATAACCCATAACAATCATCGTCAAACATTATATAAATATATATACGTACCCCCACAAAGTTTTGGAGTACCCTAGCTAGTATATAGCTTCATAAATGCTGATAGAACAACAACATAAATGATTGATTGAATCAAACAAACTCGAGTTTGCTGTCAAACTTGTATCCACATTTGATGTATGTACCACCAAAAAAATGTAAGAATAAATTGGACGTACCACACACACACACACACACACACACACACACACACACACATATATATATATATATATATATATATATATATGAGGTTCCATCCATGCTATCGTAGAAAGAACCCTTTTTTTCTACGCATTGAATTTATTTATTTATTTATTTTTTCAAATTTAAAATTTTATTGGTAAAAAAAGGAATTCTTTCACAAAGAACTTGGGATTCTTTGTGACGCAACCCCTATATATATATATAGTCCTCTTCTTTAGTGAATTAGGAGAGCGAACTAAGAACCAACTATAATGACGAGTTTTTTTTCACGCATATAAGATAGAAATAGGATTTTTATCTTATAATAAAAAAAAAACCGTCACTTATACCGATTAGATTCTTGGTTAAACTTCTTTTATTCATCAGGAGAAAGTTTTGAATATATATATATATATATGTTATGGCTTTCTCTTTTTTCAATATCTTATTCTTCTAGCTCTACTGTCTCTTTAATTTATTCTCAAATGGCATGTGAAATTAAGATTTTGTGCTTGGTGTTGATAATTTCATTCAGTTTAAACTTGGTAAAATGCGTTTATAATGAACAAAACGTCCCTTGTTACTTCATTTTTGGCGACTCGTTATTGGATAACGGAAATAATAACGGGCTTGATACTAAAGCCAAGGTTGATTTCTATCCCTATGGGATTGATTTTCCTAAAGGGCCAACTGGTAGATTCACCGATGGTCGAAATATCGCGGATTTCATAGGTTGCTCTTAAATTTTCTTTTGCCAATTGCATATATAGAAATATTGTAGTGCTACTTCTTCTTTTTATTTTAATTTTGGACATGGTAGTAGTATTACTTGTGAATTATTATGCTGATTGATGAAACTTACTAATTTACAGCTGAATTTTTGGGTTTTGAGAATTACATTCCCCCGTTCGCAACTGCTAAAGGCCAGGAAATCCTCAAAGGAGTGAATTATGCATCAGGGGCTGCTGGAATACGTGAGGAATCTGGACAACACCTGGTCAATACTTCTCTCCCTCTCTTCCAAAGCTAATAGAGAGTATATATTGGTTAAATTAAGAGTCTATATATATATATATATATATATATATATATATGCCAAGATTGCTCTAGCTAGGCACAATTAATGAATCATTTATAATCATTTGCAACTTCATGAGTATTCAATTTGTTATGTATCTAGTCACCTGAAAAGTTGGTACAAAAAGTCTGGTGGAGTACTATCATTTTTCTTGTTTAAATAAAAGCACAATTGCCTAGTGCATTTGTAACAAGCATTTATTGTAACCTTAACAAGTGCCATTGAACATTAATTCTAGTAGCCAGCTAAGAACATAAAAAATAAAGAACAGTAAACAAAAAAATGTTGCCTACGCTTCTTGTTGTTTCCTCACATGCAGGGTGGTCGGATCAGCTTGGATAGGCAATTGGGAAATCATAAAACCTCAGTTTCAAGTTTTATATCCTTACTAGGAAGAAGAAAATCAAAGGAGCACCTAAGGAAATGCATATATACAGTTGGTATGGGAAGTAACGATTACATTAACAATTACTTTCTCCCATCATTCTATCCCACAACAAGCCTCAAATATTCTCCAGACCAGTATGCACAACTTCTTATTCAACAGTATTCTCGCCAATTAACGGTCAGTTAATTAAATTCTCTACCAAATTAAGGCTCTTTTTGAACTTACCCTTGATCGATCTCCCTCTTTTTCGTTGAATATCTGTATTAATTAATTATTATAGAGTTTATATAAATATGGAGCAAGGAAAGTGGGTGTATTCGGACTTGGTGATTTAGGTTGCACTCCCTTTGAGTTGGAACTATATGGCACCAACGGAACTACTACATGCGTGGAGAAAATTGGTACTGCGGTCCAACTATTCAACAACAGGCTCATTAATCTTATTAACTATCTCAACAACAAACTCAGAGGTGCAAATTTTATTTACGTATCCCAAATTTCTACCGCAGATCCATCGGAAGCTGGTATGTATGTTGCATAAAATTCTTAGCGGGAATCATCAACTTGTTTTAATAACAAATCGGCTTTTTTTTTTATATATATAATTTCAGGTTTTACAGTAACAAACAAACCATGCTGCATAGCATCAGGTCTCATTGATAAGGGACATTGTGTTCCTGACTTAGCTCCATGCACAAACAGGAATGAGTACGTATATTGGGACGAATTTCATCCCACAGAGCTTGGAATGCAGATCCTAGCATCCATGGCGTTCACTGTTCTCTCTCCGTTTTACAATTTTTCCAGTGACAACAACATTCTTGGATCAGATCATGGGGACGGACAAATCTTTTAGCTAATTCCTTCAAATAATCAGCCAGCCTTTTAATTAACGTACGGATTCTTGAATAAAGGGCTAGCTATATATATATATATATATATATATATATATATATATATATATATATATTGCCCGGCCCTTTTATATCACATTTTCTCTAATCTCATAATGTACTGAATGCAATTTTTATTTATTTATCAGAAGCTCACACGGATGAACTAAAAGGTAACATAAACGTCGTGAGATATGTCCCAAGTGTTTTGAGCTAGAGTGTGTGTTTGTTTGTTTTTTCAATAAATTATTTAGCCGAGACTTTCATTATCCTTTTTTTTTAATGAGTGCATCTAGAAGCATGTATTGTTTTTCGGATTTATTACATGTAAATAAGTTCTTACGATGTGGATGCATGCATGGCGGTTCCATGTCCACTCAGGTATATTGATAGAGAGGGACATGCAACAGCATTGTCAATAATATTACATGTATTAATTTTGTGTCAATCACGTGAAAAATGATTTTTTTTAATTACTCCTTCCGTCTTCACAAAAATATCTACACATATTTCAGATAAATTAAAAAATTTAAAATAAAGATAATAAAATAAATATCACTTTTATTCATAATTAGCTAATCCCATGTAACTATACTAAATTTTTTTGTCATTTTTAAATTTAGTGGACCTCCATCCTCAATTAAATATACTTTTGAGGATAATTAAATTAGGTTTTAAGTATATTTATATTTGATTTATGTATTTTAAACATCCTTTTATGTATTTTATATATTCTTTTAAGTACGACTGGAGTATTTGATAGGTAACCACAATACACACTTCTAGATGTAGTGTTTGTTTACTGATGTAAAAACTTATTTATATGCAACACAATTATTTGTGATAATTTTATTATGTCACTTCACGTAGTGTATGTATATTTAAATATTTATCGAGAGAAATTAGATAAAAGATATAATGTTGGGGAAATAATAAAAAGCCTTGCATTAGTATTGAACAAAAACATGAGAAGTAAAGAAAAAAATTAATTATGTCGATTACGTGACGTAAAGAGAAGAAATAAATAACAATAACTTTATAAGCGTGTTTATATTACTTAAGAAGTAGGAAGACCTATAAAATATCCATTGATAAATCCAAATGAGGATGTGGACTTTTAATATATATATACAGGGGATTCAAAAAAAATTCAGCAAGAGTGGATTTTAGCTAAAAAAATTTTGAAGTTAAATAATTTTTTAAATAAATCATAATATTAATTAATCATAATAATATTTACAAATTACAATAAATTTTCATAATCCAAACTAAAAAAAAATTCAAATAAAAACATTTAGACATAATTTAGAAACTTATTTTGATTACTTGTCATAATTCAATTTGAATGATTCTCCAAATGCTCAAAGCCTCAAACCAAATTTATTTTTTTATATCCAATAAGGGCAGCTGTAAGACCCCAACTTTTATGAATAAAGATTAATTTCTCTCGAAATATATTTTTGAATATTATGGTGTGGATATAATATAATGTTATAGTTGTAGGTAATATTTATAAATTTTGCAAAGTAAGCAAGTGGTTATATAATATTCGATTGGTCGGGGAATATTCGTTTTAACAGGAAATATTCGTATGACGGCACAATCATTGGTGGACCCCACAACGGAAGTATTGTCATAGTTAAAAAATGACATAATTATCTTTTTATAAAAATAATGGCGGAAGTTTTCTTAGTTAAACCGCTGAACTACCCTAGGTAGTAAAAAATACAAGAATCTGGCGTGGTTTGCAGTAGAAAGACACGGTATTGATTATTGATGCTTACGTGAGAAGTCACTCGCTTATACTCAATTATCACTACGAGTAATTACTTGCATCATATCTCTCATATTATTGATTCGATTATTATCACGAAGATCATCGCATTATATGATATATTATTAAATCAATAATTGAGGCGACAAAGTTATTCATATTATTAAATTGCAATATTTACAATGTCTCAGAAGTTACATCGAGGAGAGGTTTGGTCATCTAATTGCATGGCCAATAAGGAGAAATACTTATCTGAAAAGCCCCTCTTTCCTGGGGCATTGTTGTTAAATATTGTGAGTTATAATATTAATGATGAATAAGTTCGTGTTGATTAAAGATGAAATTGATAGTTTCATTGTGTTGGAATTATTAGTGTTAGTGGAAATCGAAATTTATTTCGATATTAATTGATGTCCTGGAAGTTATCTTTGACCGGTCTGGTAATTAACTAGGATAAATGAGCAATTAATTACTATTAATTCACATGATTATAACTATTTGTTCACATGTGTGTCTTATTGATTCACATTTCTTGTACTATTAGGGGAGTTGGTGCAAGATTGATAATACTTGCATGACTAAGTTAAAAATGGAGGTATAGATGGAGGTACTATCTTTGTAATTCAGATATTTTACATGATTATAACTATTGATTCACATGATTGAACTATTGATTCACATTATTTACTATTAGGGGAGGTGGTGCAAGTTTGATAATACTTGCAGAACTAAATTAAAATGAAAGAAAAGTTAAAGGTATTGTATTTGTAATATTTTGAGCCCCAAAACGAGCAATTATCGAAACTATATTTTCCTATAAATAGTAGCTCATTCTTCCTTCATTTCTCACCAATTCACTAAAGCTATAGAGCAATTATTATATAGAGAAATTATAGAGAGAAAGAAGAAGAGAAGTTTGTTACATCTCTACTCCAGTAAGATTCAGCTTTTTAAAGTAAAGGGTATTATTTCTTTCAGATTCATGAAGAGAAGCTCATTATTCCATTCTTTATTATTATGTTGGAATAACTTTTAATCTATGAGAAGTACCGCATACATGGTGAAATTTTTCTGTTATTCCATTCTTTATTATTCTGTTAGAATATCCTGTCTGTGCGGATTACGCTAGACCTGGTTCCTATTATTATGTTGGAATAACCTGTTTGTGCGGTCTATCGCATGCATGGTGAACTCTTTCGTTATTCCATTCTTTATTATTCTGTTGGAATATATCACATGCATGCGAGGATTACGCATGACACGGGTTCCATTTTTATTATTACATTGGAATAACATACATGTGGATTATCACATGCATGGTGAATGATCCTTCAGATTCATTCCTTATTAAATTGTGGAAATGGTGCATCTGCGTGGATTCCGCATGGCGGTGAAAATCCATTTCAGATTTCATATATTCTCTGATACTCATTTGGTTAAAGTTTTGGCTTTATACTCCATGAAATTAGTAGAATATCCACGGATATTTAGCGCTTCATCCAAGATCTTTTCATGGAAATATTCTTCCGAGCATTCTTGAATTTTACTCCACAAAAAGCGATATCATGTTGACAATTTGGACATAATTGATTTCAAGATAAATTAACTTATAAATCTTTAAAATTTATTCTTGAACTTGTTTTATTGAATTATTATGTCATTGTCATCATCCTCATGCTTATATTGTGATGAAAGTCATCTTTAGCTTACGTGCATAGATGGACTTGGTATGATTATGACCAGGGATTATTCGGTATAATCATGAATTGTAATGTTATAAATGATGTGGTAAAAGTCTTCAGTAGCCTGTAGTACATTGATGGACAGTTTTTGGTATGATTATGACCAGGGATTATTCGGTATAGTAATGACCATTGATGATTTAATGAATATCCTTGGCCCATAGTGCAGGGATGACTCGATGATGTGGTTTATTTATTAAGGTGAGTCTCAGCGATAAAAATTGATAAAAATATTTTAAATCATAGAAGATAGTAGATATCATGTTCTACTTGACTCTTCTAATGGATTCACTTATTCACCGCAGATTAAACTTGATGTCTATTATATTTTATCGGTTTAACATTGTTGAAGACTAATGATAATTTATTTTGCATTATCTTAGTCATAATATTTCTTCTTCGGGCTAGTTGAGCTCACCCTTTCTTTCACTGTTCTCTTCAGGAAATGAGAACGTGGCAAGGCGGGACTAGTCGAGGGGAACGAAGTGGCGGTCAGGATGATAGCATTAGTAGTCCTCACTATTCGTTAAATAGTGTGACAATAAATATAATGAGGACTCCATTGAGTGTGGATATTGTCTAGATGACAATATTCTTATTAAAACTCTTAGATTATGTTTTGTTGTATTTTACATGACTGTTGTATAATTAAGTTGTATTTGAATTTTGTACCATGTATTTGGCGACTCAAGATGGGTGATTTATACGTATTTTCGGGGTGTCACAGTTGGTATCAAAGCTTAGGGATATGATCCCTGGCTGAGATATGAGACAAGAACTAGGAGGGGAGAAGCGGGGAATTCCTTCGCTAGTATGACCTACCTAAGTTTATTTGGTATTTAATTGGTCGGTCAGAGTATAGGGATAATATATGATATGTTAATTAACCTTTGTTTTGTGGCAGTATTTGAAAATGGCATCCGAAAATGTTGAGATAAACAATGAAGCACATGAGACCGTTGAGTCACCACAGATTAATGCCCAGGATAATGTGCAACAGGAAGACAATAATCCTCATGTAAACAATAACACCGATGAAATGGTGAATGATGGGATGTTCAGAGGCTTTATGCAATTCATGCAACATCAAAGTAAAGCGCTCTTGTCCAAAATATGTGGAAACACCGATAACTTCTTGACGGTCACCGCATTAAGCGATTCAGTAATTTGGGACCACCGTAGTTTTTGGAGAGCCAAACCACTTAAGGCGGAGAAGTGGATAAAGCGGATCAACAAGATATTTGATGTCTTGGGATGCTCCGAGAGAAAAAGGATCCTTTGCCACCTTCGTGTTTGCGAAGCAAAATGATTCTTGGTGGGAATCAGTAAAACGCGTACTCAATCTCGCCGAACTCAAAATGTCTTGGGAGAAGTTCCAAGAGCTGTTCAATGACAAGTACTTTCCTGAAAGTATTCGTCAAATAAAGATGATTTTTTTATAAATATTATTTTTAAATATTATGGAATGAATTTGATATAATGTTATAGTTGTGGGTAATATTTATAAATTTTGCAAAGTACGCAAGTTGTTATAAAATATTCGTTTGGTCGGGGAATATTCTTTTTGTTGGGGAATATTCCTACGACGACACAATCATTGGTGGACCCCACAATGAAATTATTGTAGGAGTTAGAAAACGACAAAAATATTTTTATGAAAATAACGGCGAAAGTGTTACCGTTAACACTGTTGGAATACACAGTGGTTAAAATCTGATAACACGTGTTGTTGCAAGACAAAGAAAGACATGGTATTGGCGGTATTTTTGAATTATTGATTCTTACGTAAGAAGGCACTACTCAATAATTGTTATATTAATTACTATTTAATATTTTATTGATTCAATAATTGCTACGTTGATATTTTTGATTCAATAATTGTCATTACACAGTATTTCAAATTATCAAATCAATAATTCATTTAAATATATTATTATAATATTATATTATCGTAGTATGATGTGATTATATGATAGTATTTTTATATATAATTTGAATGGTAGCATTATTATAGTAAATTCATGGTATAAAAGTAAAATGAGGCGGAAGAGAACAATTTGAATCTGAATTCTGATGATGTAAGCGATAATGTCATCGGAACGATGAGGTAAGCAATGATGTTATCGAAAGGATGATGTAAGCAATGATGTCATTTGATCGATGATGTAAGCAATGATGTCATATGGTCGATGATGTAAACGATGATGTCATAAATTATGGGAAAAAGACTATTTTACCCTTACTTTAACAAGCTTATAAATAAAAGCTCATTCCTTCATTATTTTTCACGAATTCACTAAAGCTATAGAGCGAGAAAGAATAGAGAAAATAAGAGAGAAAGAAGAAGAATCTTCTGTTACTACAATATTGCGGTATCTAATTTCCTACTAAGGTAAGGGGTATTATTTCTTTCTTATTCATGAAGAGAACTTACATTATTCCATTTTTTATTATTACATTGGAATAACTCAGATACTGCGGCTACCCTATACTTGGTGAAAATTTTACATTATTCCATTCTTTATTATTATGTTGGAATAACTTCATACATGCCAAGTACTTGTTATTCCATTTTATTATTACATTGGAACATCCCGCGATTGTGTTACGCATGACCCTGGTTCCATTATTTATTATTCATTTGGAACATCACATGCAATGCGTTTACGCATGACCTGGTTCCATTATTTATTATTACATTGGAATATATCTCATGCATGCGTTTGTGCGTGACTTTGGTTCCGTTATTTATTATTCTGTTGGAATAACCTATCTGTGTGGTCTATCGCATGCTTGGTGATTTCTTTTGTTATCCCATTCTTTATTATACTCAGTTGATTAAACTTTTGACTTCTATACTCCATGAAATTAGTGAAATATCCTTGATATTTGCGCTTTATCCAGTATCTTTTCATGAAAATATTCTTCTGAGCATTCTTGAGTTTTACTCTACAAAGAAGTATCATGTTGACAATTTGGACGTTATTAGTTCCTGGATAAATTAATTCTTGAACTTGTTTTATTGAATTCTTATATCATTGTCATCATCCTCATGTTTATATTATGTTGAAAGTCATCTGTGACCTGTAGTGCATAGATGGACTTGGTATGATTATGACCAGGAATTATTCGGTGTAATCATGACCGTAATGTTACAAATGATGTGGAAAAAGTCCTCATTGGCCCGTAGTGCATTGATGGATAGTTGTTGGCATGATCATGACCATTGATGAATACACGAATATCCTTGGCCGTAGTGCATGGATAATTTTTGGTTGTGATACGAATGAATATCCTTGGCCGTAGTGCAGGGATGATGTGGATTATTTATTGTCGAGTCTCGGCGATAAAAGTGATGAAAACCTTTTAAATCATAAAAGATAGTAGTTTTATTCTCTACTTGACTCTTTTAATGGATTGCTTGTTCGCAGTTAGATTAAACTTGATGTTTGTTATATTTTATCAGTTTAACATTGTTGAAGGCTAATGATAATTTATTCTGCATTATCTTAGTTATAATATTTCTTACTGGGCTAGTTGAGCTCACCCTTTCTTTCATTGTTTTGTTCAGGAAATGAGAACGTAGCCGGGACTAGTCGGGGAAACGGAGTGACGGTCCAGATGATAGTATTAGTAGTCCTCACTATTTTGTTAAATAGTGCGAAAATAAATGTAAAGAGGACTCTTTTGAGTGTGGATATTGTCTAGATGACAATATTCTTATTAAACTCTCAGTTTACGTTTTGTCGTATTTTACATGACAGCTGTATTATTAAGTTGTATTTGAATTTTGTACCATGTATTTGGCGACTCAAGATGGGTGATGTATACCTATTTTGGGGGTGTCACAGTTGTGTGGACCTATTTTGGGGGCATCACATATATATTAAGTATATATATGTATGTACTGTGTGTGTGCATATGCAAGTGTTTGTGCATATGTGCTCATGTGTATATCGATCCGTGCAAGTGGGTGCCTTTATGTGTGGATTAGTAATGGCTAAGCCTTTGTGTGATGACTAGGGCTGAGCAAGTAACCAAATTGGAACTGAAACCGCACTAAAAACTGCACAAACTGCACCAATTAAAACCGCACCAACAGTTCCGGCGTATGTGACAGTTTTAGGTTGGTTGAAAAACTAAATTTACGGTTTCGATTTGGTTACTAGCCAAAACCGTACGCATAAAACCGAAACCGCACCACGTTGGTAGTGTAGCCTATAATGTTTTTAATTCTTTGTATTATGATTGTAATATTATTATAATATGATCTTTGTTAACAATATGTTGTAATATGATTGAGCTACTCTTAGTAACAATATGATGTAATATGGTAGAGTAGCCTGTAAATTATTACAACATATTGTTACTAAGAATATTACAACATATTATTGCTAAGAGTCGAGTAGCAAAGATTGTATTTAGCTTTTGTTTACTCTACTATATTCTACTATAATAATTTACATCATATTACTCTATTATATTTAACTTTTATTTAGACAAAACATTATAAGTAATTAAGGTTGTGTGTACGTGTTATCAAAGTAATTAATATTTAATATTGTGTGATGCTAAATTGTTAATTTAAATTACACAAAATTTTGTTGTTTCAATTAGTTTTTGAACCTAAAACTTAGTACCAAATGAAACCCACTTGACCGTACCGCACCAATCACAAATGATTTCATGTGCGCTTTTGGATCTATCAAAACGCACTTAAGCGATTTTGTGTGCGGTTTAGGTTTCAAACCGCACCATGCTCATTAGTATTTACACTGGACATGAACTGAGAATTGTTTTGCCATAAATAAACTGTATAGTTAATGTGAAGAAAACGTTTTACTTGGGCTAAAACTCTTGAAATGTTGGCTGACTTGAAAAAAATGTTGATAACATTTTTCATGGGCTAAATTTTTGAAAAAGGCCAGCTTGTGCCTTGTTACTCATATCAATCCGTGTACTTCATTTATCAAATCCGAGCCATTGAGTTTAAATAAAAGCTATCCAAACTGTTGGTTTTCAAAAGCTAATACCAAATTACTATTTTGCCTTTAACTTTAAAATTCTATAAATAGAAGGCTTCTCATTCATTTCAACTTACCAATTTAGAAATCAAAGAAAAACTCTGTCTCCTTGCCTATATAATCTCTCTTTAAAGAAGCTGTCTATAGCTTTTACTCAAAATTTTTATCTTTTGAAAAAGATAAAATTGGTCAAAGTATTTGAGATAAGTTATTTAATTGTTGTACTTACATTATCTCATACTTGTTTATAATTATAGATATACAAATATAAACTGTTATACATATTAATATATATTTATATTTCATCTATCAATATCATATATAAAGTCAAGACTTAGATATCAAAATAATTCAAAAAATTTCTTTGAATTTTTTGAAGCAGTCTTTAAAATCCTAAGTGGCCTTTTATTGATATAGATAATTTATATGAGTATTTTAAAATATTTATATAAATATTAGATTGTGAAACAAAGAATTTAGTCAATCTTAAATACCGATATTCGTAGAGATATTTCTTAAAAGAAATATTATCCGAACAATATTTGAAATCCTAAGTGTCCAAATTTTCATAACGTAAATATATATATATATATATATATATATATATATATATATATTTGAGTCAAACAATTTTTTTTGTTATATCAAGTATTATTTAATCAATTAAATTGTTATATTTGATTACTATCATCACAAGTTTTTTGCACACAATCTTATTCATTCATAAAACACTTATTGCATTCTATAAAAGTTATTTAAACTTATATATACCTAAACTCAAAGTAAGATGATCTGCTTTAATATAAAAACACATTATTTATTTATATAAAAAAAAATATATTTTCTAATGCATTTAATATAGAAACATACTCTTTATTTATAAAAAAAGAGAGGCTTTATAAATTTGCATATTTGCTTAAATAGAAGAATTTCACTCAATTATAAAAGTATTGAGCTCTTATTTAAATATCTGATCTTTAACTGTTATTCGTTGAATTGAGGAGCATCAAATGTAAAAGTCAATTGAACTTTTATATATCTCTTAAACTTTATCTACTTGCTTTAGAAGTATATTCAAATCAAAATATTTTGTAAAATGGAAAAATAGTAGAGTTGGTTTATTTTATATATATATGTGTGAAAGAAGAGTAATTCTTTGACTAAGACGAGAGTCTTAAAAAGGTCGGTTGAGAGTTGAGTCTCTAGTGTACTTGTGAGGTAAGAAAAAGGTTGTCATTTCAAGACCAGATCATATAATAGTTCTGAACTCAAAGGAAATGTACAACTAAGCTTGAGGAAGACGAGTAATCCTTTGACCAAGACCAAAGTCTTAGAGATGTCAGTTGAGAGTTGAGTCTTTAATTAGTGTACTTGTGAGGTAAGGAAGATGTTGTCGTTCCAAGACCAGATCATATAATAGTTCTGAACTCAAAGGAAAGGTACAACTAAGTTTGAGTAAGGAGTTGATAACTTGATGTCTTAAATAGTTAGTTGTGAATAGTTGTAAGTTTATATTTAAAACTTTACAAAGGCTTTACAGCCTATTGAAGGAGTATTTATTACTGGAAGTAATAGGATCTCAAGTCCTGGAGATGAGCTTGAGACTAGACGTAGCAACATACACGGGTTGCATATTGTGAACCAGATAAATCTATGTGCATTGTGTAATTGAATTTTTACTATCTTGCTCATTAATTTCTGACACTGCAAATTAATTTACTAAAAATTCAAAAAGGCCTAAGATAATCTTTAAACAATAATAATCTATTCAACCCCCTTATAGATTATTATTGAACTTTTAATTGGTATCAGAGAGGTGCTCTTTAACATGTTTGTTAAGTGAATACAAACATATCTAAGAATAGATCCATCTATGACCTACAATGTTATTTATTGTGGAGAAAGACTGTCAATGTCCAGACCTTCACTATTTGATGACATAAACTTTGCCACCTGGAAGAATAGATTCAAAATATATGCCAAGTTACAAGGAATAAAAATCTAGTTAATTAGCAATAGAACGAGGTGTAAAAATTTCCACAAAAATTAAAGGTGAAAAGATCGTTGAGAAAGATGCTAATGAATTCACCACCGAATATGAAGAGACTATAAATATAGCCTTAAGAGCTGAACACGTGTTGACTAATAATATCATAGAAAAAGAGTACAAATGAGTTATTAACTGCAATAATGCTAAAAAAATTTGGAAAAAATTATTTGTAACCTATAAAGAAACCAATCATATCAAAGAAATAAGAAAAGATGTTCTAATCCAAGAGCATGAGAGTTTCAAGTTAGAAGAAGGAGAAAAAATCATTGATATATAAACAAGTTTTTCTAGAATCATTGATAAGTTGAAACAACTGGAAAAAAAATTACACAACTAATGAGAAAAACAGAAGAATTCTCAAAACTCTTCCATCTTTAAGGAAAATGAAGGTTATAAACATGAAGGAAATGTAAGATCTAACTGCATATCCTTTTGATAGCCTTATTAAAAATCTTCGTGGCCACGAAGTCTACATGGTAGTCGAAAAAGCAGGATTAGATACATATATAATGAAAAAAGGAATCACTGTCAAAGCTCTACTTGTAGATCAAGAAAGCGATGATGAGTAGGTAAATGAAGAACTCCTGAGTTTAGATAATAAAGAAGTTGCTTTATTATTGTGAGTCCATGTACAAATTAGGGTTCACATGACCTAATTGAATTGAATGCGCAATTAGGGTTCCACGGCTTCATTAAGGGTGCAAATTAGGGTTCGCATAACCTAATGAAATAAAGACGGAAAAGTCAGAAATAAATGTGCGAGACCTGCGAAAAGCCTCCACGTGTCCCGAGGCAGAAGACTCGTGGAGGCGGTTCGTTTTGGGAATTGATTGAGGGATTGGATTGGTGGCTAGAAGGACAAGGCAATATGGGCATTACTCGAAGGACTAAAGGGTATTTCTGGAATTTCCCTGAAGGCATGTGCCTTGCACATGACTACTTTCCAGAAAACCCTATAAATACCCCTTCCATTCCATTTGGAAAGGGAACTTCTCTGGAGACTGAAGACTTGGACTCTTGGAAGATCAAAGGGACCCTTTTGGTGACTTAAAGGCTTGGAGATTCCACCTAAAAGCACCAAAGGGGTTTGGACATTCTCTCAACTTGAAGGACTCAAGAAGGCTCTTGGAATCCCTGTTACCCTAACACGGTTCCCGGATTCTAGGGGTTCTGCCACGCGTCGTTGGAGTAATTGCCCACTTGTCGTTCTCCCCTCTTCAATCAACCAATTAATTAGTACTTTTCGTGGATTTCTCTCCTCCTCACCAACACGAAACCCTAACCCTAGAAGGTACGATTTCCTTGCCCACATTTCTTTGGCGACTCTACTTTGGGAGGTGGAGAATTCGTGAAGGGTATGCCCACAACTCGAAGTGGGGAGAACTACGGGAAGAGTCGCTTCACCAACAAACAAAGACATTACCTCACCGGATCCAGTTCAAGGCAAGCCACTCAAGCTTTCCAAGGTGCAAACACGGATTTTGACCAACCACTTATTGAAGACGCTTCAGAAGGAAGTTCAACATCACCACATATGGCCAATCAACAACAAACCAACGCAAGAAGGCAAGGCGAGGATGCGGTGGAGACCCGACGAATGATGTGCAAGCTGGAGATGCTCAAGGCATTGAAGGAAGCACCGCGAGAAGGCAAGGAATGATGATGGCTATGATCTTTGGAAATGCGAGAGGAAGCAAGAGGAGATGGGGAATTTCCGCCGACGGTTGATCTGATTCCCACTTTCAAGGCCATGTTCGGGAAGTTTGCATGGGAACAAGCGGTGTGGAAGACAACAATAATGGTAGCAACAACAAAGAGAACCACATTGTACCTCCATTAACGGAAAATCAATTGGTTCCAATAATCAACTTGGAAGCCCAGAACAGTGGTGACGTGCCACAACCTAGGATGGAAGCAAGCCAACCTCAGCAAACATCATCTCGACTACTATTCCATCATTTTCACACGGTAAAATGCCAACCATTCCAAGCAATGTCCGGCGAATCAGTGTCCACCGACCAATTTCTCTACCATACACACCGCCGTCGATGAGTATATCACAACACCCCGGAGAGTTCACGCTACAAGCCCATGTGACGAAGGATGATATGATTGGCGTGATCAATCAACTACGCAGAGCAGAACATCTCGACCCTCGGAGTTGGACTTTACTCCTCCTTACCACCTGCACACATTCGGAGGAAACCTTACCCAACGGGGTATATTGAAGCACCCGCAATTTCAAAATCTACCGGGGAAAAAGGAAATGCTAGGAACATATTTCGGAGTTTGTAGAGTCGATGTCTCCGTGGCTCGGATATGATGAAGTGAACAACCACAACTTGTTGATCGCGGGAATTCAACAAGACTTTGTGGATAGTGCCTTAGTTGGTACTACAATTTGGAGAAAGAATTCGATCCATGATTGGGATGACTTAAAATTACAATTTTCAAGAAATTTTTCTATAAATGCGAAGCAGGTAACCATTGTGGAGCTTATGCGGTTCAAGCGAAACCGAATGAGGAGTTGTCGAGATTATGTTGGTGAGTTCAGGGCCCGAACGCGAAGTCATGCAGAACGATTGAAGAAAAGAACTTAGTCGGCATTTGCAACAATGGTGCCTTGGATTCTTCAAGCCCCACCTCATCACCAAGGCTTGTGATTCATTCGCGACCTCTCATCACAAGACTTGGGAGGAAACATTGCCCACTAACCAACGGTTACATGGAAAGGCAAGAGAACGACAAGCTGTGGCTTTGGGTGACTCTCGATCAAAACCACAAAGAAGCGAAAAGGAGAAACACGAGAAAAATTTTAGCCGAAGCGAGAGAAAGCTGAAGACAAATATGCAAGAAAGCCGGTCCGGAGGCTATCACGTATAGTGAGAAAGCATTGAGGGGTTTGTATGAACAATGGGTTGAACATGGGTGGTGAAACCCCAAGGCCTAGATTTGCGGTGACGGAAGAAATAAAAGAAGACCGGACTTACATGTATTCCACCAATACGGGACACTCAACGATGGATTGTTATAGCTGCGGAGGATATTCCACGAAAAAGGTGGCAAATGGGGAGATTGAACTTGGAAAAGAAAGTAGTGTTCATGACAAGCCCCTGCCAAATCACAAAGGGAAGGAAACGTGCAACACTGTTATTCACAACACAGGCCCAGAAGTGGAGATGATGATGGAAGAAAAGGAGGAGTGTGATCCAGACCTGTAGGTGACGGCATTGATGAACGGAGCCAAGTTCAGAATTTTTTTTGATCAGATAGGATTGGCCAAAGAAGCAAGGATTGAGGCAACTAGGGCAATTATTAAGGTCGCCAAACGCAGGAGACTTGCGTGGCCATAAACAAAGGATTTATGAAGGCGATGGAGGAAGAAGAAAATAAGATATCTTTCTAAAGGCGATAGAGATAAGATACCCGCATAGCAGTCGTTGTATGTGATGTTAATAATCAACGGCATTGAGGTGCAGAGGGCATTTATTGACAATGGGCGTCGTAAATATTATGCCCCTACACCGTGTTCAAGCAGTTGAGCTGCACGGAGAAGAAGATTGTGAAGGAACAAATGAACATTACCGGATTCGCCAATCAAAGCACGAGAACCTAGGACACGTTAAGGTGGACATGCAAGTTGGGGAAGATTCGAGGGCTGTAATGTTCCATGTTGCGCGAGGTGGATGCATCATATCATGTCTTCTTTGGGAAGGGTTTGGCAAAACGACTATGGGGTGGTACCCTCGGTCTTTCATCAATGCCTTAAAGCTATTTGGAAAGGAGAGAAGTGAAGGTACCAAAGAACTCGGAATCCCTTTGGACGAGAAGAGGCACACATCATGAAGCAACTTTCTTTGATGATGTCATTTGAAGAGGGAGAGAACAGATTGCAAGACCGATTCCCTAAGACTAGCAAGTTGGGAGGAAGTGCGAGGAAGATAAGTTCGTACTGCGAGAAAAAGAAAAGAAGAAGACCTCGGAGCGTGGAGAATGTTCTAAAAACAAGAAGCGATTGGAAGAAGGAAGAGAAGAAAAGAAAAGGCCGGCAAACTCGAAGATGCGAGAAATATAATAAATGTCAAGCGGATGACACAATCGAGGAGGCCGGAAGAGGCGAAATGGGAGAGGTTGTTAAACTGGCGGAAAAGTGGTGTTTGATTGTGACGATGCAAGGGGAAGAGCCCTTGGAAGTGTGTGAACCCAACGGCTCAGGAGGTGTCCCCACTCCAAATAATAATGAAGAAGAAGAAGCAGCATACATGAAGAAAGGTAGAACCCAACTCGAGAATGCTTGAGGATAGGCCAAAACCTCAACAAAATGAATTAGAGGAAGTTAATTTGGCAATGAGAGGAAGGAACGCCAAGACCGAACTTATGTCAACAAGGAATTGGATGCTAAAGCAGAAGGAGAAGCTCGTACAATTATTGCGAGAATATAGGGATGTCTTTGCTTGGAATTATAACGAGATGCCCGGAATTGACAAGGATCTTGTGGAGCACAATCTAAACATAAGTCCGGGAATGAAGCCAGTAAAGCAAGCACCTCAAAACTATGCACCCTAAGTAGAAACTCAAATAAAGGAAGAAATCAAGAAGTTGCTGGAAGTAGGGTTTATCAAGCCAATTCAACATCCAATATGGCTATCCAAACATTGTCTGCAGTGTAAAGAAGTCAAATGGACAGCTACGAATATGTGTGGATTTCAGAGATTTGAACAAGGCATGCCCAAAGGACATGTACCCATTACCCAACATAGACACTTTGGTAGATGCAACGGCTAATCATGAGATGATGTCATTCATGGACGGGTTTGTGGGTTACAATCGGATAAAGATGTCAAGTAGTAGAAGATGCAGAGTCGATGACCTTTCGTACCCGGTTTGGGAATTTCTACTATGTAGTAATGCCATTCGGGTTGAAGAATCTTGAGGGCAACTTATCAAAGGGAAATGCACGCCATATTTCATGACATGATTCATGATATAGTGGAGGACTACGTAGATGACATAGTAGTGAAATCCAAGAAGGCGATAACTCGTGTGGAGGACACGAGGAAAGTGTTCGAGCGGTCTGTAGAAGGTATAAATTGAGGATGAATCAAGAAGAAGTGCGCCTTTGGGATGAATTTGGAAAATTCTTGGGCTTCTTGGTGCACAAAAGAGGCTTAGAGGTGGACCCAAGCAAGGCGAAAGCAATCACAAAGATGCCCCCCACCAAAACGCAGAAGCAGTTGAAGAGCTTTCAGGAAAGTTTCATACATGAGAAGATTCATGCCGAAGATTAGCCGAGGTCACAGAACCTTTTGGCAAATTGCTAAAAGGAAAGGCACAATGGGGACTGGGCAAAAAACCAACAACAGCGTTTGAGAAGGTGAAAAGAATTTTGGCTTGGCCTGACAAACAATGGTAGTGCCACAAAGAGGAATATCGTTAGATTGTACATCACATCTACCAAGAAGTCCATAGGTGGATTGATCACGCAGAGAGGTGGACGGAGAAGAGAAACACGTGATATTACATTAGCCGGATAATCGAGGCCAGGAAACCGGTATTCACAAGTGGAGAGGCATTGTCTAGCATTGGTATTCATTCTTGAGAAAATGCGGCATTATTTTTAGCACACGAAATAAAGCTTGCAACAAAAAGCGATCCAATCGGATACCTATTATTATCTAAGCCGACATTAGTAGGAAGACACGCCGGATGGATGATGATTCTTTGAGTACGACATCAAATGTGTAACACGAAAAGGCGATCCGATGTCAAGCCTTGGCGCACTGGCCGCTCAATTTCCAAATGGAGAATATGAACCCCCTCCGAGGATCTTAGGGTGAAGAAGTAGAATCAATCGAGTTGAAAAATGAGGACCCGAATGGTGGAGTTTGGCTTTTGATGGATCATCCGCAGAAGGTAAAGGCGGAGGTGAGGAGTGGTGTTGACCACTAAAGAAGGAAATGAAGTGGCCTTGTCATACAAATTGGATTTCCTTGCACAAACAATGAAGCGAGAATATGAGGCGTTCATACTAGGATTGTTGGCGACTCACTTAATTGGGAGCCAAATATCTTAAAGTAAAGGAGATTCAAACCTCATAAAGGCAAATGAGATAAGAGGCCAATTTGGAGTGAAGGAACCTATCTTGGCGCCATATCGAACTGTAGCACAAAAGGTGATGGAGGCTTTCAAGAAGGTGGTGATTGAATATGTGCCAAGAGGACAGAATAAACAACCTGATGCACTAGCAACAGTAGCATCTCGAGTCTATGTCCAAGGTGAGAATTTGGATGTAAAGGTAATGAAGAGAACCCTCCCAACCACAGTGCTAAATTTGTTCCCCAAAGACATAATAGATGATTGGCGATACGACATCTCCAATCAATTGAAAACAAAGGAGGGAACAATACCTACCGTAAAGTTCTGTCTACAACATCATCAAAGGTGTCTTGATCACAAAGAAAAAAGCGGATGGTGTGTTGACACGATGCTTAGGGAGGCAGGAAGCAGATAGAGTCTTGCAACAGGTGCATGACGAGAACTGTGGATTGGCAGACATAGGCTTGTATCGTAGGCTGCAGCGTCAAGGGTATTATTGGCCTGAAATGAAGAAGGAAGCAGATGCCCTACAACGCCAATGTGTTTCATGCCAAGAATACCCTGGGGAGGATGAATGCGCCTTCATTGAAGATATAGTGGATTGGCGAATCCCTTATGTGGAGTTCTTGCAAAGCGGGACTCTTCCGACCGAAAAGAAAGACGCAATTATAATCAAGAGGAAGTCACAACGTTTCTTCTTACAGAATGGAGAATTGATTAGAAGGGGATTCAATGGCAAGCCCCTACGGTGTCTAGAACTAGGTGAAGCCAAAGATTTGGTTTACCAAATGCACAAGGATGAACACAAAGGGGGAGCCAAGTTGTACAAACAACTTATCGATCATGGTTACTACTGGCCAAAGATGGAGGGAGATAGTCTAGAATTTGTTAAAAAGTGCCACATTTGTCAAATACATGGAAACTTGATCCATGCTCCCGTATGGTGGATTTTATGAACCTTAGCAACACCATGACCCTTTCATACATGGGGAATGGATCTTATAGGTCCTGTTTCACCCTAATTCCAAGGGTAACATATGGATTTTAAGCGCCACCGAGATGTACACAAAGTGGGTGGAAGCAATACCTTGAAGAAGGCCACGGGACCGGCGGTGGCCAATTTTATCAAGGAGCACATCATTTGCCGCTTTGAATCTCAAGATAATTTTATCGGATAATGGAACTCCTTTTATCAATAGGGATGTCAAAAATCGATGGAAAGATACAGGGTGAAACATTACAAGTCATCACCATATTACCCGAAAATGACGAATGACGAGAGGCTACAAACAAAACCTTGATAAAAATTTTATCAAAACCCTGAGACGATCATCCAGAAGAAATGGGCGAGAACAATTACCAATAAGCGTTATGGGCATATCGAACTTCAAAAAGGAAGCCTCTGGTGAGACCCCATATGCTTTGGTTTATGGTGAAGAAGCTATTTTGCCCGCTGAAATAGAAATACATTCTACTCGAATGAGACTTCAAAGCTTAGTCGAGGAAGAAAACCGACCAGCGACTGGAGGCCTTAGTTGACTTTTGAGATAAGGCTAAAGAAAAGCTTGAAGCAGTACCATGAAAGATGCGATGACAATACAACCGCAAGTGATAATACACATTTAATTTTGGTGGGGACCTGTACTCAAAACGGCAACTCAAGTCGTGAGGGGACCCTAACCACCAAATTTTACCCGAAATGGGAAGGCCCATATAGGTAATGAGAGATCTCTAAAAGCGGGTATTGCAAGATATCTCGTGTGGGATCGAGATCTTTATCTCAGCCTATTGAACTTGAAGTGGGTAAAGAAATATTACACATGAGAAGAGCATCACAAAAAGTTATACTTTCAACTTCAAAAGTAATCGAGGCACTGACTAAGTCATGACCCTTGGAAGTTACACTTTCAAACTTCAAAAGTGATCGAGAACACGATTAATGACTCTCTCGCGAGTTACACTTTCAACTTCAAAAGTGGTGAGGCACCTGAGTTTAAGCCCTCAACCTCGAAAGTTACACTTTATCTTTAAAAGTGACAAACTTTATGCTTTATTCGACAAAAGCAAGAAAGTTACACTTTACCTCTAAAAGTGGCAATCGTTATGCTTTCTTCGACAAAAGCAAGATTTACTAATGAAACGTTATGCTTTTCGTTAAAAGCAATTTTATTATCAATAAATTTATAAACTTTCACTTTTACTTGAATATTATTTTAAATTTCTTAAGAAAAAAGAGTATAAATTCAAGTTTTGGTTTGTGAAAACTATATATACATGTTTTTGATAAAATTCATATTTACTTGTGGTTGTCTTTTAATATTAATTTGAATAACTTGAGATTCAATGATAAATATTGAATTTTAAGGAATCATTCAAATTAAAAGCAATCAACAAGGTTGAAGAAACTACATTTTGATAAATGAAACATGTGGAAATGAGTTTCAAAGCGGAAATCGAAAAAAACTACTACAACAAGTTATGATCTAAAGGCAAGAAATATCAAATCGAAGAGAGGCATAGCTAAAGCTTCCAAGTCAGCAATGGCCGCATCTCGAACCTTAAGATTTGCAGCTTTCAGCTCCTTAACTTGTTGGGTAGTTACTTCTATGTCCCGTCGCTGGCACTCCACATCCTGAAATTTAGCATTTAGATCCCGAAGCTGGTCCTCTAAATCTTGAGACTGGATCTTCAGTTTGTTGGCGGCTTCATCAAGCTCAGAAAGCTGCACTGAAAAGGAATCATCTTCACACTTACGTACAGCAACCTCCGAACGTAGTGAAACAAGATTAAAACTTGATTTGAGAAGATCCAGTCTAACACGAAAAGGAGACATGTCAACACCCACAGCTTCAAGGTCATTCACATCATCACTAAACCTCTTCAAGTCCTCGGCTCGTAAGGAATATAAAGACAGAGTGTGCAACCCAAGAACAAGGCTTGCAAGTCGTTCAGGAAGAAGGTTTGGGTGGAAGTCATCTTAATAATCAATCGGTCAAGTATCTCCGCGAAACCGAGCTAGAGAGGCGCTCAGATTTTTCCGACTAGGAGATGATATCGAAAACCCCTCCACGGAATAAGATCCCCACTTGGATTGAAGGAAGCTGGCGAAGCCACTTTAGACGCCACCATAGAATTTGACAAGACAAGAGATGGAGGATCGAAAGATGTCAGTATGGCCGATGATTCCTCAAGCCTTGGCCACGGAGGATAACCAAGGTCACTATAAAGCGAGTGGGCGACATCCGGATGGAGAACATCAAACAAAGCCGTGGCCTCAACAAGCAAAGGCAAATCTTTCATCTTCTCACCTGAAAACAAAAATGTCAAAGCATAATATATTAAAAAAAAAAAAAGATACAATATATTGAAAGAAAGATACTCACAATATAGCCAATGGAAAAGGAGTCGGGGAGATGCCGGAGGCGGAATGTCATTTAATCCACCCAAAGTACTATCAATAATGCCCTCCGATCGATCACTAACTCGGCGGACTCTTACAGGTAGGATAGACATCGTGAATAGTCTCGGAAGGATTCCCCTCGAGGAGGTAGGAGCCTTATTAGCATCTTTAGGCCCATCATATGGAGAAGTCATAGGAAGGATTGAAGAAATCGGTGTATCACCCAAAGCAGGACTTGGGCTTACATCAGATAAAGTGTCTTTAGCATCAAGGCTAACACAATCATTATGCAAAGAAGACGACTCGACACCAATAAGGATAGGTTGAGAAGGCTCACGACTGGCAGAAACCGCTGCAGCTACCACATGTGTAGTACCAGAAATAAACCCAAGAGGAACATCATAATCCTCTTCATTAACTTCTAATCGAAAATCAAGAAAATAAATACATAAGGAAACACGAAAGCAACTATACGAGGGATAAAAAAATATATATATATATGGAAATGTCACAAAAATTTACCAAATTTCACGTTGCTTCGACCGGGACCCTACCGTTTAAGATACTAGAACTAGCATCATCAAGAGGACGTTTCAATGATGGCTTTAAGCGAAGCCTAATAACGGGACGACTAACTTGGAACCACGATAGAAGTAATAGGAGGATCCACCTCGTAATCGGTGAGTGGTAGATGCTTTCGCTTTAGAACGGGTGATTCTCATTTCCTCGGCACTGGAGGATCCTTGGGGAGGAAATCAAGGAGGTATCCGTGATAGAGATGCATGAGACGAAGCCCGTGGTGGAAGACTCACTGGAGGTAGTAGGGACATGTGCACGAAGAATAGTTGGGTCACCGAGAGGATGAATGCCTCTCGTATCAAGATGAGAAGACTTAAGATCGAGCCTCACGCTCAATGAGCCGACCTCTTCGTTGACCAACGTTACGAGCGGATAGTGGTCTTAGGAGAACAAAGCAACTGGCCCATTGGAGGCGTTCGGGAATAAGCGGTAGAGAACAAATCAAGTATCATCCCCATCTTTTAAGATTGACCGCCAATAATTATGCTCATTTGGTAGTATATCGCCCAATCCGAGAATCATTCGGTGTATGACAAAAGGAAGGATTTATGAGGAGCATTTGGAGGCCTTGGAAATGCCACGTAAAAGAGGAGAGGTAGAGACAAAGTTGAGAAAGGCGATCTCATAAGTCTCCTCGACAAGTGTGGCCAAAAGGACGCTCCTGGTCAAATCCAAACTGCCTCATGACCCTGTGAGGAGAATAAAGCCACGAGTGCCAAAACCATTATCTTCGATTTAAGTAAGGAAGCTCCGTAGGCAGAAGGAAGACGAACCAAGACAACGAAGAACCACTCAATTCACCGATATCTCGAGTAGAGCGAAAGTGATGCCTATAGAAGTGGGGCGTGATTTAACCGCCATTGTTCGAAACAATAGTGTATGGACGAGTACAGAAAGCATGAAGAATCATCGATAAAATGTCAGAATCTGAATTAGATCGGTGATCAATCCAATGAAATGTCAAGCGAGGGACAATGTTCTTGAAATGAAGAAGGATCTCGAATCGCGCTTTTCTTCTTAGGAAAATGTGCAGGAGTAGAATATCTCAAAAAGTGCTCGAAGAGAAAGATTTGAAGAAAGGAGCAGGGAGCGAAGCAATTTACGTCATACCTGAGTAAAGAAACAAAAAGATTAATAAGAAAAAATTGCAGTGTGAAAGACAGTTAATAAAAATACGAAAAATGGATACCTCCCAACGGATTCCTTCATAGCGAGAATAGTTTCGTCCAAACGACGATACAATGTTCCTAAGAAGAGAGGAGCGAGAGGAACATTTAGACCTCGAGATAGCATAGAAGCTAAACCAAACATGCGAGTCGAAGGACCATCTACAGGAGACCCGGGAAAAATGAAGCGGGATAACCACATAGCCAAATAAGCAGCTAAGGGAAAAGGGCAAGGCTCTTCATGGAAAGTGAGGACAGACTTGTTATAGTCAGAACTATTTTCGTGTCCGGGTCGGTAATCCCTGAAGAAATAGCGCACCCAAGATAACCAGGAATTCTTTTGCCGGTTAGAAGTCTCAAAGTTTGGGAGGAGCATGTCACCCTGAAATCGCGAGATATAATTGGGAGCTCGCTTGGAAGCTTCTGTTAAATAAGCAATGCACTCAACATCTCTAGGAGACAAGCTAGATATGCTACAGGAAGCCGATGCAACAGCAGGAAGGCTACAAGATATAATCTAGAATGAGTTCATACCCTAAAAAAAAAATGATGAACGAAATAAAAAAATAAAATAAAAATAAAATAAAATAAAAAGATTACTGGTAAATGGCATAAACGTCCTCTAGAGTTGGGGTGAACTCCCCCCAAGCAGTGACAAATGTACAGGTAGAAGAACACCAGCGTGAAATCAAGACGGTAAGAGCATCTTGGTCCTGTCGAATACGAAGATCCCTGCATAATTGAATGCAACGCAAAATGTCGGCCCTCTTCAGTATTTCCACATAATCGAAATTCATGAGAACCTCGCTTCATCCAATGTTGCCACCGAAAGACGATTGGATGAGTTGGATATGAAATGAATGGGACTCACTACAACAAAAAGGCTTATCAGCAATCAAGACATCGGCGATCGTGATACGGTCGCAGATATATATCTCATGACCGTATCGCGGTCGGCCGATACGTAGTCGTGAGATAATCCGGTCATTTGGAAGGACATCAGCGACCACCAATAGCGACCGAATAATTAGCGACTGCAATTAGCGACCGATACCGTCGCTATTATAACTTATGCTGAGTCATTCGTCATGCGTGACGTGTCACACGTGTCAGCGACCGATAATAGCGACCGCAGCGGTCGCTAGATTCAAGCAGTCGCTGATACATTTTTGGCGACCGCATGCGGTCGCTGATGCTTTTTTTTTTTTCAAATTTTTGCCTATTTTATTGATTTCCCAAAAATAACCTGCTTTGTACCTGCTTTCAATCCCAACACAGTTATATATATATATATACAAGCATCCATATTAACATCCATCCAATACAATACAAAACATTCATCCATGAAACATTCATCCAATATAATACAAAACATTCCTCCAACACAATATAATCGATATCGTAAACATCCACATAAACTAATACAATTGTCCAAAGAATGAATCTAAAAGAGTACAAGGCTTTAAAAATCTAAAAAAAATAAGTCTAAGCGCTTCTTCATGGATCATCCAAATTAGGATCCTGTAATTATCAAAGTAATAGAACATATATGTTACATATAAGTAAGACATTATTTCGAGAGACTATAAAATATATAAGACAATGTAGCTAAACAATAAACGATATATATATATACCGCTCCTCGTTGTTGTCTTCTTGCTGCTTCGCTGCTTGCCGCCGCCATCGCCTTGCCGCCAACTCATCGGGACTCGAGAGATCGCAGATGCCCGCCCAAGATATCTGAAGAAGATCACGATCTCGACAGATCGCTCTCTCACACGATCGGCGAGGAGTATGATAGGTTGGAATACTGATGGTATGTAGACTAGGTGGCGAGTTTGCTGTGCCATCGATGGTCGGGCGTCGTCTTTGTCCTTGGCCTTTGACATAATTTTTCTTCACGATGGACGCCCTCTCCTATAATTCTTGATCAATCGACGGACGCGGGGTGCCTTCATGATAGCGCTCGTTCATTAAGCCCTTATAAGTGTCCTGTCAAAAGATGAACAATTAAATAGTTAAAAATAAATAAAAAAAATACTAAAGAAGGTCGTTACAATTTATAAACAACATATTAGGATAAAGTGAACTTATTACCGCTATATCGAAGCGACTTGGGTAGACCATCATCGCGGTGGCTACATACACATCCAACCAATTGATAGGTTAACCTTGAGACCGAGACTCCTATAGTTCATTTCCTCATATTATTATGTAAACATGTGATATTTTAGGTACAAAAGATGATCAAAATATAACATACGCATACCTCGGCAAAGAATGTGTCGTAAATTGTGATGATATCGCCGCCCGATACGTGCCTTTTTGCGCTTCTCGCCGTCTCGATACACTGAGGATCTGTTCGAGGCGGCGATCTTTCGCGCTCTTGACCCGACTCTCGACTTTCCACCGGTGTCACACATCCGCACCCATATGGGTCAGGCGCACCACCGTGGGCTATGCTCACGCATATCGCTTCACCCGGCCCTGGATGGTCAATCTCTCGGCATTTGCGAGGCTTTTTTTGTCGTTCCTTGTTCAAATTATCTTTAGTTAAATTCGACGCACGCACGCACTTCTCGCTGTATAGTGTCTCGAATAAGCGATGCACGTGCGTGCGTCCCATCTATATCGTTTCGCAAATAAAATAACAATAATAATATTAAAATCTGTTATATTACTAAGCAATATTATTTGATTAACTATGTATTATCTATCGAGTGATAAAAAAATATACGAAATTCAAATTTAAACTACATCCTTATGGGCGAGAGGTGTGTTTCATTTACGTAATCATCGGCGTAGGCCGATTACGTCAAGCTTATAATTGTGAAATGCACTTCACAATTTTACTATCTTGAAAATCACTACAATATATAATTTATATTAAATTTATATATAATATATATATATATATATATATATATATATATATATACACGATGTTTAACTTACGTGCTTTATCCGGAGGAGGACGGATCTCAGATAAGAATGCGATCATCCGGATTAGCTTTTGGCCTTTGACACATGATTAGGGGGCCAAACCCAACCTTGCCGCTTTTCGTCGTGCTGCAGTTCGGAAGACATCTATAAATAAAAAATTTAGGATGTTAGTATAAGTTATAAATGAAAGGTACATAAACATGTATGGGGATATAGAGAACATCGGGATATGTAATTGTATGTAAACAAAAGGACAATAGGATATGATAGTCTCAGCCACTAGGATAGTCTAGGCGTGTATATTTAAGTTACTTAAGGTTACTTTTAGCATCACCAAACTTTATATAATCATCTAACACATAATAGTCCTTTAAGGTCAGTACTTATGAATTGTCCAAAAAAAGTCCATTTTTGGCTTTAAAATGTGATTTTAACAAGTCTCATGCTCAAAATGGCTTGGGCTTGGTTCCTTTAGTTTGTGTAGCTTTCTTATGTCCTATTATGACTATTGAAACTTTGTGTATGGGGTCCAGGTATGGTGATTCACTATTTTAGTGTTCATTGTTCTATAAAGCTTATTTTCAATGATTTTTAAGCAAGAATTGGCCTAACTTTAGGAACCATTTTTACATGTTATCTATAGGAAATGTATGTACTCCTCACTATCTAATAACTCATTAATAGTGTGATTGAAGTTATGGTGCTTGTGTTTGTGTTTGTACTTTTCATTTTCTTTCTATTCTAAGCTAAGTCATACTTATAGCATACATATTAATAATAGTGTGTCATTTTCTTTATCTTCTCGACTATGAATTATGGAAAACTTCTTTGAACCTTCTTCTTGATTGAATTATGGATAAACTTAATTCCTAGTTATATGGCCATTTTCTTATATATTTTTGCTAGTTTATTAATTGGTCCCTCAACTCTTTTTTTTTTCTTAATCAAGTTACTTAACAAGGATACATATATGATTCGAGGGTCCATATCTGAACACAACAAAAAATATCACATATACTCATTGCCATCACATATATATGAATGCATATATGGCCATTTGACTTATATATGAAGATTTAGACAAGTATGGATATTTTAGAAACAACTCATTAATAGTGTGGTTGAAGTTATGGTGCTTGTGTTTGTGTTTGTACTTTTCATTTTCTTTTCTATTCTAAGCTAAGCCATACTTATAGCATACATATTAATAGTGTGTCATTTTCTTTATCTTCTCGACTATGAATTATGGAAAACTTCTTGAACCTTATTGAATTATGGATAAACTTAATTCCTAGTTATGTTTTATGTTATACTAATGTTCAAGTTATATGGTCATTTGACTTATATATGAAAAAATTCGCAGAGTCTCCCTATAATATGGACTATCCACACGCACGAGGCATGCATACTTGACCAATTTCAACAAAATATAATCCCAATTTATTCCCAAACCTCAAATAATGAAATAAGATATAGTATGTGATAAACTAAACAAAAAGTAAGCACAAAAAAAGCAAGCACTAGAACATAGCAAATAAAAGCAAGAAGAACTTTGTTGGAACGATAGTTGTCAGTGTATTACGATAGTAGATGTATATCTTACGATACAGGAACAATTTAATACAAGATCTTTTATGTATTCGATGTGACACAAGATATAGCACAATGTCCTACATATCTTAAGATACAACGTGTATGATACATTTTAAGTTAGAGATGAGCAGGATAAAAGGTAGAACAACATATTAAAGTCTTTTCCCGGTAGAAGAGTTTTTACTATTTTGTCACAATACGCCTTAAAATGCTTTTTATGGTTTTTTATCTTCTTCTAAAGATTGTCTCCACTTTCTCTTTTTATATCTCTTCCTCAAATGGAGACATGAATACTTAGCTTCAGAGTTGACTTCTGATCTATACTTCACAGTTTGGGGCTTAATTTCACTTGGATTTTATACATATATAGTTAAAAGTAAGGTTTTTTTATTCTCTATTTCCCTTTTCAAATTTACATATAACCAATATTTACTATTAAATAAGCCTCTAGACTAGAGTCTTCAAACTCTAACATTAATATTTAAAGTTTCTAGCCTGATATAATTATTTCAACATTAAGCTTAAGCTAATATGTTTTACTGTCCATTAAATTGAGTTCTCTATATGTTTAGATATGTAATTATCATGTTTTACATTTCTTCCCGTATCTTATGAGATGATAAATGAGTAGCGATTCCAAAATTTTTAGTACACAATACAATTCACAATTGGACAACAATGGTTGGAACCTATACCAACCCATGTATTGCCATGTACTAGTATTATTTGCATCAAATTACAACATTTTCTCATTGAATAGGTGTTATAAATAAGATCAATAGTATTAAACTCTATTCAACATTTCCACTGTTCAAGGGGCAGCAATTTTCAACACGGCAAGATAACACGACACGAACACACGATTCATAAACGAGTTGGTGTCATAAACGGGTTTACAAGTGTCATAAACACCATTTTAAACACGTATCAATTTTCAAAACGAACACGATTCATAAACGGGATCGTGTTGTAAACATGTGTATACACGAGTTTCAACACGACATGAATTTGCCTAACACGACGCGAATGTCACCCCTTTATTTGACACGACGCAAATGTTCCTAGTTATAGTTGTTTTAATTTTAAAATTTTCAATTTTGTTTTGGTCATAACTTTTTCATCACAAGTCCTTTTTGTTCATCTTTGGACAGGACGCGCTTTATACAATAAGGTATCAACCCTCAAAAGGCCATATTTTATTTAACAAGTTTGATATCCAAAACAGTCCACTGAAAATTTAGGGCATGGGGTTTCATCAGTTTCTTGGTTTGGCAAAAAATCACCATAAATAATGTACAAGGAATTTGAGTTCAAAATAGTGTTTAGATTACTCATAGAGGTATCAAACACAATAAACCTCACTCAAAAATTCATTATACATTATGAGTTATTAAAATTCTAATTTCGGGTTCGGGATAAATATTTTTGGTATTATATATATATATATATGTTTCATTGATTATATAAGTGATAACAAATGTTGCATACAATATACTTCACGATAGTAAATCGTGTGTACCGCATTGGTGTGTCGTGGGCGGTTGTGGTGGTGGTGATGGTGGGTGGCGGCGGTGGATGGTGGTGGTGGTGGTGATGGTGGTCGTTGTGGGTGACTGTGGTGGTGGTGGGTGGTGCGCTTTCCCTCTTTTCCTCTTCTCTTCTCCCCTTCTCCCTATTCTTTTCTCCTTTTTTTTTTCTTCAATCGATTGAGAGTAATAATTGGGCTCGAACCGGTTAATTGGAATAGATCGTGATCATATCAAATAACCGCGACGCGATCGCTAATTTTAAATGATATGGAATATCGTGACGCATCGCGATGCCGATAGTGAATGGTCGCAAATAACTAAGGCGCCAATATTTCGTGCCAATTTTTGAGGTAAAAATGAACTTTATAACCGAATAGCGTAGGGTTCGGATCATTAACATACTCTAGCGACCAAATTCAAGTGCGGTCGCTAATGGCGATCGCTAGTAATACTTTCTGCTGACCGAAAAGTGCGATCATTGATGTTTTTGTTATTTATTCTGACATTTTCTTGTAGATGTGTAGGGTATTCTGCTTTTTCTATACACATACGAAATGCTGAGCGAGCAGGAAAGTTGTCTAAACTTGCATAAGCCGTAGCATATAGAAATAAGCCTGCTTTCTCAGGAGGAGGAAAGGTTGTACGATCATAATTCTTCACTTGCTTCAGAAAACGTCAGAAGACCCATAAAAGGGAGCCTTTCCCCAGTCGCTGATGAAAGGAACCTCCTTAGTAGTTTTTGGGTCTGTGGAACGTTCACGGAAGTTGGCCTGCAACAAGAAAATATAACATGAGAATTCTAGAAACAAGGAAAGAAAGTGAATGAGCATTTGAAATTAAGTGCTTACCATAACAAGAGAGAGGGTATGAAACTTAAATAAGAAGATTGGATTTGGGAAAGGAAGATCACGGACACCTTGGATTGGAAAGGAAGATCACGAACACCGAAAGAAGAAAAAAGAGCACAAGCATTAGGAGCCATTCAAATAAAAGGGTAAAAGAAGAACGGGGAAATGTGAAAAGGAGGCCATTAGGTCGGTTCCCTAAGGGTTGACCCTAGGATTTAGCCACCCAAGGAGCTCTCCCTTTACATTTAACTTCTCCTTACTCGTCGAATCAACTGATTGGAATGAATGCTACTTCACCAGAATATCCGAGCCAATGACCTTGTTAAGATGAAATGGCTCGGAATAGATCCTTCCTCCTTGCGGTGTTCCTTTATTCTAGAATATCCGAGCCAATGACCTTGTTAAGGTGAAATGGCTCGGAATAGATCCTCCTTCTCCTTGCGGTGTTCCTTTCTTCCGAATATCCGAGCCAATGACCTTGTTAAGGTGAAATGGCTCGGAATAGATCCTTCCTCCTTGCAGTGTTCCCTTTCTTCCAGAATATCCGAGCCAATGACCTTGTTAAGGTGAAATGGCTCGGAATAAATCCTTCCTCGTTGCGGTGTTGCCTTTTTTCTTCGTGAATATCCGAGCCAAGATCCTTGTTAAGGTGAAATGGCCCGGAATAGATGCTTCCTCGTTGCGGTATTGTTTTTTTTATATATACTACGATTACTTGAAAAGAAAAGAAATAGAAGAAGTAATCACGAAGCATCAACCAAACGAGGTCTGCAGGGACCATCCAACGGTAAACAATTGAATTTCCAAATCAGACTATCACCGACATAACATTCAAATATCCAGATGACTTTGGGAAATTGGATAGAAGTGGCCACTACACTACTTATATATTGAGTTGGAGGATAGATAGTAGATCGGCGTCATCAGTCGGTATCAGTAGCATAATGATTCTACCTTCTGACATTAAGATAATATAATATATATTATAAGTAGCATTAGGTCGATCTTACCTCGATGATGTTAGAAGAAACGTCAATGGATCACTGTGAATGGCTTATGAATGTCTGGCACATCTGCTGCATTCCGTCGCTCCCTAAAAAAAAAAAAATTTGATACTCCAGTGAAAATTAGAAATTAGGGCATCCCCTATTAAAATGTGTCTAGTAAGCTGAAGATGAGGGATAATTATATATTATTACGGTCTCAATTTATGGGTCAAATATAAAACATAGCTAACTTTTTTATTACCATCAATCATTAGTCGGTGAATATATACATATAGGTATAAAAAAAAATAATAATAATAATAAAAAAAAAATAAAAAAAAAAATTATTATTAAAAAAAAATAAAATAAAATTATATATATATATATATATATATATTATGGAAACAAACATTCTATAGGAATGATTTGATTTTGTTTTCAAAATAATATGAATGATTTGATTTTGTATGAAGAAAGATTTTATTTCTCAAAATAAAATAAGATTTTATTTATGTTTAACATGAACTTCCATTACACCTTAAATTCATTAATTCCTAAATAAATTTTTTTTAGCATAATCAATATATTTTAGCTTCATGGGTAGGGTATAAACAATAAATGACTAAAGAAGTTTGACACAGGACTTCCGGACACGTTCCGCCACTTTATGTACATATATATATATATATATATATATATATATATATATATATATATATATATATATATATATTTTAAGGAAACAAAGATTGTGCGAGATTTGGAGAAGATTTTAATATTTCGTGCGTGAGCTCTCCTAAGGGTCTCCTCTCCAACAATTTTTTGTTTTCGGGACTTACTGAATCGAGTCGCACATTGTTCAAAAAATTTGAAACATGACTCAAAGACTTGAAGAAATTTGCACTATCACCACTCGAAGGTGTGGACCGACGTCTTGAGGGGCAAATGTGAGTCCATGTACAAATTAGGGTTCACATGACCTAATTGAATTGAATGCGCAATTAGGGTTCCACGGCTTCATTAAGGGTGCAAATTAGGGTTCGCATAACCTAATGAAATAAAGACGGAAAAGTCAGAAATAAATGTGCGAGACCTGCGAAAAGCCTCCACGTGTCCCGAGGCAGAAGACTCGTGGAGGCGGCTCGTTTTGGGAATTGATTGAGGGATTGGATTGGTGGCTAGAAGGACAGGGCAATATGGGCATTACTCGAAGGACTAAAGGGTATTTCGGAATTTCCCCGAAGGCATGTGCCTTGCACATGACTACTTTTCAGGAAAACCCTATAAATACCCCTTCCATTCCATTTGGAAAGGGAACTTCTCGGAGACTGAAGACTTGGACTCTTGGAAGATCAAAGGGACCCTTTTGGTGACTTAAAGGCTTGGAGATTCCACCTAAACGCACCAAAGGGGTTTGGATATTCTTTCAACTTGAAGGACTCAAGAAGGCTCTTGGAATTCCTGTTACCCTAACACGGTTCCCGGATTCTAGGGGGTTCTGCCACGCGTCGTTGGAGTAATTGCCCACTGCCGTTCTCCCTCTTCAATCAACCAATCAATTCCGTACTTTTCGTGGATTTCTCTCCTCCTCAGCCAATACGAAACCCTAACCCTAGCAAGGTACGATTTCCTTGCCCACAATTATTAAGACAACTCAGGAGAGTAATCCAAAGTAAAGCAAGAAGATAGGATAAAGACTTTTTGAAGACAAACAACAACTTTAACAACTTTAAAAGTAAGCAAGTCTTCAAGCCAAAAGGAAAAGGAGAAAATTTCAATACAAACAACATTAACTTCAGAAATGCTAGCTTCAATGAGAATTCAAACACATGTTTTGAATGCAATCAACCTGGATATTTTAAAAAAGACTGTACTCTAAAAGTACTAGTCAACAACAAAGTACTAGTAGTTGAGGAAGACATGGATCTAAGTGACTAAGAAGGAACTGGTGAACAAACCGAGGTAATCACAAATTTATGTTTAATGGTAGACACCAATTCATCACCAAGATTTGAGGAAAATTCAGAACATCAATTACCTAATACTTCATTTGTCACACATAATTTAGATAATATTAGTGTATAACATCATGAATTACAAGAAGCATTTAGTTGTCTATATGAAGATAATGAAATTATTAAAAAAGACTTTATTAAACTAAAAATATCATTAGAAAAATTAATTAAGACTAACAAAAATCTTGAAATAGAAAATTCAAATTTAATTATAATAAATGAAACCTTAAAAAAAAAAAATGAGAATCTAGAGAATGATTCTTCAGAAATCTTATATAAAAAAGAAGAATTAAATAAAAAAATAAAAATAAACAAAGATCATGAAATAGAAAATTAAACACTTATTATTTCTATTGAAAATCTTAAAATTGAAAATTCAACACTTACTATTCTTATCGAATATTCTCAAATACTAAATCAAGAGTTAAGTGAAGAAATTAAAACACTAAAAAATGAGAACTAATCTCAAAAAATAGGATTAGAAATACAAAGTGAAAAATAAACTTTATTAGATCGAATTAGAATGTTGACTATAGAATGTGATGATTTAAACTCAACAGCCATAAAATTCACAAAAGGGAAAGAAAAATGTGATTTTATGCTTAATTAAGAAATTAAGATGTGGTTTTAATAAAGAGGGATTATGATATATTGGAGAATCTAGTAAAACAAAAGATAAATGATTCCTTCATGTTAGAAGTAAAGAAAAAGGTCATACATCTCCATTTACTAAATGTTCTTACTATAATAGGAATAGTCATTCCGTTTACACGTGCAATGTCAAAAATAAAAACTATAAGGAAAAATGATTTGGGTACCAAAAGGAACTTACACTACACCTATTATTATGAGAAATACAAGAAAAGAATTTCATTATCAGAAAAATGAAAAAATTTCTAGAAATCTTCATCAAAATTTTTCAAGATACAATCATGCATCTTATAGACCTGCTGCCGGCCATAGAACACTTGTGTCTACTCAGAGTTATTATTCTGTATCCACTTTTGTAATGGAAAATACAAATGATCCTTATACAAAATGAAAAATTTATCCAAATAACCCTTCTTATTAAAGGGTCCAGTTTGTGAAACTTTTATATATTGCAGGTATATGTCTCGCAGCTGATTCTAATAATAATAAATGGTATTTTGATAACGATTATTCAAGAGAAATTAAAATTTGTGTAATTATAAAATTTTATATATCCAATTTCTGTGATCGTTTCTATTATTTTGACAGTCTTTCAATGTGTCACACCCATGTATTAATTACAAGTCTTTTCATTTTTCCATTCCCTAATTAAAATATTTTGAATCTACGGAAAAGTTTGTGGGAGATATTACATGAAAATAAGGATGTAATTTTAATGTTCTTTTCATAAACATAGAATTTTAGTGTTATTATCAATTCACCATATTGTGAAGAAACACTAGTCTCTATTTTTTCTTTTAAAATTGTATTATGTACTTTCTCCGGTTTAAATTATTTGATAATTTTTAACTTTTGAAAATTAATTTGAGATATTTTAAAACATAAAATTAATGACTTGTTGAATATTATAAAACAATAAATGTTATATTTTTAGATAATTTATAATATTTGTCATTGTATTGATTAAAATGAAAATAATCTATATCAATTTTGTGTTTAAATTAAAATTTGTTAAATTAATTTTTAAAAAGTCAATAATGATCAAATAATATGAAAAGGAGGGAGTATATTATTTAAATGTTGATTCCATCCAACGCAACTTGTCAATAATGCGGTGCATGTCCATTAGAGATGTGATTAAAAATCAACTAAAGTGCGCAATGCATGTGCATGAGATTCATTTTATACAGTTGACCACCTAGTTAATTATAAATACATACAATTATCTTCATACCATAGCTTGAGAAATTTAATTTAGGTTTAGTGAATATCTTTTAGGCAATCTTGCACTTATCGTTTTGCTTTGTAAATAAGGACAACAACCAGGATATATGGAATGTTTCTAATCATTATAATTCCTATTTTCCTTAAATATTTTTTATCCGTCTAAAAAAGTCTTATTCTCTTTCTTAATTATGTTTTTTAATTATAAATCCTATATATATATAATTTATATATATAATTTATATATATAGCTAGACTTAATTTCTTGAAATATATGTGATTATTTAAAATGACACTCATTTTGGATAATTAAAATATAAAATGTCTCTTGGCAGCCGGTACGATGTGACAGTGATCATCAACTACAAGATTTAGAGACCTCAAACTGAACATCCTAGTTGAAAAAGTTTAAACTTTTCCTATGAAACACGAAAGTATGAGTTTATGGTGAATCAATGAGTAGAACCACGCACGCAACTACTTAATTCATAATGCATAATTAGGGTTTTGAATAATGTTGAACTCTCAATTTTTTTGTTTCAAATATATTTCAAATATTGATATAATATTTGCGAGTTCAAGTACAAATTAGAGTTTACATATGACCTAAATAAATTAAATAAAAAGACGAAAGTAAATGAACAAGACCGCAATTAATGAACGGAGCATTAAATGAGCAAAAAATAAAGAACTTAGGGTTTTGACCCCTTAGGGTTCGACCACCTCAAGGTGGGCCCTCCTTAAGAAAAAGATCAGTCAATCTATTTCCCTACTGGACTTAGTTTGAATGAATGAAACAAAACAAGGAAAACAGATAAAAGATGAACAAAAAAAGCTAAAGTACCTCCTAGACACCCTAGGGTTCGACCCCCTAAGGTTCGGACCTCTAGGATTAGCCCCTTAGGGTTCGACCACCTAGGCCCCCCTAGGGCACGCACTATTTCGTTTTCTCAATTTGCATGGTAGACGTGTTTTGATCGATGCAATGACAAAACAATGAGTCCATACTATAGAAAGAAACTAAGATCTTGTGAAACTCTAAGAAATGGTTAACTTTAAAACCTCCATGAAAGAGCTTCGATCTCATAGAACCAAGAATCATGAGAAAAGGATGAAAACCGACCAAAAAAGGTCGAAACAAACGAAAAGAACCGAATGAAGCTCAAATCTAGGGTTCTGCCCCCTTGGGTTTGGCTCCCTAGGGCGTGACCTCCCATGTTCTTCATGTGTTGAGTTCTTTTGAAGTTTTTCGACGACGAGATTCTCAAATAAAGAAGGAAGAGCATGAAACATGGATTGAGCAACGAGTGCTTTAGCATGAGATCGAGGAGGAGCCTCCATGAGTTTCAAGGCAGATGTCTTATGGACTCATTTTAGGAATTGATTGAGAGATTGGTGATTGGTGACTAGAAGGACAGGACGATATGGGAATCACTCTAATGACTAAGGGAATTTCTGGAATTTCCCTGAGATCACGTGCCTGACATATGCCCACTTTCCATGAAACTATAAATACTCTTTCTATTCTATGATGAAGGGACTTTTGGAAGATTGAAGACCGATGAATTCTCTCTCAACCCTAGAAGACTTTCTAGATCCTTGATACCCTAAGAAAACTCTCGGATCCTAAGAGTCATGCCACATGTCATTGGACTAATTACTCACATGTTCCCCTCCTCAATTCATTAATCAATTCCGTACTTTTCGTGAATTTCTCTCCTTCTCAACCAACACTAAATTAAATAAGACAAATGGTACTTCATAACGCCAATTACAATAAATATACTCCATCAATGTAAATTCACCACATCAAATTTAAAATTTTTTAAATTCTAACATTATCCATAAATATTAAGTTTTATATACATGCCAACTTGCACATACAATCAACTTTTTAAAATTTTGTCTTCACTTAACAACTTCACTCATCATTTTCTCTCTATAAATACGACATCTTCTTTCATATATATATATATATAAATAATTAAGTATATATTCCTCCATATCTTTTTTACAAAATTAGTAAATCAATTTTCTTATGCCACTTAATTATTTTCTTGACTAATTAATTGATGCAGGATGGTCCGAGGCCGAAGACACTGAATTATCGGATAGTATGTTGATGGCCTTGGAATATGATGAATGGGATGATCGTCACAATCGAAGAGGAAAATAATAAACACCTTCGACATTAATACCTTTGGCTTCAGGAGATGAGATCTTTCAGCTTCGACTTCGGGTGATGAAACACCTTCGACTTTGGGAGACGGAATGACATCTTGACTTCGGAGTTTGATAGACTAATAGTTTAATTGCTTTATCTTTCTTTTTAGTTCTTAATTAAAAATAATTTATTAATTGTAAGTTTAATTTGTTATTTTATTTTCGTAAAAGTAAGAAGTTTATTAGAATCCTTTTTCGCATCCCTAGAAAGTTTGTTAGAATCTTTTTCATATTTCTAGGAGGATTTTATTTTTATATCTCTAGGAATATTCTAGAGTGACTTGGAGATAAATTTTTGCTAAGCTATATAAACTCGGCTTGTGATTTGAATAGAAGACTTGATTTTGATAAATATAAATTTACACAATAGAAAAAAAATTTCCTATGTTTTTCGGTGCATTGCTATTCCTCCCGGCGCATTAATCTCTTTCTAATTCTTCAATGGCATGTGTTGGTAAGATATGCTATAAGGCATTGTTGATTTTATTCATTTTGAAATTGCTAGTACTGACTAATTTTTCGGAGACTCGCTAGTCCATAATGGCAATACTTCATCCGTCCCTAATTATTTGATGTTTTAGAATTTTTTATTTGTCCATAATTATTTGACGTTTGTTCAGATCTAAGAGAATTAATGACAATTTTTTCCAAATTATCCCTCATTAATGTGCCTATTTTTTTGATACTTTAAACTCTTTCTCTCTCCTTACCTAACAAAATTCTCTTTATCTAAACAAAAGATTTAAGGGTATTATAGATAATTAAGTACTATATTTAATATTTTTCAATCATTATCTTAATTCTTGTGTCCACCTCTAAAACGTCAAATAATTAGGGACGGAGGGAGTAACAATTAATGGGCTTCTAACTATGGCTAAAGTGAATTACCCTCCGTATGGTATCCATTTTCCCGACGGGCCAACCGTAAGCTTCACCAACGGTCAGACTTCAGCTGATATCCCCGGTCTCTCTCTTTCCTCCAACTAATCATACAAATTATTCCTTTTTTTTTTTGTACTATGTGAATTGAAGAATGCATATACACTTATTCTTTGTAGTGAGATCCACAAGTAGTAGAGATGCAATTCTATATTTTTTTTCTTTTGAAGTGTTAAATGCATTTTATATTGTCCAAATTTATTTCATTTTGGACATTGCATATTAAACTTAAAAATGTGATACTTTCTTTACATTCTGCACTTTTAGCGAACGAGCACAAAATTCGTCACTTTTAAACACTCATGACATCATCACTTTTAGCGACGGATTTTGAGTTGGAGGCTGTAAAGTACTATTAGCTTGAAGTGAATGATACAAAGTGTCATGTTTGAAAGAATAGAATGTAATATGTAAAGTGGGACAAACTTTGGAGGTACAAAGGACATTTAACTCTTTGATCTACCATAAAACTGTCCTACCCATTAATATTTTTCCTTCAACATGCATGTATATATTAAATTTCCATAGGATGTCCCCTTTAATTTCTGAAATTATTAAACTCAAAAGGCCAAAAGGGTGTTAGTTTAACTAATTAACCTTTATGATTTAAGCTTAGAGTGTTATAATACCATAGTAAAACCTAGCTAGTTTCAATTTTCAACAAAACAAAGGAAGCAAAAAAGGAGAGCCAGAAAAAAAAGTCCCTTCATAAAAAAATATTAATAATAATGTCCTTTTCAATATAATTAACTTCTCCACAACATGTCGTGCCTTAATTATTCTTCTCAAGAAAATCACTAATCAGGATCCTATATCTTTCATATTGGGTTAATGCACAATTGTTGTCTCACGTTTCTTATGTATTAACTCATTTGACCTGAATTAATTAAATTTTGTGCCATGTGATTAACAGCTCACCATGTGTTAACATACAATTCCACTTTGACATGCTGTATATTACAAGTCTGTGTTGCTTTTGCCAGTTGCACTTAAAAGTTAGCCAGCCATGAAGATTTTTTAATTCAATCGTGTCTTGTCAACTTAATTAATTCTTCCTTTATGTATATATAAATGATCTCTTCCATGGGATCCCAATCGGGAGACTTTCCTTTTTGGCGCCTCACAACTTGTTTTCCTAGGTTAATCTCTTTATTCTTCAATGTCATATCAGGTTAAGGTATGGCCTATGGCATCATTGATGATGTTATTATGTTTGAAGGTGCTAATAATATTGATTAGTGCTAAACCACAAGTCCCATGTTACTTCATTTTTGGAGATTCATTAGTCGATAATGGCAACAATAATCTGCTTGAAACTGAGGCAAAAGTGAATTACCTACCTTATGGCATCGATTTCCGTGATGGACCCACCGGAAGATTCACCAATGGTCGAAATTCAGCAGATATCCTAGGTTGGTTTTCCTTCCCTCAACTTAACCTTACAAATTATCTCAAGTTTAATCAATTATGCTAAGTTTTTATATGCGCTAATATCTTCATGACACACACATTGCGTATGTAAAAAAATATATAGAACATAAAAAATGATTGTTATTATAATATTTTACTAAAAAAATTATTACCTAAATTTCACTTATCCTATCATCCTATTTTATCTCCTCAATTTTCTCTCATTAGTTTTGCACCAGTCACAACACATACAGCTTATATTTAGATAACTAACTTTAAAGGGTAACAAAGGAAACAAAAAGAGTTAAATAATAATCTCTTTCTAATTCTTCAATGGCATGTGTTGGTAAGCTATGCCGCAAGGCATTGTTGATTTTATTAATCTTGAAGGTGCTAGAATTAATTAATGCTGCACCACAAGTCCCTTGTTACTTCATTTTAGGAGACTCACTAGTCGATATTAATGGTTATAACAATGCGCTTGTAACTATGGCTAAAGTGAATTACCCTCCGTATGGTATCGGTTTTCCCGACGGACCAACCGGAAGATTCACCAACGGTCAGACTTCAGCTGATATCCTCGGTCTCTCTCTTTCCTCCAACTAATCATACAAATTATTTATGCTAATTTTTTATGTGAAGAAATGCATATACACTTTTTCTTTGTAGTGAGTTCCATAAGTAGTAGAAATGTAATTCTATTTTATTTTCTTTTGAAGAGTTAAATGCATTATTTTATATACCCCAAGTTTATTTCATTTTGAGCATTACATATTATACATTAAAATATAACACTTTACATCCTGCATTTTTAAAGAACGGACACAAAATTCGTCACTTTTAAACACCAACTTCATCACTTTTATCGATGAATTTTTAGCCGAATGATGTAATGTATTATTCGGTAAAAGTACAAGATGGAAAGCGTCATGAATATACAAAGTTGAACAAACTTGAGATTGACAAAAATGCATTTAACTCTTTTTTTTAATTATAAAATAACCTGAATTTCATAACGAGCGAATATTTTTGTTCTTGACTGATTGGAAGCTTTTATGCTAACCCTAATATATTTCTAGTAAATGCTAAAAGATATATTTGAAAAAATATATATATATATATATATATATATATATTATTTAAAAGGAAAATTAGTATTTCCACACTTTTTGATATTTTCACATGAAAATTGTCGCTATAGATGAATAGCGGCGGTGAAAACCACCGTCGCTATAGGATTTATATATAGCGACAATTTTCATGTGAAAATATTATTTTCCGTTGTAGAAATTTATCAGTTTCCTTTAAAGAGTTGTCATTTTAGAAATTTATTCTTTCTTGGGAGCAATATTTATTAAGTCTATACTTTTGTAATCGTTCATCTGTCTTCAAATGGATGACTAAGAGTACAATTTTTTGTCCTGAAAATGATAATCAAAGGTACATATAGTGAAAGGTAATATGTAATTTAGTGTGATCTATTAATATAATAAAAATTAAAGGATCTATAGCTTTATATAATTTTGTAAGACTAGTAAAGATAAATTTATGTATAAAAATGTATTTCGTTCATTCTTTGAAGACAGAGGGAGAATATTATATCCTTTTTGATGAATACATGTCCACATCTTCTAAGTTGATTATACTAACTGAAAAAAAGAGCATGTTGTTTATATAAGTTGGCAACTCTTACTAACATTGTAACTTGTTTGTAAGTTCGTCTAGAAAAATTGCTAGCCGCATTTCCATTACTATGCTGATTGAACACTTTTCATAACAGGTACCCTTCTAGGTTTTGATGAATTTATTCCACCCTTTGCAACTGCAAGAGGCCGGGACATTCTCAGAGGCGTGAATTATGGATCTGGAGGAGCTGGAATTCGCCCTGAAACTGGAAGAAACCTGGTAAAAATTATACTCACTCAAGTTGCACAAAAATAATTTCATATGTAAAATTTGTAAATTTTAATAATATATTTTTATTTAATGTTTACTCCTAAAAAGGATAATTGAGTTGTCAGCTAATGTTTTCATACCCGGACTACTCATCGAACAGAAAAATTATCTGGTGGATGGGTCATCGGTTCAACCATTCGTTATTGAACCTGTGACGTCAAAAATATATAAAATACATATTTTTAATAATTAATAAAATTTTAAAACATCTCATTTTTAATAAACTAAAATATAATGAATTTGTGCGACAATAATACTAAAGGTGGTTAATTTTAATTTTTAAAAATTTTTGATACCCAAAGAATATTAAAATATAATTAAAAACCAGTTTAGTGGGTCAACTCAAATAGGTCCATCAGGGGCAAACCGAACCGATTCCGGTTCTGTTGAGTTACTCCTCCAATTCTATTCAGAAAAGAATTGTTATTATTGAAAGAAAAATGTCCTATTTTTAATAGGATATATATTTATTATATGTTGGAGTCTAATAAGTGTCCTATTTTGAATAGGAATAAGAGAATTGTAGATACTCTATAAATAGAGTATTATGTTTAGTTGTTGAACAGTAGCACAATCAAGTCATGTAGCAACTTAAGAGTTGAAGGGTGTGAGTGAGTTTTGCGTTTGTGTGAGGGTGATGATTTTTGCAGCTTTTATATTCTATGCAAAAAAGTTATATTATTGGTGGGAGGATTTTGCAACTTTTAGTCCGTGCAAAAAGTTGTGTCGTGGTATTGTGAAACCTCAATGTTAGAAACTTGTGACTCATAATATAGAAGCCACTATAAAAAGCTAGTGCGGAGCGTAGCTTGGGCCCCGAAGGTCGCGGAGGGGGGGGGGGTGCGGGTGGTACGGTACATGAGTTTTTTCTGGGTTGTTTATTAGAGGGACATTATGGGTAATTGAGACATAATGTGAAGTAGGGTTGGAATAAGATTAGTAGGTATAAATACTATCTATTGTAAAGCCCTATGTAACTAAGGAATCATCAATAAATAACAAGCCGCCTGTGGAGTACCCAAATTGGGAAACCACGTAAATCTCTTGTGTTATTCTTAATTCTCTATCGTTTGTGTGCGTGTATGTGATCCTATATTCTAACACTCAAGTTTTAAGGCGTAAAACTTGGGAGGATTATTGTAAACCTATTATTTTGATACAATGGAGGATTATTGTAAGCCATTTTAAGGGTTTTCCATATTAAATCTTGTGTTGTTTTATTTTCTTTTATTTTATTTTATCGTGTAGTTTGTGTTGACTTAATTCCCAACATGTTTAACCAGTTGAACTGACCGAGGTGGTCCGGGTTTAAAAACATTACATCTTAGTAAAGTTTAGCAGTGGTAGCATGACGTTAAAATTATAATGACAAACCTAAAAAAATTGTGTTAATTTATATATATATTTTTTTGTGGGACAATTTTTTTTTACAAATGAGATTCTATTTGTGGGATAAAAAAGTGTAAAACTGTGGAGTTAGTTGCTTGTGTTTAGGATTTCTATTAGAATAAAATTCTAGTTACTGGAGTTACTGTTTGTTATCTTTTGACTAATTCCTTGTTGCATTTACCACGTAGCTTAGATCGTGCTATTATGGGTTGTTTTCTTGTTTTCTGTTAGGTCTTGTTGTTAGGCTATTTAAGCCAGAACACAGCTTGAATAATACCAAGTCATTCATTTAGTTTGTTTTGAGTTCTTGATCTTGTGCTTTCATATTAGATCATAGTATTCCCAATATTCTGGTATCAGAGCCCCCACTGGGCCTAAGAAGAAAAGAAAGCTGCAGTCTTTTGAGTGACTTACAAACACAAAAGTGAGTGAGAGATATGACGAGTGAAGGAAACTTTGTCCAACCAGCAATACCTCGGTTCGATGGTCACTACGATCATTGGGCTATGTTGATGGAAAATTTTCTTAGATCCAAAGAATATTGGAACATGGTGCAACCAGGATATCTGAGCCGTGGAAATTTGGGGCGGTATGACCGAGATGAGAAGAGAGAAAAAGACTTGAGGAGTTAAGACTGAAGGATCTAAAGGTAAAGAATTACTTTTTCAAGAAATTGACAGAACCATCCTCGAGACCATCTTGCAGAAGGACACCTCGAAGAAAATCTGGGATTCTATGAAGAGGAAATACGAAGGGAACACAAAAGTGAAGCGTTCAATTCTCCAAGGACTAAGGAAAGATTTTAAAATCCTCGAAATGAAAGCAGGTGAGAATGTCAATGAGTATTTTGCTCGAGTTATGTCTGTTGCCAATAAAATACGGGTGTATGGTGAGCAGATGAGGGATGTGACAATTGTGGAAAAGATTCTTAGATCCTTGGCTGACAAATTTAATTACATAGTTTGTTCAATCGAGGAGTCTAAGGATATAGATAAACTTTCAGTCGATGAACTGCAAAGTTCATTGATAGTACATGAACAGAAATTCCACAGGAGCAATGGGGAGGAACAAGATCTAAAGGTGATCGCTGAAGAAAGATTTGGAGGAAGAGGACGTGGAAGAAACACTTTCAGAGGCAGAGGTAGAGGCAGAGGGCGCCAAATCTTCAACAAAGCTTCAGTTGAATGTTACAAATGCCATAAACTTGGTCATTTTCAATCTGAATGTCCAACTTGGGATAAAGAGGCAAACTATGCAAATCTAGATGAGGAAGTAGAAATGCTTCTTATGTCGTATGTGGAGCTGAACGAAGCAAAACGAGAAGATACATGGTTCCTGGACTCAGGGTGTTCTAATCACTTGTGTGGTGACAAAACTATGTTTAGTGAGATGAATGAAAGCTTTAGACATTTAGTGAAGCTGGGAAACAATACAAGGATGAATGTGCTTGAAAAAGGGAATGTAAGGCTGCATTTGAATGATTTGAATCATGTGATCACAAAGGTATTTTATGTTCCAAAATTAAAGAACAATCTCTTGAGTATTAGACAACTTCAGGAGAGAGGATTAACAATCTTAATCCAGGGAGGAATGTGCAAAATCTATCATCCAGATAGAGGGTTGATCATTCAAACTAATATGACAGCAAATAGAATGTTCATCCTGTTGGCCAAATCACAAGCTAAGAAGATGGCCATCTAAGCCACAAAGGTTTGAGAACTTTGCAATTTAAGAAGATGGTGCGTGAATCGCCCTAACTATCCGCCTCAACAGCGGTGGTGTTACTTGCAATTTGTATGATTGGAAAGCAGCATTGAGATCCCATATCAAAAAAGAGTACATGGAGAGCAACACAGAGATTGCAACTAATCCATGCAGACATTTATGGTCCGATTACTCCTACATCTAACAGCAAGAAAAGGTATTCCTTATGCTTTATTGATGATTACAGTAGAAAAACATTGGTTTACTTTCTAGTAGAGAAGTTAGAAGCTTTAAATTCTTTCCAATGCTTTAAGAATCTTGTTGAGAAAGAGACCGGTCTGTTCATTAAGTGCTTGCGCGTTGATAGAGGAGGAGAATTCAACTCAGAGGAATTTAATGAATTTTGCAAGCAGGATGGAATCAAGATGCAACTGACTACAACTTACACTCCTCAACAAAATGGAGTCGCCGAAAGGAAGAACAGAACTGTGATGAATATGGTCCGATCTATGCTTTCAGAAAAGAAGATTCCTAAAAACTTCTGGCCTGAAGCAGTAAATTGGACCATGTATATGTTAATAGGTGTCCAACCCTAGCTGTTAAAAATATAACTTCAGACAGGTTATTCCAACAGAATAATAAAGAATGGAATAGCAGAAGGATTCACCATGCATGCGATAGATCGCACAAACAGGTTATTCCCAACAGAATAATAAATAATGGAACCACGTCATGCGTAAACTCACAGACAGGATATTCCGATAGAATAATAAAAAGAATGGAACTGTGTCAAAGTGAAATTCGCACCATAGTGATATTCCAAAGTAATAATAAAGAATGGAATAACAATAGAAATCACCGTGCATGCGATGAGCCGCACGCAGAAAAGTTATTCTAACAAAATAATAAATAATGGAACGTCGTCATGAAACGCAAGCATATATGATATTCTAACAGAATGATAAAGAATGGAATAACAGAAGAATTTCACCATGTATGCGGTACTTCGCATATACAAGTTATTCCAACAGAATAATTCATAATATTAATCAATCAGGTTGTTCCTAAGAAAGAGGGGGCTTTCCAATAAGAATTTCTCCCTATTGGCGCGCAATTAGGTGACCAAACCTCTCCTTGGCAGAACTTCTAGACATCGTTAATATTGCAAATAATAATATTAATAACTTTGTTATCTCAATTATTAATTTAATAATATATAAAATATCGATAATAATTTAATCAAATAACGTGAGATACTATGCAACAATTACTGTAGTAATAATTGAACAAAACTGAGTGACTTCTCACATAAGCATCAATAATCAATACTGTGTGCTACTATGCAACCACGCGTATTACTGTACTTTTAACATCGGGTGTTTCAACAGTTAACGGTAAAACTTCCGCCGTTATTTTCATAAAAATATTTTTGTCGTTTTCTCAATATACAATAATTCCGTTGTGGGGTCCACCAATGATTGTGCCGTTATACGAATATTCCCTGATAAAAAGAATATTCCCCGACTAATCGAATATTCCCCGACACAACGAATATTTTATATCAACTGGTTTACTTTGCAAAATTTTCATATATCACCCTTAACTTTAAACTTTTATCAATTTAACTATTTACCAAAATAGAAAAATTGAATACTTTTATTTCATAAAATTCGGGGTCTCGCAGCTTAGATCGTGCTATTGTGGGTTGTTTTCCTGTTTTCTGTTAGGTCTTGTTGTTAGGCTATTTAAGCCACTTGAATAATACCAAGTCATTCATTTAGTTTGTTTTGAGTTCTTGATCTTGTGCTTTCATATTAGATCATAGTATTCCTAACAAAAACAAGTATATTTCAATTTTTATTTTCTGAAATAGTAGTTAAAGAAATAGAAGAATTAAGTGAATCTCACACAAATTCTTATTTTGATGGTGTTCTCACAGGGCGGCCGAATTAGCTTGGACCAGCAGTTACTGAATCACGAAATCACGGTAGCACGAATAGAATGTTTACAAGGAAACATAAGCTTTACTATGGACTACCTAAGCAAGTGCATTTATACTATTGGAATGGGAAATAACGATTACCTCAACAACTACTTAATGCCCCAACAATATCCTACGAGCACCATATATACACCAGAACAGTTTGCAGCCGTTCTTATTCAACAATACTCTAAACAGCTCAAGGTCAATTTAGTAATTAAAATACATAACCTAAAATTTTTGGTACTTAATTTCCATTAAATTTTCCTTTGTTCATGCTTTTAAGTGCTTATTGAATGCTTCTATTAATTTTGTTAATGGTAGACGTTATACAAGTATGGAGCAAGAAAGGTGGCAATTTTTGGACTTAGCCTAATAGGTTGTACTCCTGCCGAGATTGCAAATTTTGGGGCGGATGCATCGGGGTGTGTGGATAGACTTAACGCAATGGTTCAACTGTTCAACGACAGGCTTAAGCCGCTTGTGGATGGCTTCAATAGCTATCCAACTAATGCAAAATTCATCTATGTTAACACTACTAACATTTCCCTAGGAGATCCTACTGCTGCTGGTAAGTTTCACATCTTTAAATAATAAGAATATATATATGGTTGCTTATATATAAACATTAATACTTTCACATGTAATTTTAATATTTCTACGTATTAGAATGAAATAGGTTTTACTTTCGAGTAAGAGAGCATATTCCGTGTTATAGGCGGAACATAAAGACAATATTTTTTCGTTATTTTACATTGACAATTACAGGTATAACCGTCTTAAACGCTCCATGCTACGAAGCATCGACAAATTTTGGAAAGGGACAATGTGTTCCAAACCAGGTTCCATGCGACAATAGGAATAAATACGCGTTTTGGGATGAATTTCATCCTACGGAGATAGTGAATTGGGGGAGTGCTTCAAGATCATACGCTGCTATATCTCCACTAGACGCTTATCCTGTGGACATTCACACCTTGGCTCAGCAATAATGATCACCAAATTACATCATTTTCAAATTATATGATCATTATTAACTTTATAAAATTAATTTGAGATTTTTTCGAATTCAAATTTGAGATAACTCATTAAAAATTATAAAATAATAAAACTTACTATGGGTGATATTTTTTAAATAGTTTACAATATTCGTCATTGTATTGATTAAAATTTAAAAAGTATATATGTTAATTTTGAGTTTAAAATCTTTTAAATTGACTTTAAAATGTAAATAATAATCAAATAATATGAAATATGGGGATTATATTTTATGCATATTCAATACTAATGGAGGGATACTAATCTAAATAATATCATGTCACCACTACTATATTATTAATTTTGAAATTTAATTTTTAATTGTCATTGCTTTACAAAATGTTTTTTGGAAATAATTTTTTATTTAAATAAACATGTTTTTATTATTTAAATTGTTTTTAAAAATGTTTTTTATTTAAATAAATACTTATGTGGATTAGGTGATGTAAAAAAAAAAAAAGCTACAAAAGAAATAAATAACTTTATAAGCGTGTTTATATTACTTGAGATGTAGGGAGAAGACTTAACAAAATATCCATTGATATATATATATATATATATATATATATATATATATATATATATATATATATATATATGCTAGCGTGAATTATGAATCAATATATGGTCCGAGACAGGAGCGTGTAGGAGTCTGTATACTCCATTAACAAGCATGAAAGTTAAAAGCACACAAACTTGGCACAAGTAGTATATTGAATTAATCAAGAATTTGATATTCCCATGAGTGCAACCAAATTAAATCTCAAATGAAATCGCGCATATCATGGATATATCATACTCTACGTAGTTTAATTCTGAATTCCAGCATATTTGTTTTATTTTAATTTTTATTTTTTTGCAATGATTTGTGTTTTACTTGTGAAAATATCAAGTTCAATAATAATAATACTCTATTTATCTTCAAAAAAATGACTTAAGGTAAAATTTTCTTTATTCTTAAAAGGATGATAAAGTAATCTCCTAAAGTGAAGGGTAACTAAGTTATTTAGCTAATAAGTATAAATTTTAAAAAATTTCTATCCTCTTAATTTCCTCCTCTCTTTTTTTTTCGATTTTTAACTATTAGGCCCTAATTAATCCGGAATCGAGCTACAATCGGACCCACATAGGTGAGCTCTACCAAACACAGTTTTCTCTATTCATAAGACTCAGACTCGAGATCTTACTTAACGGGTATACCAAGTTCTTAATTTCCTCTATTTTATATTTCTTAATTTTTGTGCAAAAATATAATTTGTACATTCTTTGGAGGACAGATGGAGTAATCTAGAATGAAGCTTGATTCAAGATCAAAAATCATAAGATTTTAGTCAAGTTTCAAACATGTATTGTAAGTCTTTCCATTTCCCGTCTTCCCTCATCTAGTATCCTATTTAATATATTTTGGATCCACACATTATGGTGTTGAATGTTCATAATCAATACAACCAATATTTCAATTTCAATAAATATTGTAAAAAAAGTTGGGTCTAGGGAAAGATTTCAGGATAAAACTCTAAACAGTCCTCTTTGAAGTATGATACAACAAAATTTAATTTCATATGAAAATTAAATGTAAATAAGGAAGTAATTTTAGTGTTTCTTCATAAACATGGATTTTTTGGGGGTGTTATCAACTCATCATAATTTGAAGAAAAATTAACTTCTTTTTATTTTATTTTATAAATTTTTATGTATATTTTTTTTAAAAAAATTTGAATGTCGATTCATCAATCGATCATCACACAGTTTTGTCAATAATGAGTTTCTTCTGTTATTTTTATTTTTTGTTATTGTTTTATCGGGATCACCTAAAGAAATATTTATATCAATACCTAGAAAATTACATCATGCATGTGACCACAAATATTTGACAAAGTTGAATTGCGACTAACGTGGATGTATATACGATAAGATAAAATAATTAAATTAAAGTGATATCTTTTTTAATTCCTACCTATGTCATGTATAAAAATACATAACAATCATAATTCGACTAAAAACTTTCGTAATATATAACAATATTTATATTAAAAGATATGGAGAAGGCTAAGGGGGGGGGGGGGTATTCAATTAAGATTTTTAAAGACTTTTAAAGATTTTAAAAGTTTGGTTGTATTCAATCAAGACATTTAAAGAGTTTATAAAAGTTTATTGGTATTCAATTACAACTTTTTTAATGTCTTTAAAAGTTAGGTGGTAGATGAATTAAGATTTTTACAAAGTTTATAAAAGTATTTTGGTATTTAAAAAGTCATAGACTTTTCAGATTTCTATTAAATGGTAGAGTTTAATGAGACTTTTTAGAAGAAGAATTATAACTATTAACCCATATCCAAAGTCCTAACCTCATCTCTAAAAAATTTCTAAAAGACTTCATATCTCATCTTAATAAACTAAATAAATTTAAAATACAATTCACATGAATCCAATATTTCTAATTACTTCACATGAATCCAATATTTTAATTACTTTATAATCTAGAATAATTAATATCTTCATTGCACTCCACAAAAATAAAATATTTATTTTGTTTTTGAAGTCAACGCATAAAATTCAAAATTTTTAAAATTTGAATTTATTTGTTATTAATAATAAACACACATTATTATTTCAAAAATAAAAATAAATACATAATATTTTATAATTTTATAATTTAAGTAAATTAACTTAGAATCGAGTTAAATGAAGGAAAAAAGTGAGAGAGGGGAAAGTAATTTATATAAAAGTACGTACTTTATAGTGATATAAAGTTGTATAAAATATATAAGTTCTTCAAGCTTTTTATCATAATTTTATTATATGTTACAATACTAAAAACTAAAATTTATTAAAAAGAATATAAATAAAAAATATTTTTTATTTGAAAAATAACTTGCTATTTTAAAATATACATGAAACAAGTGTATATTATTTTTATTTGCAAATTTTGATACTAAGGCGAGGTAATATTCAAATATTTGAATGGAAATCGATATATATATATATATATATATATATATATATATATATATATATTGCAAATGTTTATATTAATTTTTTAATTGCTAGTTACGTAAATAAGTATTGATGACAACTTTTGTAGACTGGAATGAAAAACAATAATTCCAAATAAGCGTACGCATATACATAAAGTATATATAGCTCAATGAAAACTGAATTTAATTTTTGTATTGCGTCTGTAATTTCTAAAGTTTTATTGGTATCCGAGTATCCAAATGTATTATTAAATTAGTAGAATAATATGAACGCTTTCAACATATATAAAATCTCATGTCACAATATTATTATGAGATTTACTCTAGTTCATAAAAAAAAAGGGAGATGTTGTACACATAGGCTAATTAACAATTAATATAAGTTGCAAGATATATTAGAAGTATACAAAAGTCTATCACAGTCTTGATAAAAAGTTTATAAAAGTATGTTACTTATTTCATAGAGACTATAAAAGTCATTTTAAAAAAGTCTTTAAAGTCTTTGAAAGTCATTAAAATCCCACAAACTCTACAAAAGTATATCACTTTAAAAAAGTCTTTAAAAATCTTAATTGAATACATCCCCCTAAATCTAACCATGCTAAAAAACATCAAAATCAACAAAGTATTCAGAAATCTATTCAAAATCTAGTATTGATCAGTCTTGAAAAAAAAATCAAAATTGCTTCCCCCAAGTTTTGTAAACTAATATATGTTAGTATATATATTTTGTGGTTTTAATAATGACAATGTTTATATGGGCTAAATTGATTTTATATTGGCTTATAATCTAATTGGGTCATGTTATTCAAATATTTTTATACATATTAATTATATAAATATATAATAGTTTGCATAGGTTATTGCATGGATTAATCACTTTGTATGCTAGCTCAAGTTTACGGCAGGAGGTTGGTCACATAATTAAAGTTTTTGGAATCTAATATATATATGTTTATATATATCCTGATTTGCTTTGACGACTAATTCAAATATGTATTGGAGTATAATAAAGAGATTGAAATCTGGAGGTTATACAAGGTAATTGAAACTGAAATTTAAATCTTATCTGTTATATTCCTTATGCCCCTTAATTTTAGTTCATCATATTTCTGAATTATAAAAATATATTTTTCTAATATATATCTGTTATATATATATATATATATATATATTTGTTTTCCAATTCGTATGTTGCTGGGAGATTTTTTAGGAATTGGTTTTAATAAGGATTCTTATTCAATGATGGAGCAATTATTTATTTTTTTAAGGATACTTGCTAACAACAGTTGTTTTGAAGGAACCATGTTAATAGCTAGTAGGACTCTTTTAGATTGTATTTGGATATTACTTGACTTCTTCATAACAGTACATCTCTTATATATCTACTGAGTTGTTATTGCTAAAGTATTTCTACTATTTCAAAGTACTAGCTGTTGCATTGGAACGTTACTTTATAGATGTTGCATTGGAACGTTACTTTATAGTCGTTGCTCTACTTCTTTATATATATCGTTGCTCGGCTTCAAGGAAATACAAGTCTGTAGAACAGAAACTTCAAGAAAGCTATCTGAGATACATCATATCATACATTGAAGTTCTTGTATTTCTTTTTTCATATCTCTTGTAATCATAGTACAAGTCTAGGTTGGCTTGGGGGATTTTTATTTTAGTAATATTCAGTCTGTTCAATGAAACTATTAAAGTCTCGGAGGTGAGAGTGTTACAGAGGTGCAAAGGGGGCAGAGGTGTCCAATCGATAATAGTTGTAACATGGAGTTTTATTTTCTTTGTAATTGCTGAATATTATTTTAATAAAGTGAGTCTCCAATCCTAGTTGGGATTGGACGTGGATTAGCCACAGAAAGTATAGAGGATGAGAATTGAACCACGTAAAACTCTTGGTGTGATTTCTTTGCTATTTGTTTCATTTTAAGCTTTAATATTCTGCAGAATTTGGTTTAAGTCGAAAAAATTTTATACTAATACAGGCAGGTATTAGCTGTCCGTTTATAATAGACAAAGAACATAACTAATACGGACAGGGTTAGACCGTTCGATTATAGCCTACTATAGTAAACTTTAAAAATTGACCATTGTAGATCACTTTTGAGTATTTACACCTATTCACCCCCCTCTAGGTGTGCTTAATTATAGAATTACATCTAAGGGTAAAAAACGAGTTGCTGTGAGTATACCCATTTCCAATTCTCTTTCTAGCACTCATGATTTACCTATTATTTTTTGATCCAAAAAATTTGCAAATTAATTTCAGAAATTAATGGTCAATAAACCCATCGTGTATGACAAACCTGTAGACCCTGTTCTTTTTCATACTATTGGTGTTACTGAAATTTTTAATCAACTTGGTCTATCTAGTTTGTTATTTCCCCCAACATATGCATATCCCAAATTGATTAAACAATTTTATGAGAATCTGTCTGTTGCACATAATTAGATTCAAACTTTTGTGAAAGACAAAACAATTTTAATAGACTCTGCTTTGCTAGGTATTTTGTTTGACATACCCTGTTTTGGCCCTTCCCCATTCACTCTAAAAGGGCCACTGAAATTTGAAAATCTCTCTGTTGTGCAACAATTGCGAATAGGTAAAGATTATCCCACATCTGAGTTTGTTTCTTTACCCACAGTTCTTGAAACAACTCCATTAAATAGTGTGATTCATAAGCTTATTCGTGCAACTTTTATTCCTCGAACTGGTGGTAA